>JAGTXK010000185.1:0-331499 GCA_019096195.1 Boletus sp. NGJ
AAGTGTAGGTTCCCACGGGTGTTTGTGGTGCACTGCACGCACCACATCAGGGTTAGACATTGCAACAGTTTTGGAGGTCACTGTAGTTCCATAGATAACTCATAGTGTTTATAGTATTGAAAGTATATTCATAGTATCCATAGTATATTCATAGTGTTCATAGTATCATAGTATCATAGTATTTCATAGCATTCATAGTGTTTACAGTGTCATAGTATTGAAAGTGTATTCATAGTATCCATAGTATATTCATAGTGTTCATAGTATCATAGTGTCATAGTACCATAGTGTTCATAGTACATTCATAGTAGTCATAGTCATAGTAGTAATTTTAAGCTAATTCCAATCCCAATCCCAATCCTATTCCTATTCCTAAGTCAAAAGTACAGTATACAAAAAGTGTAGTCAAAGATGTAGTCAAATGTTGTACAAAAAGTGTAGGAAAGAGTGTAGTACAGTGTAGCAAAAATGCGCACCAAATGTAGCAAAAGTGTAGCAAACAAAGTGTAGTAAAAAAAAGCAAACAAAAGTGTAGCAGAGTGTAGTACAGTGTAGCAAACAAAGTGTACCAAAAGTGTAGACCTACACTCAAAGAAAAATATTCAAGTCCATTTTCCCACACTCAGTGTTCAAAAAGTGAACATTGTTTGCCAATATTTGTGCCACCATTCTTCTAATATATTAAGCTAGAGTTTGTGGGCATGATTGTCCACTCTGTCATTGATATAGTATGTTTTCAAAAGTGGGCATGCTCTGCTCCCTTTGGTTGTAACTGTGAGGCACCATGTCTGGGCCCCCCTTTTCTGCAGCTGTTTGATGTCATCATGGTTGATTTTGCCCCTTTTTCTCTCTGCTTGGTCACACCTGCTTTTTTTGTCTTCCTAGATGGCAACCACCTGTAACATCATTGGCATTATGGGTGTTTGTAATGGACATCCTTTTAATTACTCTCATAGGAAAATTTTCTGGAAGCACAATGGTTTTTTGCCTTTGTTGTCTGGCAATCTTCCTGTTGATTTCTTCACTTTCAGTGGTGATCCTACTCCCCTCAATGAAGGTGCTTATGATGGTGTTGCTTGGGTGGTGATGCACACCACTGCAGGTGCAAACATGGACAATTGTAATTCACAGTTGCAGTTGTTTGTGAATGATGTGTGCTTTTTTCATCTTTTGTTTTGTGGTTTCATATACTTCTCTCATACTGCTTTCTTAGGAGTTTTTATTGATGCCACCTCTGGAGAGTGCAAGTGATTTCAGAAACCACCTCCCATCCTCGGTACATTGGATAAAGTGTGTCACACCAACATCAACAGTGAACATGGCTATGTGTTCAATGTTGACATCTCACAATATGGTGTAGCACCACAGTAGCTGATGCATCTCCACTGTTTTTATTCTTCTTCCAATAACTGGTTCAACAAAACACTCTTGCCTAATATAGGAAAGCATATCACTGCCTTCAGGTACTTTGTTGGTTTTCACTCCAACTGGTGTCTCATTCATGTCAAAGACATTTTGCTTAGTCCCTCTGATAGCTTTACATCTTTGACTACTGACTTGCCTCACTTTATTAAGTTGGGAAGTTACAACTAGGCTGGTAAGGGTGGCAAGAGGGCTAGACGTGATAATGATGTTGATAAGGGAGGTTCTGCATCTGCATCTCAATCCACTCACCTACCACAGTGACTACAAAAGAATAGCAAGTGGTAATTAGGGGTTGTTCCTTTATGTGTTCAGATGTCTGCGAAAATTTTCTTTTTAATACTTTCCACTCTGTATATCATTCTCTTTTTTCCCTCTATTTTTGAATTGTTATGCCTCTCTCTCCTGAAGCAGATTGAGTGCGTCAACAACATCATTATGATTCTCTCTGTGTTCAACAGATTCTATCACGCTTTCCTCTTGAGTCTTCAGCCCTTTTAAGCATGTCTCTAGTATTGTAGTGCATCACCTCATCACCACTCTCACCATGTCAATATGTGGTGGAATGCTTTGCAATCACACCCTTCTGCACCCATCATACCTGCTTCATAGAATCGTCAATGTCCTTATTGTAATGCTTGCTTGCTTTCTATGAAAGCTGGTTCTTTTTGCTGTGGAAATAGTGTTCATGTACTGGCCCCTTTACATTCTTTGCCTCCATGTATGAAATCTCTGCTGGCTCACCCATTACATGCCCAGCATTTTATGCATCATGCTTGCATGATCAATAATCTTTTTACTTTTGCAGGTATTAAGGTCACTGGTGGCTTCAAACATTTCGCTACAGGTCTGGAGGCAGGCCTGCCCATAGTTGCAATCACTGGCCAAACTTATCATCTCATCCATGATACTAAATACATGGAGCATTCAATCCATTGGTTTTTGTACGATGAGAATCCTCTGCACAATAAGGCTGATGAATTCAAGATGCACTTGTATGTTGTTTAAGGCATTGCAGACAATCTCCATGATGTTAATCCTTATTTTGGTTCACTTGTTCAATTTCAGACCCTTCCACATTGCCACAGCTATTTGCTAGAATTGCAAGATTATTTATCAAATGCTGACTTTGTGGCTGTCATGCATGCTGCCAACTCCATCATCATAAATCCTTGCTCTGTTCTCATTCATCAGCATAATCATTGATGTCCCAAATTCATCAATATTCTTTTCCATCATTATGAGCCCCTTCACTATGTCCTGCTCTTTCCTCATGCTAATATTGGGTGGGGTGTCACTGCAATTGAGAATGTTCCTCAGTTGTCTCAAATCAAATGGTACCAGAGTTGGTTGCTTGCTAATGATGATGATCGTTTCACTACTCTTGGTCAGCCATGCTGTGAGCACCTGATTGATATGTACTTATAAACAGAAGAACAGCGCCTTGTTTATATCACATGTGAACATCACCATCAAATCAATGAAGTTAATGTGCAGGAGGAGGCTCCCATTGCAGACCAAGATGAACATGAACCAACATTGAAGCTATCTTTCTCTTTTGTTGGATCATGTGCCTGGATGTCAGAGCAAACTGCAGATGCAATGGCACTTAGTTGCAAGTTCAGCCAGCCTACTCTTTTTTGCACAATTACATTTAACCCTGAGTGGCAAGAGGTTCAAAGTGTCCTGCTTCCTCATCAGACTGCATCTGATATACCAATCACCATTGTGCATGTATTCAAATCTTGATTGGAGAAAGTTTTGGCTGTGTTATGAACTGCCTTTGGTGAAAAGTTGTACCTTATTTGAGTCATTGAATTTCAGAAAAGAGGATTTCCACATGCACACTTTGTCTTCAAAGTACGTGGTCTCTTTATGTTCCTCTTCCTTTTCACCTCTCTAATATGTTTCAGGTGCATTCTGAGCCTCCTTTTGAGGTTCTCAACACCATCATTAGTGTGGAGATGCCTCGGAATGATGCTGCCTTACATGCTAAGGTGCAGAGATACATGATTCATTACAACAATCACCTTTCACATGCTCACAGTTGCTGTAATTGTAATGGTCATTGCATTTATGGATTACCTTACTCCATTCATCGTGCTACTACCATCAATGAATATGGTTGCATCATATGGCATTGATGTGAGGAGGAAGACAAATGGGTGGTTCCTCATTGCCCAGCTCTGCTCTATTTTGCTGATTGTCACTTCCATTTTGAGGTGGCATTCACTGTGAAAGTGTTTATATACCTTTACAAATATCTCTTCAAAGGTCCTGACATCACTTTCTTTGCCATCTCAGATCAACCCAAGAGCCCATCACATCATGTTTCTACTAACAAGATTTCAGACTATCAAAAAGGTCATTACTTCTCTGCTCTGGAAAGTGCATGGCACATCCTTGGCTATGACATCACTCAAAAAGAGCCTGCTGTGGAGAGTCTCCCCATTCATCTACCAGGAGCCAACACACTCCAATTTTGCCAAAGAAATGGAGCTCATTCATCTACCTCTCTACTTGATCATTATTTCCTTTGCTCTCACACTTTGGCTCATCTTCAATACAAGGAATACTATGAACAATATGTTCTTTATGCTTACCACCTAGGTGACCCTCTCACCAATCATGACTATTTGGAAAAAGTTGTACTAGGAGTTGTGCAGAGAAAGGCAAGTCGCAGAGTCATGAGAGAGAAGATTTCATGGGTCAATTGAATTTCATCCAACTGTGGTGAACCATTCTATGTTTGCGCCCTACTGCTTCATTGAGCTGCAACTTCATTCCCTGATCTCCACACCATTGACAATATTTTTTACCCTTCATTCCAAGCTACAGCACACCAACTTGGGCTTTTTGCAGATAAAAATGAGGGCCACTTTGTGATGCTGGAGGCCATTGAATCTCACCAGACACCTGTTCAACTTCATTTCCTTTTCTACCTCATTATTGTTGATGGCTATCCAGCTCTTCCTTTATAGAATGAATTTTGTGATGTAATGAGTATCAACCATCAAGTTCATGTCAGGGATGAAGACCTTGCATATGAAAATACTCTTGAGAATATTACTCATTACCTTGCTCAAATTAGAAGAAAAATTACTGATTTTGGCCTTCCTGTGTTATGCTGGGTAACAAGTGACATGTTCCCAAGTAATCGACCATCTGGTTGATTACTGGACTAGCTGGACTTGAGGGGAAAATACTTCCTGAGGCTCAAGTTCCTTGGTATGGGGACCGACAGCTAGCTTCTATGTAGAGCCTTCCTTGGGGTTGAAGCCTTCTCTACAACCAATGGTGGAGTCTTGGACTTTGATGATGGTGGCACAGTCCAGTGGAGGCACAGACCTATTGTATATGGTGGCCAGTGGTGGAGTCCTGGGCTTATACAGGCAGATCTCTGTCTGCATTGGTGTTGGTATTGGTTAGATATGCAACCAAACGGCGACAAGGCCACACAAGTGTGAAGTGATGAGAAGAATGATCATAAGCACTATGATGATCACTTCCAGAGCGGGTGCAGGCGTCTGAAGTGAGGTGGAACTGAGAGCTTGGTAGATTACACAGGAAGTTGTGTAGATCTAGGTTAGAATTACATGAGGGGGAATGCTCTCTATATATAGGCCTTCCCAATCTAGAGCAGGCTTCATATCATATATGGTAATAGTAAGTTGCAGACTGAATATTACCATAAAGGATCAAGGCATCAGTCAAATGAAGAATTTGGAATACTGGGCTGTGTGTGAGAGAACACAGCTGAGGAGGCAATGTTTGTGATCAGATCAGAGTTGAAATGCATATATCAATGAAATAGGAAAAGGCTGTGTCACAGCCAAGATGGGCATCGCCTAGAAGGGGAGTTCCAGATGGGGTGATGCTTGCATAGGCATTGTGGGGGAATCCCTGGAGAATCCCTAGTCATAAGAGTCGAAAAGGAGGTTGTTCCACAGTCCAGGAGGGGGTGAAGGAAGAGAAAAAGATGTACCCCTTTCCATAGCCATAACACCCTACTCCTGCACACATCATAAGAGAACTCATGGACAAAATTGTGTTCTTATGCTATGCTCATCATCGTTTTGTGACAGAGAGTTTGAACATGCAACATTGCCTCAATGAGGAGCAACAGGGAATCTTCCAATGCATCCAAAATCAGTTGCATCACTGTCCACACAATATGTCTTTAATTGAAGGAAGGTCTGGCAGAGGTAAAACATTTCTAATAAAAACTCTTATAGCCTTTCTTTGTGTATAGCACCATATCATTCTCATCATTAGTAGCAGTGCACTGTCTGCCATTGCTTATAAATAAGATTGGACTACACATCGCTTATTTGGCATACCTATCATGGACAACAATACAAATCTGCAGTCTTCCATACCTCCTCATTCTGCACATGCTAATTTCATCCATCATGCTGATGCCATCTTCCGGAAGGAACTCCTCATGGCCAATAAAGCAAGTTGGGAGTGTGTCCACTTTCTATGCTGTGAGCTACTCGGACACTTCAATCTTCCCTTTGGTGGCATTCCTTTTATTGGATGTGGCAATTTCTAGCAGATTGCTCCTATTATGAGAGGTGGTGGTGAAAGTGCTACTCTTGCTGCTTTAGTAAAATCCTCTTCACTGTGGTGAAACATGCATGTCTACACACTCTCCACTCTAATCTGCACCATCACCAACCCTGCATTCACATGCTTTATTGATAGTGTTAGTGAAGATTCCTCCTTCAAATGTGCTGATTTATCATTCCTTTCCTCCACCTCTGACCTTGACAACACCATCAATTTTCTCTTTCCTCCTGATGTACTTGAAGACCCTATAGCATGTGTTGATTGTGCATTTCTCTCACCACAAAATGTTTTTGTCAACACCTTCAATGACAAAGTTCTTGATGCACTACCTGGTGATTTTCATAAATATCCCATTGTCAGCTACATGCATAACAACACATTTATTTTCCTTCAATCAGATTATCTTTTTGGTTCTGATGGATTGAAGAAGGCTAACATGCTCCCTCACAATGCACCCAAACAAACCCCCGATTATCTCACAATGCTACACCATCCCGGTGTGCCACCTCACCTGCTCACCCTAAAAGTAAATTCCATTTGTGCTATTCTACGTAACCTCTCCATCGAGAAAGGCTTAATTCACAATGCATGTGTTCAAATTATTTGAATTCACTGGCACTTCATTGAGGTTCAACTACTGAACAACAAAAGCACTCACTGCATTTCCCCATTACCTTCAACTTCTCCCCACTAAATTCCGACTGAACTGTTTCACAGTGTCAATTTCCACTTCATTTAGCATATGCTACTACTTTCAATTGCTGCCAAGGTCTCACACTTGCTTGCACCATACTTGATCTGCATATCGAACCTTTCGCTCATGGTCAACTGTACACTGTGCTCTCTTGCATCAGAAAAAGTGATGATACTTTACTCTTTTTGACTAATGACAATAATTTGACTGCAAATGTTATTTACCATTCCCTCTTACTATCTTGATCATTCTACTTGACATTGTCTATGTCCAAAGGCATTCCTTGTATATAAACAAGCCAGACTTCAAAAACTTTCACACACACTCTTGTTTCTTAATTTTATCCTTCTCTACTCATTACATGAAGTCAACACTTCACTTTGTAAATCATTAGAATTAGAATTGGAATTGGAATTGGAATTGGAATTGGGATTGGGATTGGGACTGGGATTAAGATTAGAATTAGGATTGGGATTGGGATTAGAATTAGAATTAATAGAATTAATATTTGATTGAATTTGAAATTAGAATTGGCTTGAAATTGGATTAGGATTAGGATTAGGATTGCTAAGCCACTATGGAAGCACTATGTACAGTGGCTCAAAAAAGTGTCCCAATGTTTGGCTATTTTGGAAAGACTTGACATTTGCAAGAGAACCAAAAGGCATTGGCCCTAACCCTTGCTGGGCCATTGATAGCCCTAATCCTTGCCCTGAAGATGAGCCCTTAGTCATGTGAGTCTGGTTGTCATGGCACTGAGATATAGCCATATTAAAAGGATATGTCATTGGGACACTTATTTGACCCTGATATTATCAACCATCATTTAGTAAATAACATAAGGTTGTGATGGATGCTGTGCTTCAACCCTGTCTGATTATGTCACATACATAACTCCAAATGGATATAAAGAGCAGAGGTACCATGCAGCCAACCCTACATCATTATGAAATCCACTCCCTCCTCTGCTAGAGCCAATATTCTTTTTCTCTCTGAATCTGGCCTTTCTAGTAGGACAAATATCCTCTCCAAACTGGTCTGGGGAAGTCTACTGTGGCCAGGGTTATCAAGGAGATCCACCCAGGCAAGGAAAACATCAAATTAGGATGTCCTTCCAAACTTTCTCCTACTGATAAAAGGAGAATTGTCTCTAGTATCACCTCTGGCAAGGCTGAAAATGCTGTCCAGGCCACCCATCCCATCAATTCTGCTCTCTGTTCTCCTGTCTCTGCTCAAACTGTTAGGAATGTTCTCAAGTCTGCATCTCTCAAGGCTGTAGTCAAGAAAAAGAAGCCACTCTTGTCTGTGAAGCATAGGCATACCATAGGCTAGCCTTTGCTCTGAAGCACCAACACTGGACTGTGGAGGACTGGACTAGGGTCATATGGTCAGATGAAACCAAGATCAACAGGATTGGGTCAGATGGAAGGAAGTATGTGTGGAAATTGGCAGGACAGCCTTTGCAAGACAAGGAAGTCCAGGGAACAGTAAAGTTTGGAGGAGGTTCCTTGATGGTTTGGGGATGCATGAGTTGGAATGGGAATGGAGTGGGGATTCTTGCAGAGGTTGAAGGGAGGATGAATGCTGAGCAGTATGTCTCCATTTTGGAGGATAATCTGCTTCCTTCCATGGAAAATTCTGGAATTCCTGAAGAGAGCATTATCTTTCAACAAGATAATGACCCCAAGCACACCTCTAAAAGAGCCAAGGAGAGGCTGGAATCTCAAGGGATCAAGCTTCTTGACTGGCCAGCACAATCTCCAGACCTTAATCCCATTGAACATCTCTGGGAAATCCTCAAAAAGAAGCTCAATAGCTATATAACACCACCAAAAGGAGTATGGGAGCTTTGGGAGAGAATTGAAGTGGAGTGGGGGAAGATAGAGGTTGAGAAGTGTCAAGGATTGATAGAGAGTATGCCTAGAAGACTAGGGGCAGTGATAAAAGCAAAGGGAGGACATACAAAGTACTAAATTGTAGGATAGAAATGTTGCTAAAAAAGTGTCACTTTAATATGGTTACATCTCAGTACCATGACAACCACATTACATGATTAAGGGCTCATATTTAGGGTAAGAGTTATGGCTATTAGTGACACAGCAAGGGCTAGAGCTAATACCTTTTGGTTCTCTTACAAATGTCAAGTCTTTCCAAAATAGCCAAATATTGGGACACTTTTTTGAGCCACTGTATACTATGGCATCACTATGACCACTATGGAAGTACTATAAGAATACTATGAGACACTATGAGAATACTATGACAGACTATGGCCACACTATGAATAGACTATGAGACACTGTCATAGTACTATCAAAATACTATCCAGTTGGACCCTTACTATGAGCACTATGTTACTGTCCAGCACTGTCCAGCACTGGACAGTTAGTCCTGTTTTTACTGATAACTGAGTGGATTAGGGCCTTATTGTAAGAAAAAGGCCAGGATCCATCTGGAGCCTGGGGACCCTAATGAAAATACAGAAAAGAATATGAAAGAGGCGAAATATGTCCACTTTTGATTAGCAAAAAAAAGACAAAATTGTCTAACCAATGGGTGAGGTTATCCACCCCAGTGTGTCAGTAGATAGCCACAATGCCACTAGCTGGGTGTTCAAAAAGAAAGGAGGAAGAAGCACCTCCAAAGAAGGCACAGTGGTCAATATAGACAAGTGGCTTTGATGTGAAATCTAGTGAAACACAGATGAGGTGTTGATCCTCTAGAGCTAGAGGGGAATGACAATGGGCTGCCTCGACATCGAAGATTGCAGCTTGAGAACCTAGGGGGGTATAAGTAACCATTAACCAACAGTCACTAAATGTAACCCAATCAACCTCAAAAGGGGAGGTGTCAATTAGGGAGTTTATTGAAGAAATGAGTGAATTTCCATGGGGAAAGAAGTGGTCATGAATTAAGCAGAATTTAGAGGAACCCAGTTTTGGGATGACACCCAGTGGGCTGCAGTGGAAAGGGTCAATTAAAGATCCTAGGGCAGAAACAGAAAAAGGACCTGAGTAGTGGCCCTCTGCTATCTCGAAATTAACATAGTTTAAAATAAAGTTGAAGTGTTCATGAGCCAAGCAGTGGTTTAGGGGCAAGAAAGAGGTAGAAAGAGAATAAGAATCTGGGACACCAAGATGCCAGCCAAAGTGGAGGCCTTTTGGGACATCTGCAAAAGCTTCTAGAACCCTAGCATTGTGAAGTAGGTGTTCCCAAGCCTGCCACTGAAAGGGGGTGACTATATGCAGCAAATCACTAGGGACACTTCTGAGCAGAGTGTTGGGACCCACAGCATGAGCAGAGGTGAAGGCATGAGCAGTCGGGAAGTGTATGGCCTTTCCCATTGAATTTGAAGCAGACCTGTTCACCTTGGACTAATCACCAGATCCCATCTCTAAGAGAGAAAGGATGTCTTCTCAAGTCCACAGATCCTTTGGGCAAAGCAGTTACTGCCATCACAGAAGATACAATGAAAGCAGGTAGAGAACATAGCTCCCAAGGAGGAACAAGACTTGGTGGAGGAGGTATGAGCACCCAAGAAGGCCACATTACCCTTCTGAAAGGACTACAATTGTGCTGAATGGGCTGCATCAAGTATCTAGTCCCAAATGCCTTGCTACCAGGTGGAAGGGTCAAACTCCAATCAGAGTTGGTATAGGCTTTGTGAACATGAATATTATATTGTAGTAAAAGGTGGAAGTTGCTAGTAAAATTGTCATGATGCCAGATCTTGGTAAAGTGGGTATTCCAAATGTGAGCAATCTCTGACTTCTGGAAGGATGGTAGAAAAGAATGGATGGCCTCAACCAAGCAAGGCCAGGTCTGAGACCAATTAGCCACATATATAAGATGGTTATCTTTATCATCAAGGACAGAAGATAGACAGGGCTGAAAAGGCTTTGTGCTGGCAAAGAGCTCCCCTTTTTGAGCCTGAAAGGTACTCTGGAAGACAAGGGCCATGAGTGGGATGTGGGAATGCCATCCTTCCTGAATAATCTCCATAACATTGGGAGAAAGAGAAAATTCATGGCTGCTAAGCAGAACAGATGCAGCAGGAAGTTTGCAAAGGAAAGTCATGTTAACATGGATAGATGGTTAAAAACTAGGGAGCAGGGCCCTCAAAGAGGCAGTCGGAAAAGCTAAAAAAGCACTAAAAAAAGAATAGATGGTAGATGAGCAAAGAAGGCTCACCACCAACAGAAGCAAAGGATAGGGCCATAGAAAGCAAGGCAAAAAAATCCTGGCCCAGGGCAATCAAGGCCAGAACCACCAGTAGATTGGACATTTGGGCCAAGTCTGTAAAATTGACATCAGAGGAAGCCTCCTCAAAGATTAACTAGAGATAGGATAAATGCAGCTCCACTAGGTTGGGCTGATAATGCAAGGCTTGAATGCATTCCAAAATGGACACAAGAGGTGGATGGGCCTTAGCCACCACTGGCAATGGAGGGGCAGCTACTATAGATAATTCTGAGGCTTACAAGGGCTAGGAAGTAGGTGGGGTGTTAGGTGGGGGAATACCAACAGAAGAAACTGCACTTGGGCAGTCAGGGCCTATAAGGGTCGAGAAATCTACTGAGAGATGATCATTGAGGCAGTTGAGAAGGCTTGGTAGGTCACTGGCCAAGGCAGGAGTACCAAGTAATAGCCTGGCCTTTTTTTTCCCTTTTCTTGCCTTCTTCTTGGAAACACCTGCTAGAGTGCCACCAGAGGAGGCCATGGAATGAGAGTGGGTTTCACCCCTAGAAGCATGGGCAGAAGAGGTGGGTAGCCCAGTATTTTCTGCCAACTGATAAAGCTCATCACCTGGGGATGGAGGGTGATGGTAAGGAGAAGTAGGATGGGAGAGAGAGGAAGGTTGGGAAGTAGGAAGAAAAGACAAGTTGGAATGAGTGTAGGAGAGGAAATTTGCCAAAAGTAAGGGAAGTCCTGGTGTCATCTGCCTGCATTGTGTGATAGCTATCAGCAAAAAACAGGGCACAGGTGAAGAAAAGATTATGAGGAGAGGAGGAGGCCAGCACCAGACACATCTGAAAAAACCAGAGTGAGATGAGACAAGACAAGTGTGCTGATGCTCCAACATCACAGCAGTGAACAAGGAGCAGATGCCAGCATACTGGCATTTACAAGGTGTGACATCAGGGCCTGAAAAGTGGCATCCTATCAATCAGGCTTTCTCAGAGAATGCCTTGCTTATCATTGAATTATTTAAGCTTTTGGTTAAAAAATCGTTTTATTCAATAGTTTAGTCCCTACCAACACTTCGGGTGACATAGACTAAGCTAATTGCAAGTGTAAATGCCACCTGAAGTGTTGGTAGGATGGAGCCTGTGATTTACTGGATGAAAGAATTCTAGGCAAACTTGACTCAGGACATGATACCATACAATATTGATAATTTTGAAAAGTTATATGCCAGGAGCAGAACATGAGTGATGCAGAATGGGTCAGCAGACAAAAAAATACAGTACAGTGGGTGGCTACCAGATGGCTACTGTGTTAGGTAAGCAGTATCATAGTAGGTAATTCTACTCCAACAGATAACTGGGATAATACTAGCTGGTCAGGTACAGGTGATACAGTACATTCAATGGAAATATTGTGTAACATGCAGTAAATCATAGACAACTTGGTGGATGCATCTTTGCTATACAAGTCAAAAGTAGGTGAGTAGAAGATAATCTTAAGGCACATCAAGAGAAGAGCATATTAAACAGCTCTCACAAACCTCATTCAGTGAGGTTTAACTGACAAATACACCATATGTCCATAAGCCATTCTTATACAATGAGTGCAGTGAAGGGGTATAATGAGAGACATGTTGACATTCTGCCATTACTGGCTGACAGGTCTGGGTGGGGGGAGGGAGGAATTGTAAAGTAGGTGGTGATAAGGCACCATTTTCATAACATGAGTACATTGTGGTCCTTATGAAGCATGTGCCAATGGCTAAATAAACTGGCCATGGTGATACATGGAGAGTGGAGATGATGCTAGTGGATTAGCTTGCACAAGGCATGTGACCCCAATTAAGCACCAGATCCTGGGAGTTTGTTGCAGTACATCTGGTAATTACCATTACACCACTTTGCAGAAAACCCTATAGTAGTATTAGCATACAGTTTGCAATCCAAAGTGTCTCACAAACACTGCAAACCTGAGTCATGGTCCTGCAAGATCACCTGAGCACTGCAAACCTTCACTCCCATGAGTGCTGCAAATACTGTGGTTTTGCAAGATGGGCCTCTGTTATCTAACTTGGAGCATTACAAACCTTTACTGTCTGAGTCACAGTCCTCAGGCTGCAAGATCCATCCCCCTATTAGAAGTGCTGCAAACACAGTGGCCTTGCAAGATGCCTCTGTTACCCAAATGCTGCACACCTTTGCTGTCCAAGTCACAGTCTTGCAAGATGCCCTCCAGTGTTACCCAAGAGGCTCTCATTTATTGTGTGTTGCAACATATCACCCAATCACTGGTACTCTGCCAGTCATGCTGCATAATGCTAACTTGTTCCACAAGAGAAAAGATGTTTGTCATCTGCTGAGTGGTCAAGGCTAATTGGATTATGGTTCCAGAACTAGTTGTTTTAGCTGTCCCATAGAAAACATATTATGTAGTGTGAGTTACAAATATACTACTTGTTTGAGAAGATATTCTAGAGTATCTATCAGCAGCACTTGAGAATATCGACACTTCTTCATACCAGGGATGGTGGTGTACTACCAAGGGTCTTGAAACTGAGCAAGAGCAGGGTGATGTATAGTGTGCTGCAAGTCCAGTGAGTTGAGTTTTCAATCACATGAGACAACTTACCTTCCATGACAAGTGCTGAGAGGGGAGGATGACACAAGAGTGGGGACAGATGAACAATACCAAGTGAGAGTGGGGTGACATACAGTGCACTGCAAGTCTGGTGAGTTGAGTTTTCAGTTACATGAGACAACTTACTTTCCAGGAGAAGGATGGGAATGACATGAGAGTGCCACTGGGGACAAATGAATGATATCAAAGGTCTTGATACTAAGCAAGAACAGGGTAACATAGAGTGCACTACAAGTCCAGTGAGTCAAATTTTCAATGACATGAGATGACTTATCTTCCATGACAAGTTGCTGAGAGGGGGGGTAGCATGGCCCACTTTGTGTTCCCTCTGCCCCCTTGATTATGTGAGTTGAAGTCAGTTATACTGAATACTAGCTGACTTTGCAAGATTCTGACCACCCACAGCATCTTGCAATCAATTGCAATGATCATTTTAAATAGACTTGTCCAATATATTCCTGCAGAGCCTGAGAGCCTGGGCCTAGATGACAACCAATGAATTGATGACCTGTCAACTGATCTCACTAAGCACCAGCCATCCAAACCTCCAAGTCTGTGCCTCTATTGCTGCTTGTGGGCTTTCTATACCTCTCTGTATCACACCAAATATATGTAAAGTGTTTTGCAAGCTTGTCCTGAAGTGCTGCCTATAGCAAGGCATATGACCTCAGCCCTTTGTTAATTGCTGAGTCATCTGTCACCACTAGATTCTATCTATCTATCCACCATTCGGCCTGCCACTGAAGAAACTGTAGAATACGTCACTGCCCTTTAAAGAGCAGTTCAACTTCCTCTGCCCAGCAATGAGCCTGAGCATGGATCTTACACCACTCAATGTGGATAGCTGACATCAGGCACCATCAATCTGGGGACAAGTAGTGTGTGTAAGAAAGCATACCATCTTGGAGCCCCTCATCTTCTTTTTTAATGTTGCCATTATTGTAACCACATGACATCCAAATCCATGAGAGCTGCCAATAGCCTTCACTTACATAGTCCTTGGTTCCATCTATCATAGACTGGATGTCATCTTCCTCGAGATATCAGAGAGAACTTGTCCAGCCCACTTTCCCAAGTAAGGGGGATAGACTGAGTAAGGCACTGTGAGCAGCATGGTATTTTGCCACACTAGTGCCAATCTTGGTATCAACAGACTTGAGGCAGTTGTGTGCCTGTGTATTAGCTCCTTGCCCCCATAGAAACCTGTCTTTAAATTGTAACATGTGAGAGTGAGAATGGAGTGCTTGTTATAGTTCATTTAATGCATTATGTGCCTGACCCAAACAGAGCATTCACTCAATCTCCTCAAGGTTAACATTACATGGAACCTGCTGCTGAATAGAAGATGGAAGCCTGAGAATGATGTCTTGTGGTCTCAGGACCATATCAGAGCTAATGACTGCCTTGGCCTGGATAGACACAACTCCAGGAATATACAGCACTTGAACACTTGCCCAAGCTTCTAGTTGTTACATGAGTGTGTTCTTACACTCTTGTAGCCTTGCTTTGTGCTGATCTGTTGCATGTAGATCCAATTTCTTGCTATTGACATGCAGGTGGCACCTTCAATCACAATCAGCACACAAATGACACAAAGGTGGAGTGTAACATAACTGTTGGTCCTCGAGTTCAATGCCAATATTGATTAACATGCTAGGGGAGATCTTCAAGTGCATGGGTGACCAAGCTGACTTAATAGCAAGCTTAGTGGCTTCGTCATTTGCTAATTGCAAGTGTATGCTTGCTTGGGTGAATGCTATTACAATTCAGATGTCAGGTGTGAATGGTAGCCATAAATTCAAACATGCACAATGGAATTTCACTTCAAAAGGGTTTGGCTGTGACATGTCTTGCTCCCATGCTTCCATGTCTTCCTTCCATCTTGCAAGTTCTTTTGCATAATGGCTTGAGAGGGAATGTTCAAATTCACATACATCTTTCTTGTGCTCATTTTGTTCTGGTATAGCTTTGATAATCTCTTGTAAAATGGATTCATCTGTTTGGTGTAAGTAAGAACTGAGATGAGGGTTCATGTGCCTACCAAGCCTGATCATCTTCTTTCAATTACTATCTCCTATAAGGTCATCTAATGTGTCATGACAGTGGCCTGGCCCCATCTTTTTGGTGCTTAATGTCATAGCATTGAGAGTGAACCTGCCTCACTTGGGAGCCTCACCATCAGTATGAGCACTACCTTGATAAACAAATATTTCCATTGGCATTCTTTGATGTGAGCTGGCAGATGAAACATTGAAATATGAGTTACCACCATCTTCTTTGCATGAGGTAGATGTATCAGTGAGGGCAACATCAACATTCACTCCCATAAGTGACACTCCCACTGGCAGATGATGTCATATGAGACATTGATATGCTTGACAGGCATGTCCCTCAGTGCTGAAAAAAAAAAAAATCCATGTTGACATATCTTGCAAAACATTGATAGCAACAACACATTAAAAGCTGCAGTGCATACCTTTCCCCTTTCTGTAAATCCCCTATACTGCCAGCAAACTTCATCTCATGATGAGCACAGCAGACAATCCCTGTTTCTATGGCAGCAAGGCCAACAGTAGACTTTGTATCTGCACCATTTACAGCATCATGTCCTAAGCATATACTCTTCTGTATCCAATACAATCAGTTTAGTATGAACATTCAACCTTCAAGACTCATCACTAACCTCTTGATGAATATTGGACTGATCTCTTAGGTACAACTTGTATGAAAGTTCCTCAACAAAGTATGACCATTCTCGACTAAGACTTGGGTCTAGTTTATCTTTTGAGTTGATCTTCCACTTCAAATGGAAATTAGCATTGATGGTGACAAATAGAGTATAGAGCCACCTGGAAAAGCATCAGAACATGCCAAAGGAAGACAGAAAAATAAAAAAGACTTACTCTTTGTTCTTTTGTGCTTTGTCCTAGTCATCAGGTAGGTTCTTGCCAGGATGTGGACATGCAGGGCATAAAACAGTGCATGCTCCCTCCTTTGTGTTATCTACACCAGTAGGATCATGTCTCTGGCCTGCTCTTTTAAGCATTTTTAGATGCCATCACTGATGAACAATCATGAATTGTTCATATTGATCCTGCATTGTTAAATCATGTTATAATAACATCAACTCAGACTAGGGACTGAGCAGTGTATACATCTTTGGAGGTGTTGTGCCCACATTGTTGCTACGGCAAGCAAGGGCAGTGTAGTAGTGATATGCAGAGACCTTCAACTCCAAAGCAAGAAGGTGGTACTCTTCAAGAACACTGAATGTGGCTGCTGAATATGGCTAATCTGTACTAGCAGGAAATAACTGCTGTTAAAGGAGTTGTTGAATGTGGGTATGGATTCCATTGTTGTTGATAATGGTAAAGTCATTGGAGTGAGGTGCTTTTGGAAGATAGCACATATCTCCGATTTTGTGTCCAAGCTGAATGACAAGCCTGAGATCCATTAGGGTTGTTCGGGTCCAGAATAAACCTATCCATTCCTAAGTCCTAGATATCAAGACATGATCCACATGTGTTCTAATGCCTTACCTTTATTAGATGTAACAGGAGACATTGATGCATTGATACAACACAATCTTTGCAGCATATTTCTAGCCCAAGGCAGTCGCTGCATCAAAACAATGTAGGTTGGTTCTTGCATCTTGTACAGACAGTGACACTGCCATGCCCTTCTAAGTGGAACAATTCTCTGAGGAAATCCTCTCAATCATGCTCTACCCAAGATAAAAGGGGGGAGTTCTAGCAGCAGAATATATCAGCTATGTTTTAGAGAGGGTATGCAAGCCACAGCCACTTACTGAGATTAAGCATGGTTGTGGCCTGTTATTGAGAATGGAAAGGTTGATGCAGTCTGGTAAGTGGTCAATAGAGTCAGTGATGTCCACTAGGTCAACACTTGAAAGAACTGACATGGTGGAATTCAGCATCTGGTTCCTATTGTAAACTTTGGGTGCTGTATATGTTTTTTTTAATATATGAAGTAACCCGGACATGTTAGACTGAATTCTAAGATGTCATCCTTTACAACTGCCATCCTATAAACTATCTCTCTCTCAATGGACCTTGAAACTGTCAAGTTGCTTGAAGCAGAATACTTGAGACAGCTTGCTGGAACACTAACTCATAGCTGGTGATGCTGCTGACAACTGAATAAGGAGTTCTACTCCTGGAAATAATATTTCACCTACTAATGTCCAAGGGTGCCATAGATACTGCATGGTAGTCAGTAGAAGGGTCCCCCGACATTGAATCCACCGCAAGATTAAATAAACAAATTGCAGCATTCATTTGCACATGCCATTGGGGTGATGGGCTAGATCTCTTTTGCAATTCTTGTGGAGCCAAGTCAAGCTACATAAGGACAGAGGCATTGACAATGAGGAAAATCCTGACAGCAGATTGAACATATCTCAATAGTTGGTGGATGTAGACCATATGTGTGAGCCAGACACTCCATTGCACTGCATGAAACAAGTGTTAGCTCAAGGCAAAGGGTTAGAATGACTTCCAAGACAAAAAATAACAAGAGGTAAAATGGAACAGACCATACCTGGGAGTCTCTTCCCACTTGCTACATAGGACCATGTGTTATCTGACCATTTGCATCACACAGGGCACTTTAGGGGACCATCAGGAATGGGAAGGGCAGTGTGGAATGCAGGATTGATGGGCTATATCTCTTTGCAATTCCTATAGAGCTGAGTCAACCTATATAAAAATGGAGGCATTGCTGATGAGCAGAATCCCAATGGCAGATAGAATGTACCTCAATACTTGGTGAATGTGGACCATGTATGTGAACTAGGTGCTCCATTGCACTGTATGGAACAAGTGTTAGCTCAAGGCAATCAGAACAACTCCCAAGATAAATGATGACAAGAGGTAAAATGGAATGGACCATACCTGGGAGTCTCTTGCCACTTGCTACATAGGTCCGATCATCTGACTGTTTGTATTGCACAGAGCACCTTGGAAGACCTAATTAGAAATGGGAAGGGCGGTGTAGAATACAAACTATGTCATGCAACCCATACCATCATTTCCATGTACCAACATTTGCTTGCAAATACACAGTTGTGATACTTGTTTCCTGCAGGTATTCTCAGCAATGGCCCAGCATGGCAGTGTGAGCCTAGCACAGAGAACCAGAAGTATTACCTTACAAGCCTTGGGTAACAAGGAACTAGCATAGTAAATCCAAGTTAGGATGATGCTTCATTCATCAAAAATGTCCATGTGTGAGACACTCACCAGCATCATAAAGTATTGCAAAATGTTGCAATATCCAGATCTGAAAGTTAACAACATCAGATGTATCAGGAAGTTTGGGAGTTGGAAGGGCTGTGAAGCCCAGATCAGGTTGCTATGAATCAGTGTAAAGCCATTCACCAAGGGACTCTGGAGACAATTGGGTGCAAACACCAGTTTCAGGCTCTGATGGCACAGCATGGGACAGACAGACTCATTGACCCTCATTGTGCCAGAAAGCCTGGCACTATGCTATGGAATTTCATTACAGCGGTTTTCAAAAGTATGTGGAAAACAGAATTTCGAAAGTCATGCCTCAGAGACAGCCGGGCAAGGACCCTGGCATAGCTGAGTAAGCAACTATAGTGCAGAATTGGATTTATGCGAACCTGTGTACACATTGCTTGCATGTCTGAGCAACCAAAAGCATCTTCTGCAAACAGGCAGTATGCCTTTGCGATAGCCCTCACCATCTACTCCCCACTCAAACAGCCGTCCAAAGAAGGCAAAACTGTTTCCAAGCAAGTAGAAAGATCTATAAAAATTAAACAACTACTTTTTTCACTTGACAAAGGTAACTACATTGAATTCCTGAAAAGTATTCTTGAGAAGCTCGGAAAAACCCAGTATAAGATCTCCAGCAAGCAGTGGTTTTCATTCAAATATGTTACCCCAAAAACAAAGAGGTGAGACTTCTCAACATTTCCAGTTGCCCAACCTGATGAAAAATTTTCTAGCCAGCGCGCAAGTGAGGCGATGGATGTCGACAATGAGTTGGACTACAAGGAGATGATTCAGAAGATTGTCGACACTGCCAGTGACTCTGTCACAACAAAGATTCTTATTGACATGAAGCATGTTGAAAAACTCCCATTGTGTTCAGCTGACAGTGACTCTGGTGATGAGAAATCAGCCAATTTGGATGAGCACCAGGTAAGCTATTTCATTACATTAGTGAAAATGATCTACTAACACAATCTCAACTAAGATCAAGACTCCATTCCAAATGACATTGGACCTTGACATGCGCCTTGCTCGATGGCGCATGAAACTAATGAAGAAGTACAAGAATAATGATGATGATGACTTTACATATATCAGACCATCAGGCATCACCATCCAACTCACTCCCACCATGTTACTTGATTGGGTGCATGCTTTGGTACGGACTTTGTAACATTGCACAGTACACTCAAGAATCCTAATTAGCCTATAGGAGGAGGGGCAGGCCACATTAAGCATGCCATCTAATATACCCTTGTTTGACATTGCAAACAAAGTGATGTTCCTGTACCCGGCACGTAAGGCACAGGTGCCAATGCCCTCACAGCCTGTACCACCTCTGGGTCCTGTGCCAGATGTCAACTCGCTTACCTCAGTTCTTCTCCTTCAGATGCTAGCCAAATCTGGCCTACTTCCTCAGTCCAGACTCCATAGTCTGTCCACCTCAGCCACCCCAGTTCCTCAGTCCAGGTCCCATAGTCCATCTGGTGTTCAGGCTCCAACTATGCCCATTTGTTGTGTCTCAGAAAGACCACCAAACCTGCCTCCTCTCCTGTCTCCATCCCAGCTCTCACACTTTCTCTAATATGCTGAAACCGACCTTGGTGTTTCTAACGCTGCTGTATACAAGCAGAAGCTTGCCACACAACACATTGGCCCTGATATTCTTGCTGAAATCAACAACAAGATTCTCTTGGAGGTTGGGATTCTAACAGACGACATTATCCGTTTGAAAAAGGGAAGTATGGTCTGGTGGAATGGCCCTGATGTGAAGCAAAAGTGCAGTGATACTGGTCTGAGCTTAGCAGGCAAATCAAAGTCACCTACCCACCCACCTCAGAAAAGAATTGCATATGAGAAGAAGTATTACGATGGTGGCGGCTGTTGTTTTACTACATCTCCAATAATTCCTGGAGATGATGATGGGCCAAGGGGCTATGATCTCTGATACCAGTTGACAGATCACAGTATTTGGCTCCCCGTTCCAAAGGGATACATTGTTTGTGAGGAGGCTGAGGAGGCTGAGAAGAATAACTTCTTCACATCGTTAGTCTAGTGCCATTGTATTCACTTCATTAGTTCTGTGTTTGCCATTGCATGTCTATTGCTATTGCAGATAAAGAAAGATAGTTAATATGATACGATGCAATACAACACAGACACGAGAACATAACAAACAATATGCTGGATAGCATGACAGACAGCATGACGGATGATACAGCAAATGATACAATACACTACACAATGTAACCTGATGCTCTGAAGTACCCTTCTGCCTTGTTGGGGGTGATGTTCTGACAAGCGCAAATGACCACAGTCATTAAGAAGTCATCACAGTGGCACCGCAAATGTGCCTTGATTGCAGAAAATGCTTGTTTGATTGGGTTGTAATCGGGGGAGTAAGGAGGCAGGTAAATGAGTTTGAAAACTGGTGATAGTTAGCACATGAAGAATGAGGTATTGATGATGCACGATTCATATCTTCAATCAGTGTGCGGACTTCTTCACTTTTGTGGATGTGGCAATTATTCATAACGAGCACACTGCAGGGACTGGGATATGGGTTGGTGAAGGGCATCTGTACTGAAGATGCGTCAATAAAAATACATGTAGAATCATAATTGACACACAACATGTTCTTTCAAAAAGCTCAAAAAATGTTTACCATCGACTGGTCCCTCAACAATGTCATATGCGATAATGCCATCGAGAGTAATGGCAGGAATAATAGTGTATCTTGTACCACATACAAAGCACCTCTTGACACAGCAACGAACTCCTCTCATTGACCGTCCATATTGGCAGAAGGATGTTCATTTATCTTTTGTGGCTTCATCAATAAATACAAGCATATTCAAATCTGGCACTTCCGCAGTGATGTGGTTCATATAAAGTGTGCGCATCATCTCCTTCTGCTCCATGGCAGGAGAGGAAACAATCTTTTGAGTAATTGAAAGTCGCTCGAGTGTTTGAAGAAGTGTAGAGAATGTAGCATATTTATGATGCTTAGCCCAAAGCTCACTTTGAAGTTCGTCAAGGTAGATGGTTTTCTGATGCCAAATGATGGTAGAGATAAAAGCGACATCCAGCAAGGTGAGTACTCGAGGATGTCCAGTAGCACAAGAGTATTTGCACGGGTTGGTTACAGTTCCATATCTTGAATAAAAAGAAAGTGTTTTGTACATGAGTGACTTCTTGATGCCTAGGATGTGACAGATCTGTTGGTCACCATAGTTATTATAATGCAAGAGGGGGATGTGGGCTTTGACACTGGGAGATACAATGCGGCAGCACCTAGGCATGGATGGTTGCGATGAGCAAAACCAACTGTGCTTATTTAGCTACAGGTCAGTTACTTCCGGAGTCCTTTCCCGGCTGTCTCTGAGGTGCGACTTTCGAAATTCTGGTTTCCACATACTTTCAGAAACCACTGTAAGGCTGGTACACTTATACTACAGACAATCATATCATAATAAGAGATTCCCAGACCGACATGATGTTACAGATAATGAAGGAAGTATACCTTTTTCCCTTCCCTTCGTACTTCCCCCATCCCCAGTCATTGACAACTTGTGGGGGGACCTCTCATTCGACTTCTCAGAGATGACATGGGAAAGCTTCCTCATGGGAGAACACCTGGTGCTTGGCACCTCCCTTGACGACACTGCCTTTTAGGCAGTGAGCAGCCATCTACGAGATCTCGGATCTCTCTGATGGCTATTCCTTTTATCCTATGTCCTCTTCATTTCCTATTTCATCCTTTACCTATGCTTTACATCAGACACTGCCTCCTTGGCTATGTTCTCTTATACATAGCCTATATTCCATCACTCCCAGCCTCATTCCCAATTTGGCTCTCATTTCCCCTTACGGTAACTCCACTTACACCCGCCCTAAAGGGGTAGAAACCTATATATAGTTAGTCAATCCCCCTTGTATCTCCCTAATCTTGATCTACACCTCACACCATGTAATCTACCCCACTCTCAATTTCACATTACTTCAGGTGCCTGCACCCGCCCTAGAAGTAATATCACTCATGCTCATGATACTTCTCATCATCACCTCGCACTTGTGTGGTCTCCTTGTTATCCACAGACAGGATCGTTCGTGTGCCTAACCAGCGGCAACACCAATGCAGACAGAGTTCTGCTCAAAGTCCAAGACTCTGCCATTGATTGTAGAGACATCCCTCACACTTAGAGGAGACTCTACACAAAGCTAGCTATTGGTACCCCATACCTAGGGAACTCAGGCCTAGGGAGCCATTTGCTCAAGTCCAGCTAGTCCGGTAATCAACTAGGAGGTCAATTACTCAGTAACATGTCATCAAGTTACAAAGGTTGTAATACATGACCCCAACCAGGATTTCTGACACTCAAGGGCTGTGGCAAGACATAGAAATCCTGAAATGAATAATTCTCCTATAGCCATACACAAACTGCCCAAGATTACATCCTTAACTCGCAGTATGTATTTGATTCACTTTATACGTCTCACATTTTCCCCTGCTACCCAATTTGACCTTCACAGTAGCCTTCACTGTTACTCATCTGATGCAGCATACATCAAGCTTCACTATAGTTACCAATGAGCTGCCCCAAGCTATACAATACTCCAGAAGAGAGGGTGATCGCCACTCATGCTTACTAGACAAAGTATTATGAAAAGTAGGAGTGTCTCATCCTTGGCATGGGTGACCCAGTGATAATCAACTGACTTTCTTTCAAAGGAACAAGGCTACAATCAATGAGAAACTGGCAGCCAAGTGCAGAGAATCCAATAGGTCCAAGAGTGCAAACTGATATGTATCCTTTCTACTCTTTCATGCTATTGCTTTGAGCTGCTGAAAATGTTCTGCCAATGCTGGTAGCACTATGCAGGCATCCTTACTATGTTTGGGCCATCCAGCACCTATAGCAGGCCTTCAACTTTCACAATGATAAGTCTATTGCTACCACTCGCCTCTTGGATTCTAATTACTGGTATGACAGTGCCGGCAGACCAAGGATCAAGAGAAATAAAGGTACACATGACTCAGAGGGCCAATGGTATGTGTCTCTGACATATTCAACCATGCCAATGAATGTACTCATGAAATAGCAGCTTCAGGCAAGACTCAAGGAGATTGTTGGACAGTCTCCACATCAGTGCATGGAGGTTCTCTACAAATACTATACAATAGCTTTACTGGAGAGTATAGATCTATATATGATACTGTTACTGCCATTAAGAAGCTCAGCAATAAAATGAGGAAACTAACATCAAGGCACAAATATACTGGAGATTACTTGCCCATCAAGAGACTACTTTCCTGAACCATGTACACAGTGTTGAAAGTGTTGGAAGATCTTCAATGGAGGGTGAAGACATCATTGACAAGAAACAAAGGGGCCTACTACTGTACCAAACTACACCAGACATTATCTTGCAATAGGTATTACTTAGCATTCCAATTTCCGTTTACTGGCGAATTACAGTGGCTCAAAAAAGTGTCCCAATGTTTGGCTATTTTGCAAAGACTTGACATTTGCAAAAGAACCAAAAGGTATTAGCCCTAACCCTTGCCCTGAAGATGAGCCCTTAGTCATATAATTTGGTTGTCATGGCACTGAGATATAGCCATATTAAAGTGACATGTCATTGGGACACTTTTTTGAGCAACATTTCTATTCTTCAATTTAGTACTTTGTATGCCCTCCCTTTGCTTTTATCACTGCCCCTAGTCTTCTAGGCATACTCTCTATCAATCCTTGACACTTCTCAATCTCTATCTTCCCCCACTCCACTTCAATTCTCTCCCAAAGCTCCCATACTCCTTTTGGTGGGGTTGTATAGCTATTGAGTTTTTTTTGAGGATTTGCCAGAGATGTTCAATGGGATTAAGGTCTGGAGATTGTGCTGGCCAGTCAAAAAGCTTGATCCCTTGAGATTCCAGCCACTCCTTGGCTCTTTTAGAGGTGTGCTAGGGGTCATTATCTTGTTGAAAGATAATGCTCTCTTCAGGAATTCCAGAATTTTCCATGGAAGGAAGCAGATTATCCTCCAAAATGGAGACATACTGCTCAGCATTCATCCTCCCTTCAACCTCTGCAAGAATCCCCACTCCACTCCAACTCATGCATCCCCAAACCATCAAGGAACCTCCTCCAAACTTTACTGTTCCCTGAACTTCCTTGTCTTGCAAAGACTTTCCTGCCAATTTCCATACATACTTCCTTCCATCTGACCCAATCCTGTTGATCTTGGTTTCATCTGACCATATAACCCTAGTCCAGTCCTCCATAGTCCAATGTTGGTGCTTGAGAGCAAAGGCTAGCCTATGTTGCCTATGCTTCACAGACAAGAGTGGCTTCTTTTTCTTGACTACAGCCTTGAGAGATGCAGACTTGAGAACATTCCTAACAGTTTGAGCAGAGACAGGAGAAGAGAGAGCAGAATTGATGAGATGGGTAACCTGGACAGCATTTTCAACTTTGCCAGAGGTAATACTAGAGACAATTCTCCTTTTATCAGTAGGAGAAAGTTTAGAAGGACATCCTAATTTGATGTTTTCCTTGCCTGGGTGGATCTCCTTGATAACCCTGGCCACAGTAGACTTCCCTAGACCAGTTTGGAATGATATTTGCCTAGTAGAAAGGCCAGATTCAGAGAGAAAAAGAATATTGGCTCTAGCAGAGGAGGGAGTGGATTTCATAATGAAGTAGGGTTGGCTGAATGGTATCTCTGCTCTTTATACCATTTGGAGTTATGTAAGTGACATAATCAGACAGGGTTGAAGCACAGCATCCATCAGAACTTTATGTTATTTACTAAATGATAGTTGATAATATCAGGGGCAAATAAGTGTCCCAATGACATATCCTTTTAATATGGCTATAACTCAGTACCATGACAACCAACTCACATGACTAAGGGCTCATCTTCAGGGCAAGGATTAGGGCTATCAATGGCCCAGCAAGGGTTAGGGCTAATACCTTTTGGTTCCTTTGCAAATGTCAAGTCTTTGCAAAATAGTCAAACATTGGCACACTTTTTTGAGCCACTGTAGGCTCAATGGGTCCAATCTTGATTGTATAGCAATCTGGGTTTGACTACTTGACAGATTCAAAGTTTTTTCTATGCCAGATCACCTTAAGGTTCATCGTCTACTTTATTCCATTACAATGACCTTACTGTATGGCTCCAGAATCCACAAGTGTTGTTGAATATGTATCCTCTATATACATATTAATTGTTGAAAACATGTCCCCTCTGTATGTGTTTATTATTTACTCTATCTCTTATAGTCTTATCATCTCACAGACAAGCATCTATTAGCCTGTCCCCACACCCACATCACAACCCTCTTGCATGCACGTCATCCTAATCTACAAAATAGATGTCAGAATATCAATGTCTATGCAGCACTGACATCCTCCAGATGCCATCACCATGGACCACTAACAAACAAAAGGCCTTCCTTGAGGAAGAGCTTGTCACATTCAAGCAAGTAGGTGGCAAACAATACACCAAGCAATGGCCTACCCTCTTCCAGAAGTGGGCACAAAAATGGCCAGAGTATAGTGTCATGTTTCCTGATGTGATGGAAGATGCCCAGTTAATGGAGAAGCAGAACAGGACCCTCGTGCAGGCAATTCTCTGTTACCAACAGCAAATCTGTCATTGAATGCACTGGCACAACAGTGCTGGTTTCAATTGCACTGCTAACAACAAGATTTGTAGAATCATAGACAACCTTCTGAAGAACAAGACTCACACTAAGAAACCTTGTGGGTTATACTTGAATGCTCACTACAAAACACATGTCCTTCCCCATATCAAACCTGGCATGTTGATTGCCAAGATCAACAAGAAAATTTGTGACATCTTTGACAATGAGTCACCTGATATCAAGAAGGAGTTCATTCAACTCAGCGAAGAGCAAAAGCAAGCTATGAAGAACAAAGACCACACTAATTCCACAGCAAATATGGACAGTGATAATGAGCTGGACTCATTCACACTGTGCAGGTAAGCATCAGTTTACTCACTCTGTCCAAGTCAGCACTATTCTAATCAATGAAATAGCAACATCCAGCAGTGTGGGACTGCTCTTCAATGCATTCTTGAGCATCTGGCCAAGCAGACAGGATGGACATTCAGCATTTTGATGGGTGGGCCGGACTCTGTCTCCCCTGGAGCCAAGAACATTATTACAAGGCCAGTCATCATCTTTTTAGTCATATCTTTTCATCTGACTGATTGACTATTACAGTCTGCATGTTGGGAAGACAACAGATGGTCAAGATTTTACCAAACTATATTCCAACTTTGACAGTGAGGTAGTTGAGGCCTATGGTGAATTTTTGTTCAAGGTTTTTGGTGAGCATGTATCCAATGAACATGCTCAAATTTAACTTATATGGTCAAAAAATGACAACAGTTCTAGATCACAAAAATAGCCATTGGAGCAGCCTGCTAGTGGGTCAAGGGATGGTATCAATGGTGTAGATAATAATGCAGATGCACAAGATGTCAAAGAAAAGCCTGGGCCTGGCTATAATGGAGAAGGGGTGGGGAGGCAAGACCACTTAGATGCCCAAGGCGGGAATGACATTGAGTTAGGTGGAGAGACCAGAGAGCAAAGGGATGCAGAGGAGGTTGACCAGTGGTCAAACTCTTCATTCATGTCTTCTTATAGCATGTTAGAGATGCAGGTCACTGCTAGCCTTGCAACACTACCACATCTTGAAAGACTGCCATCCACACAGCCTGCAACATTGCCATCCACACATCTTGCAACACTGCCAGCTGCACTTGCTTCATCACTGCCAACCACACATATTACAACATCTTCTGTGCATATTGTAACACTCCTGTCTGCATATCTTGCAACCCAGTCCACAAGTCCTATGCAATCTGAGTCATCACTGTTGATGGTGCATCTTGTAACACTTCCATCTACACATCTTGCAATGCCCCCATCTGCACATCTCACAGCCCAGTCCACAAATCTGGTGCAACTCAAGTCGTTACCACCAACCACACATCTTGCAACACATGCACAAGATCTCACTATCTCTAACAGCTTCAGTGACCCTAGTATGCAAGACATTCAGACCCCATTCATGGATCTCCTGGGCAATGACTTGGCATCCTTCAGCATGGGCACAGGCTTTGACACATGAAGCAACCCATTTGCAGTTTCCCAAGTTCCCCATTCTGGAATTGGGCTGACTGTAGTAAATCTGGGCTTCTACATGCCCCTGTTGGCTGCTAGTGGCACTGTCTACCCAACCAACTCAAGTTTAATGCCATCCCCTTGTGACCTCTTACAAGGGCAAACCAGTTGGAATGGCACTATAAGAATGCAGCTTCTACCCCCTGCTTCATTCCAGTGTACAAACCTGGATCTGAGTTGGATGGCATTTAACAATATGATGACTTTTGACTTCAGTGCTGTTGGATCCATGAAGGAAGGCTTCAACCCCAGCTATACTGGATTTGTTCTGACCAATTTCAACTTCAATGGTGTCCCTGACAGTACAGGTACACTGTCATCCCAGTCTTCTGATGCTTTGAGCCCCAGGCCAGTGAATCTGCTTCAAGCACAGTATTCAACTCAGTCCTCTATATTATCTCTAGCAATGTTTTCTTCACCACAATCACCCTTGACAGCTCAATCACTTGAACCTCTGTCTGAGGTTGCCATTCTTCCTGCACCACTGCTTCCACCAACAGATCCTAGCATTGTCAATGTACCTCAAACAAAAACAACTGAGACCAGTAATGATAGCACAGCAGGGGTTTGTGGGAAGAGGAAGCATGTTCCATCTCTGTGCACTGAGTATGACAATGCAATTGGTAAAGAAAACCAAGTTCTAAACCCTACAACTAGTGGTGAAATAAGTAAACCGAGGAGTGGACGGCCATCTGATGCAAGGGCAATAAGTACTACCAAGAACAAGTAGGTTTGTCTCTTTGTCAAGTGTTTTTCCATACTCACATCGAGGATAGAAAACATAAGGTCACAAAGTACTAGTAGATTCAATGATGCATTCGACACCACATACAAGTGTAGATACAACTTGAATAATGTTATGGTTACTTCAATTAAACCTGTCCTCACAGTTCGATCTGCATCACAATGTGCTCTAACACTCTTGTCCAATCTCACTCCTTGTCAGCCACCCAGCAGCTCCAATTCATACACCCCTTCCTCGTCATATAGCATTCTCTTGTGCAAGGAGAGTCCTACAGGTTTACATGTGGGTTTACCCACAGGTCAGTATGAGAGGATGGGCAAGGTAAGTGAGATCAAGTAGGAGTAGAGTGAGGACACAAGCCTCAAGAGCAAGGGTGGGGGCCTTGAAAGGCAAGGTAAGGTGGGCAGGGATGCAGGCCAAAGTTCAGAGAGGGATTTGCAATAGAGAGAAAAAGGATTTAAGGATGGAGGTGGCAATATTTGCAATGCTTAGTGTGATCTTGCAAGGTGGTGGACTCAGAGGTACAGACAGGGGATATGGTACGATGTGATCTTGCAAGAGGATGCAGGTATGGTTAGTAGTCCAGAACAGATAGTGGTAGTATACAATATGATGTAATCTTGCAGAGTGGTGGCATGTGAAGTCATGGACAGGGTATGTGGTGATCTTGCAAGGGAATGTAGGTGTGGTTAGTAGTAGCCCAGGACAGGTAATGGTAGTATTTGCAACACATACAATACAGTGTGATCTTGCAAAGAAATGCAGGCAGGTAGTGGTGGTATTTGGAGCACATATGATTCAGTGTAATCTTGCAATGTGGTGGAGGTACAAACAGGGGATATGGTACAATGTGATCTTGCAAGAGGATGCAGGTGTGGTTAGTAGTCCAGGATGGGTAGTGGTAGTATTTGCAACATGTACATATCAATACAGTGTGATCTTGCAGGGCAGTCATGTGAAGGCATGGATGGGGTATGTGGTGATCTTGCAAGGAGATGCAGGTGGAGTAGTACTAGACTCAAAGAAGAGGTAGTGGTGGTATTCACAACATGTAGTATGATTCAGTGTGATTTTGCAAGGCAGTGGAGGTACAGATGGGGTATACTATGATATGATGTAATCTTGCAAGGGGATGCAAGCATGGTAGAGGACAAGGTACTAGTGCTGATATTTGCAACATAGATGCTGAAAGGAACCTTCAATGGACAAGAGAAAGAAACCTAAACCTAATATCTGAAGCGTTGCTAACTGAAGCAATATGCGACAAAGAGAAAGGCAATTTCAAGGTTAGGGAAACATGGTACTCTACCGGCTACTTATATACTACCGATAGTGGTGCACGGACCGTGCTATGCTATGACGTCGTAGGGTACTGGGTATGACATCACAGGAACGATGAAATGTTAGTGTCCAATGGTGGAAAGGGAGAAACGATGGAATGAGATGCGTGTGGTATATGCATGTAAGTGAAAGGTAGTCTGGAGCGCTCTGTGATATGTCTAAGGGAACTAATAAATAGGAATGGAAGCGAGAGGGAAATGAAAGAGTAATGCGTAAGGCATCGCATATGGTGACCGGTGGGTCTGGTATGGAGACGGGATCATATCGGGTGATAGATCGGGTCTTGTCTAGGTCTAGGGGTTGTGATCTGACGTTCGCCTGATCAGTACTTGAGTTAATCTAGTGTGGGCCTGATTAGTACTTGGTGGCGGTATCGTGGGATAGCGTCGGATATGATCTGTGGCGTAGGCCGGAGATCGGGGCGAGCGGGGAGTCGAGGATCTGGAGGCGAGCTCCTGATTGGTACTTGTGTAGTGTACCGAGCTCTGCGTCAGGTACTGTCTACAGGGTGACGTGCGCGTAATGAGCGTATACGTGACAGAGGGGTTTCTGTCATCGTACGGCGTTATGTCACGTGATGTGGCTACCGAGCGCTGCATCAGGTAGGTCCACAGGGGGAGGCGTAGTTTAGAGGCGTGCGGGCCTTGCTTGTGGCCGGGGGGCCGGGGGTTTAGCCGTGGGGCTACTTGGTGTCGTAGTGTAGTGGCTACGGCTAGGGTACGACTAATGAAAGTGTACGTAGGGGTAGTCGGTGGTATGGTGTATCGTATGGGGGAGGATACGATGAGTGGTTACTCTAGGCGTATGCAAGGTGAGGCTAGGATGGAGGTTGAGTGTGGTAGGCGAGTGTATCGTCTGTAGGTAGTGCGAAAGTGTAGGTAGGAGTGTTGATAAATAGGTGATATCGTCTGTGATCGTTTCAGATGCCAATATTGCAATGGTGCCAGTGGCGCAGGTTGCAGTACTACGAAGACGGGGTGGTGGTGTTTGCAACACTGTAATGCTCAGTGGCCAGCGAAAACAGTGCCATAGCCTACTGCTAGTATAGTACAGCATGGTCTTGCAAGGTGGTGCAGGAGGAGAATGCACTATGTTCAAGTCATATTGCAAAGGTATTGATTATCATTGACTACTCGAATGATCTGCAACATGATGAACACTGTAGCTACCGTACTGTCATGCAATTTTCTACCACAACTAGCCTGAATTAAGGGGTCGCAAGCCAGTGGGTGAGCCGAGGGGCTTGGAAGGGGTAGCCTGTCAGAACCTGGTGAATCCTCCAAGGGGTAGATTACTAAGCCATTTGTCATACACAACATATTTTTGACCTTGGCCATATTTCCTAGCTCAGAGCACAGCCATCCATGCATGTCACCTGACACAATGCAAAAATCAATATTTAGGACAGGTCTGAATGTTGTATGAAATGGGAAAATTGCAGTTAAAATTTAGTCTTGACATTTTGTGGCACTTAAACTTGAAGTTTAGACATAGATTAGGGAAAAGCTTGAAGTTTAGATATAGATTAGGCAAAATTTTCAAGTTTAAGTGCTGTGAAAATGTCAAGCTTAAATTTTAACTGCAATCTTCACATTTCATACAACATTCAGACCTATCATAAATATTGGTTTTTGTGTTGTGTGACGCCGAAAGGTCGCTTCGGTCGCAGCCGAGCGGAGTTTAAATTATTGGGTCGATTGGTCGACCAATTGACCCCTGCGCATGCCGAGGCTCCAGGATTTCTTATAATGCCTGATAATGCCTTGTCATATAGACCTAGCATTTTTCATGTTATCCGACCATTGTTATTTGGTTATTGTACTTAAGAAGGTCTTATAAGCGCTGATAATAGCCTTGCCCAGGCCCCCATTGTCGCGTGACATGGCAAACATTCACATTGTCACAAAAGCAGATATAACGCTAGGGTGGTCGTCGTGATGTGGAAGGCAACAGAGAACTAGTGAGAAAGCAAGAGACGAGCACGCTGTTCGTATGAGCAGCATGACCAAACACCTCAATGTGCTGCAGTCTCGCATTGGTGTCTTGTCGCATCTTCCCTCAATCGAGACCAGGAAGTCCAATCGTCATCCAAATCTCCAGCTCAAACGGGGGCAGCCAACCACGGGCCAACCATCGAGTAGAGTTGCATGCCAAGAGCGGTGCGGGGGAATTGTCTGTGAACCAAGGAGTGGCCCGCCAATCCGAAGGACACCTCAAAAACAACACAGAACTAAGTGTCCAATATTGTAGTGATGCAGTCATGCGAGTCATCTCTGCAATGATAGTCCGTGAAACATATGTAACCGACAACGCAGGACATTTTCGAGGTCCATTGGCCGAGGGGATAGAAGCGTTAACACATACAAGCAAGTTACATAAGTTTGTGCCTAACCGCTTCGTGGGGAGTCGGGTCAAATATTCAAGTTCATCCACTCTCATGATGTCACGATGATTCCGTCCCTCGGTACAGCGAAGCCTAGTCGTCCAACATATTGAATCGTATCAGGTTTGCTTGAACCGAAGGCAAGGAACCCGATTACATCACTTTCGACTGCGCAAACCTTGATGCTGACGTCCAGAGCAGGCATTTCTTATAGATGTGGGTCGCAGCTCCTCCATGGGGGCATGAGCACAATTGGCATCAACCGGACTTTGAAATTCTCATATTTTACCTGGGTTGGGTTGTGCCCCATGGGACAACGCTAGGCTAGGATCAGCCAGGGGTGGTAGATGGGAAACGGTGAGAAGAGGAAAGGTAAGTTACATCACGTGCGCGAACATCGGCGGTTACGTGTGCGCAGGTCATCGTGCGAGCAGACCCTTGCAAGCAAGGCAAATGTTCATCCATGTTACTTTTGATCAAGGTAATGTGTTGCGCAAAGTATACATCCCATAGTGCGTTTTCAATATATTTAGCATGCCCCGTTGCTCGGCGGTAGTAATCCAGGTTCTGGTGCAAGAAACATGTTGGCTCGTGTGCTAAGTAGAGCATATTCTAAACTCTACTGGAGCAGAGAACTTTACTACTAGTATCGAGGGTATGGATCGATTCCGAACATGATAGACCCATTGCAGCACAAGTTCACGGAATAACCTGACACATCAGATGCAAATCTTCAAGCGACGGCTAAACAAGTCCCCTTGCTTTACACTCGCTGGGAAGTTTCACCATTTCATAATTCCTGCGTATAGTCCCGGTCGTATCCGCGCTGCCCCCTGTTTGATCGTATCGTTTTGAAAGTTTCAAAGTGACTAAATTGATTGCGCTGTCTACCCTGTTTCCGTGGTCCGGGATGCACAAATAATCCGATCCGTCCCGCTCCATTACCCCGCTAATCCGCCCTTAGTTATATTCGAATGGTCGTTGGTTCTGTTGAGTACCAACCACCCACCTGACCAATTGGTTTGGATAGACTTAGCATTGAGACATGAAGTTTTCACGGTGAGCGTCAATCTTCTTCACTGTGTCGGCCATTCCTGACGCCCACTTGTCACCCTCCGTTCACCGCAGATACCTTCAAGATACTCAGGTAAGTGTCTTCGAACCGCATCCCTGCATAGTCATCATGTTGAACTGCTTTCCACAGACCTCCGAGTGGCAAAAAGCTTACTTGTAATGAGCTTACTGTCTTGTTTGAATATCCATACCCTAACATCGTTTGCATACCTTGGGAAACATATGATTGCTTCCTGTTCCACAGAGACTATAGTGGGCTTAAAGTACAGCTGAGGATTATACGAGCAAAGATTCCACGGCACATCGACACGTGGAGTTCCTTTGGGGGTCGAGACGTCGATAATACCCGCTATTCCATTTCAAACGACGAAGAGACATACGGCGATCTAGAAGGTGAGAACACTTTTGAACAAAAATTATGTCCCCGAGCATGAAATGTATTCGTTCCCAGACAAGACAAAGGAGTACTTGAATCGAGAAAGTACGACATTGACTGCATCGCAAGCCCATGATGTCGGAAACTGACGCTACGATGAATGGTACCACAGAATCGAATGGCCGTGTGCCAGTTTCCTCTACGATGCAGAGAACCAGTCACCAGAGAAGTACGCCGTCGATACACTGACAACGGTCGAACTTGGGTGCTCACAAAATATATTAGGACCATCCTTCAGTTTTACCCGGGCCAATCTTCCGCTTCATCTGACCGGGAGAGGATATAGTACATCGTCTCCACAAATGCTGCTACTCCCCAGAACCCACCGTTTCGAGGATTCAGGTACCCTGTTTCCCCTGTTTGGTAAGGTTTAACCATACCTTAACCCTGGTGTAAACAGGATCTTCCACACCAACGACTTTGGAGACAATACTTTCCACCCTACCCGCCATCCATGTCAAGTTTTTTGACATGCTTGATGCTGAACTCGACAAAGTAGAAACATTTTATGCAGAGAGAGCAAATGAGATGCATGAACGTGCCAAAATGTTAAGAAAACAACTCGACGAACTTGGAATACACCGCCAAATATTCTATGTTGGTGCTCTTCATTGTGAATGGACGTATATACCTCTAAGCTTGTGACCCCGTTTAGGAATCATCCGCACACTCAAAGGCTCGTAACTGGGCCAAGAGAGTATACCTTTCTATCTCCCAGTCACCTGCACTTTCGTCGTTGATCCAGCGGTTCCGAGACAATAGGCGTAGTGGTAAATGTTTTTTTTCTTTGAAAAAGTACACTGATTTCGACTCACAAATGATTGGGCGTCGTGGTTTCGTTGATACATTCAACTTAGGCAGGCGACCACTCGAACGCAAACGTCGGAATGGCGATCATGTTCGATCCCGGAGAAAGTTTGAAGTAGCAACTAGCACAGTCGAAACAGTCTTCAGTACCGCATCCTCTGCGACTCTAAGTGACTCTCCTAGATTCCCAAGGGAACGTTGGAATACCCTTCCAAGCCTATCGCCTGATGGAAGAAAGCATTCTCTCGACCCTCATGAATATCAACACGCGAAAAGGCAGCTCCGACACGCTGTCATTGAACATTACCGGTGTGTTGGAACACTGCTCTTCTACTGTCCATTGAAAGGTTGTGGAGAGGCTGGTCTCTCGCCATGTAGCCATTTGGTTTTCTGTTGAATGCCTTGTTTGATGCTGATATGCGCCATATATTTGCAGCGGCCTCGAGGTCTTAAACAATTACAGGGTGAGCCTCTTGTTACATGTATTTCATGTTGACATTTTTTAACCTTCGAATGCTCGTTCCAATTTCCTGGGTTGGGTTCGTGATTGGACTATCATGCGTGCTATTCTTGGACCACGCCTATGGTTTCCCTGCGTTTTGTGCCAAGGTTGTTAACCTTACTGGCTTTCGCAAAGCGTTGACGAAATATGAGAAGATTACCAAGATTTCTGTCATGGACGCCTACGTGAAGGAGAAAGTATATAGTCACACTGGTGAATAATGTTGCAACACTCAAGCTTTAAATTCTTGTAGGTAGAACCTTCCGCCTTCGGCTCTGGTACTATGGTTAGCGTTATGCTCAAAGAGGTGGAAACCCTTTTCGCGAGGCAATTCGGTACGTTCCTTCTTCGCTGGAGCGTTGTGAGGTTTATGTATTTTAATTACCCGCCGCTGACACGTGGACCTTGTATCCAGAACACGGAGACACAAAGAAAGCAATGAACCGCCTTCGAGTCGGATCATCATCAAAGACACACCATTCTACCATATTCCGCTCCGGGTTGTGGTTGGGGCTAGCATTTCCTGCGATTGCTGGAGCTTCCTACCTATGTAGGAACCTCTTCCAAGACTGTTCAAACGTGTCATTCTGAAGTTCATTGATAGGTTTCCAGGAGCATACACGGGGATCACTCCCATCATGGGATATCTTGGTTTATATTTACTCAGTATTCGTCATACCGGTATTCCTGGCGCTGCTGATTGGTATCAATGTCTTGGTATGGGCGGAGACAAAAATCAGCTATGTCTTTATCCTGAGTGCGTTACTGTTAACATGCTCTATTGGCTCTCTGACAATCTGTGCAGGACTGGACTTAAGATCAAGGCTTGATCATCGTGAATACTTTGAAGTATGTATGATATGGCTATTATACACAACTTGATTTTGACTAGCGCGAAAGCTTCCTTCTTTCCTCTTGTGCACCCTCGCCTACGCATTTTGGTTCTCCTTGGCTCAAATTGGACCTTCAATGCTGTGGCCCTTGATCTGGCTCGCTCTCGCTCTTGTGGTCATGTTTAATCCACTCCGTGTAAGTCCTTCAACCATCTTCTGATGCTCTCATCCAGGTTTGACGCCAACCCTGCCTGTCCAAACAGAGTTTCATGTGGGGCCCCACTCGTAGGTGGATAATCAAGACAATAGCAAAGCTGGGGGCTAGTGGGGTATGGGAGGCCGAGGTTTGTCACCGATATGGACGTCATGAGACACATTCGAAATCTGATGATATTCTAGTTCGCAGACATTTGGCTTGGGTATGAGCCTCACGTTTACTTCACCAAAACTATCTCATCCTGTTACTATCAGTGACCAATTTTGCAGTCTTGCTTATTCGCTTTCCAACCTGTACTTCGTGGGCTGCTTCTATACCCAATTCTCCATCAGCCTTCTATCCTCAGCTTACGCCCCTCATGCGCAAGAGGCATGGTTGAGGTGTGGTTCGGCTCAGAATTGGGGATGGTATTATGTTCTTGGCATGTTGCCCTTCATGATACGTTGCGTGCAGAGCCTGAGGCGATACTGGGACTCGAGGCTCCCCAGTCAACTTATCAACGTATGGCATTTATATTATCTCCATTCATTCTGTGTTCATCATTGTTAAATAGGCTGGGAAGTACGCGATGGGGATGATAAGTTATTTCTTTTACTGCTATTGGAGGTACCGAAGTATGTCCGACTCTGCGATGGTCAACACGTGGCTAAAATCATCTCCTAGTGAGTCCCCGGACCGGTAACAGTTACATTCTCTGGTGCTTCACGGCGTCTGCCAATGCGATATATGGGTGTGTTTGGGTAAGTTCTTCCACCTCTGTATGTTGACAGCCACGACACATTTGTATCTCAGGATTTTACGATGGATTGGGGAATGTGTAAACCACGTGCCCGATATCCACTCCTCAGACCGGAGCTTGTCTACAAATCGCAAATACCAGTGCGTTCCCTTGTTTCGATCTCTTCAATGCCACTGACGATGTTTTAGTGCTATTACCTTGCTATGGTACGATCGCGGACCAATCCCCTCTCGTATCTAGTTTCAATTCCTCTTCACAGATATCCAACCTATGCATTCGTTTCATTTGGCTGATTTTCGCGTTCACCGACCGGTCCAACCCGGCACGCATTGAGCTATACTCGTTCATCGTTGCCGTTTTGGAGATGTTGCGGAGGGTGCAGTGGAACTTTTGTACGCTATTTCCCCCTTTCCTTCGTTACCACGACTCACGCGCTCGACGGTATCAGATCGACTCGAGAACAAGCACCTTCAGAATACGGGCCTGCACCGAATTACACGCGAGGTGCCTCTGCCGTACGACCTTCACTTGCGCTCCCGTGAGGATGCGCTGAAGAAACGGATCGCCCGTTTAAGCTGAGGAAGCTCCACGGTAGTAACATCTGGATGAGAGGAAGAATAGTTAGATTGCGCGAAGAAAGGCAGGCAGAACGCGCATTGGTTGCACACTTCCTACTACTAAACGAACTCCGACTCGGTCTTAAGCCTTTGTGCCACATTCATAGTGCCACTCACGTTACTATCCTTTTGTTGCTCTCCGGTGTCGTATGTTCACAATCTACTATACGACATCGTTAGTATAACGTCGATCGTGTGTACGCTGGGGACCAGACGATATTGCCTATGACTACCCCTGTGCAAACGCACACTTTCTGGCGGTATTCCATCTGAGGTCCTCGCAAGCGGAAGGCCAGCTCTTATGCATTTTATGGTTCCTCATACCGGGGGTTCTAGGATCTGCCAGCGCCGGATTTGCCATCAACTTATTTTAGACTATGATCCCTGCTGCCTCAGCTAGTGTTCACGTTCTCCCACACTGGCAAGAAAGTTACCGCCCGGTGACCGAGGATCAACTTGAAGCTTTCAAGGACTCCTTCTCAATAGAATACTTTATGCAGCGATGGGGAGCAACTTCACAAGAGAATCGCATCGGTTTTTCAAGTTGGGTGGTCACAAGGCTCAGGCTACCGCGAGTGGGATTCAGAGCTGGATGTGAGTTGTTTGATAGTGACCACCTTTTACTCCCCTTTCAGCAGCCTTCTATTTCGCAGGTACTAGTAGCTAGTAAGTCTATGCACTATCCCGTGTTGACTGCTCACAGTCTGCTTTTCGTTAGCCTCTCCTGTGTTCAACTTTCCGTCGACGGCCTGATAACCCTCTCGTTTATCAATTTTCAACCTGCTTCGCGTGTAAATGAGCAATTGAACAGACCATGCGGACCCAAGCCCTTCAGGTGGAATCAGGAAGGAGGTCCGTGAACAGGATATCGTGGATTCCACCCATATCCCGACTCCTCTTCCCATTCCGTCTTGCTCGCAGAATCGCACATGCAAACGGAAGAACATCGAGACCGAGTTATCCGACGCAAACACTCTTCCAATGGCCAAATAATGTTCGGTAAATACTAACTAAGAATAGGATTATGACAAGCCCTGAAATTCCACTGCTCCTCTTTGAGTCGTTCAGAGTGACTAATAATGATATCACGTCCCCAAATCCACTTGTGGTGCTACGGTGGACTACCCCATCAATCTCTATACCCCCACCGATATCGATGGTTCTGGAACTGCGGGATGTGAAAGGGGATTGGACACCTCTGATTCGCACACCCCCGATTCCTTCTTGCTGGTGGTCCCAGGCTCCCAGAGCTGCAAACGGGGTGTCTCGGCAGGTCAAGCGACTCAATCTACGGTCGAATCCCTGGTCAATCAAGCAATCCAAGCTGGTGTGATAAGTTCCCAGACTTACGGAGATCTTGAGAAATTTCTGCAGGACGTTTGGCCCCGAAAAACTTGGAGGAATTGTCGAATATTTATGCGGGCAGCGAGAATAGCCAATTAATCGCATGTCTTACGCCGATAGCGAGCAAGCGCCAAGTTTCTGTTTCTACTATCGACCCGCTGATCAACGATGCTATGGAGGTAGGGATTCCGACTCAGGCAAACACGACTGTGATGGGGTTTCTAACTCCGTATATCCTACTTGACGGATGCAGCTTTGAGGTGTGACAATTGACGGTTTCCTTTCGCGCAGACCCTCATCCAGGGCGAGCTGAACCAGCTGGAGCGAGATATCGAGACAGCTCTCGGGTTCAAGTTACCAACCTTTGTCAAAAGCGAAGCAGTAAGGGTGGACTCCTCGGCTATCCGTAGTCGAGAAGCTGCGAACGTGGAGTGGAATTGGATGAGCGTAAATGATGTTAATCCACCGGGAATGTTTTGGTGTCGAATAAAGACCAGTTGGAATAATAGCGTTCAAAGGTCTCATTGACCGGCACACATGCGAGGGAGCCACGAGCGGTTTTCTACTGCACACACGATATGTCTGATAGCATGACTCACCGTCTGCCAGTGTCTCTTCGGGGTAAACGAGGATTCCAACTTACAAGCCGTGTAGTAGGACAAACTGGTGGTGGAATGCTGAACAAGTGCTTTCAATCATGGTCGCACGCAACCAGTTGCACCAATATCCTTGTTCTGTGGCGCTTGTGCAGACATTATGGTGGAAAAGAGGTTAGACGGCCTGGAGGCTTAGATCGACAAATTTGGGGACAGGGTCGAGACTCGAGTGGTGTCGGGAGTGTCTCACAGAGAGTGTCAGCACTCATGAATCAGTACTTCAGTCGTCACCGGCTCACCGACAGCGAGACCGAAAACCGAGACTTCCCCACCGCCTGTAGGTTCATCTTCAAGCAGGAGTATACAACGAAGGCAGGGATAGGTTGTCTGTTTTTTTTTTCTCCATAGACCTCGACATCGATTCACCGGAATGTCCCTGCAAATTTCCACTGCGATCACTTATAGTTCTCGATGTGCGCGGTCACTGCTCAGCATCCTTCCCCAGTCACTCCAGAAAATATATGAAGCCTCCTCGCCAAACTCAATCCTGCTCTTCGCACTCGCTCCTTCATCGACAACTCCTCCAGAGGTTCTGTCTGACATCACCTCCACTCTCGCCCAGCTCTATCCCGAGCATGTTGGCTGCATATCCGCACCACTGCCCTACCAATACCTCGACCCAAAGATAGGCGGTGGACCCGACTCGTGCTCCCTCGCGTACGCATTCGTAAATGGCGTGTCCTTCCGTTCCACGATCTCGGGTCGTGTAGAGGTACAAGTCGGGAGGCGGCATGCCTCCCGACAGAGAACTGAGGACACGAGTGGAACGACACGAGCCAATATTAAAAACTCACAAATGCGAATTATCAGTGATCTTCCCAAGTTTGATGGTAAGGTCAACTGGGACGACGTCTGGGCTCGCACCGCAAACTCGTTGACGTGCTCGTCTTCATCAAGACGCGGAAATGGCATAGACTCAAAGACGTTGCCTGATGCATTGCGAAATCTCGAGTATGTCTGCTCCTTCATAACAATATTCCTTTACGAATGCCACTCTGTCAGCCCATCAGTCGTTCACAATATCCTCTACTTCTCTGACACGGCACCAGAAGGGCTTGCGACTGTGCTAGAAGGTGCGTTTCCGCAAGCGAACAAGGTCTGTAACATCGCGGTATCCCTCAACCCGTTTTCAGTCTTACACCCTCGTCTGCACCCGGTGTAATCTACTGTACAGCTCTCTCTCATCGCGTCGTCTACTCCCTTCATTACTGGTCGTCCAGTTACACTCTTTCACAATGGGTCTATTTTGTCAAAAGGGGCCGTTGGTATTGCGTTCAACTCCTCCCCTTCTTCAACTCCACCTGTGGTCGAACTCTCTTTCCCTCCGCTGGTCGCGCTAAGCGCCAATCTGAATGTGACGAGGTATCAAGTAGCTCTTCCTCTCTGTCTGAGTCGATCTAATAATTTTGCATTTGGTTCATTCGTGACATTTACATTATCTTCGACGTTAGTCGTGAAGGGAATCTAATTCTATCATTGGATTCTGGGAATCCCACTCAATTACTGCTTGGTGCTATCCGAAAACATGGCCTTTCCTCCTCATATATAACATGGGTAGGTAAAGAGGACGAGTTTTATGTCGGTGTCATAGATCCTTCAACTCAACAGGTATGTGGTACTAGTTTCCGTCTCACGTTATTGTCTATCACCGGATAACCGACGTTGTTCTATTCCCAAAAAATTTCACTCTGTTGGACCATCCAGATTTCCCAGCTGCACCGCATCAATGCCGGTGATCCGTCACGTGGAGCTATCGCTCTTGATGCTACTTCAGCGCCAAGAGAAGGTTGTATTGTCCGTGTGAGTTGATCGGTTTGCCGGTAGCATTGTCATCGACTTACGACTCTGTCTACAGCTATATCACTTGCCCAGAGACCCCGTACCGGATACCCCGACATGTATTCCAGACACCATTCCTAACAATATCTCACTATTTGTTGCACCAGAGATTACCCCTGCAGCAAGCTCCGGGGATGAGATTGCAGACCATCTAGCAGCGGATGGCGATCGCTCAGTTGTTTCGAACGCTTTCCTCGCAGCGTCTGAAAATGGCTTTACCCTCTCGCGTGGCGCACAAGGGCCTTGGAAGTGCGTCGTTCCCGGGGGACGCACGGGGTTGTCATGGAACCGTCCTCAGGCGTAGCATATTACTACAGTAGACTCCGGCCAAACGATGTAAAGTGCATTGCTCCCGACACTACTATGTAATCTACACCACGTGATCAAGTCGGAGAAGGAAAATCGGTAAATTCCGATTGACCGAGAACACCCGAGCTTTTGGTGGAGCGCAGAGTCGGACAGACACTTTACCTTTTTTTCCGAATGGTCGCTCGAACGTTGTCGGCGTCGTTGGGTCGGGCCCTCCGCAGCGCAGCGCGTCACCCTGTGAGTTCACAGCCCACGTTGGTCACCTCCAAATCTGACACAGCACGCAGCGCCCTTTGCGGTCGTTCGCAACAGCTGTGAACATCCCGACACCCATCACCGAAACAACCACGCTCTCAAACGGTCTTACGGTTGCAACAGAGTCCCATCCGCATGCACAGACTGCCACTGTCGGTGTCTGGATAGACGCGGGCTCTCGTGCAGAGACCGACAAATCGAATGGGACAGCACACTTTTTGGAACACATGGCTTTCAAGGGAACAAGTCGCAGAAACCAACATGCGCTCGAGCTGGAAGTAGAAAATCTTGGTGCACACCTCAACGCGTATACCTCACGTGAACAAACCGTTTACTACGCCAAGAGCTTCCGCAAGGACGTCTCAGCTGCCGTCGATATCATCAGCGACATACTTCAAAACTCCAAGCTCGAGGGTGCTGCAGTTGAGCGCGAGCGAGATGTTATTCTCCGTGAGCAACAGGAAGTTGACAAGCAACTTGAAGAAGTTGTCTTCGACCATCTGCATTCCGTCGCATTCCAAGGTATATTATCCTCTTCTCCATCGCGCTAGTGCCAACATCCTATAGGTCAACCCCTTGGCCGGACAATTCTCGGCCCCAAAGCCAACATTCTGTCCATCAAGCGTGATGATCTCGCGAATTACATCAAGACCAACTACACCACTGATCGTATGGTTCTGGTCGGCGCAGGGGGTGTTGACCACCAGGAACTTGTAAAACTCGCCGAAAAACACTTCTCTTCCCTCCCTGTCTCCCCTAACCCTGTACCTCTTGGTCGTCTTGCTCACTCTCGCACCGACTTCGTTGGTTCGGAAGTTCGCATCCGAGACGACGAACTCCCATGCGCTCATGTTGCTATTGCTGTCGAGGGCGTGGGCTGGAGTTCCCCTGACTATTTCCCCATGCTGGCAATGCAGTCAATTATGGGTAACTGGGACCGCTCCTTGGGTGCATCCCCTCTGCTGTCTTCGCGGCTCTCTCACATCATATCTTCCAACAACCTCGCCAACAGCTTCATGTCTTTCTCTACATCTTACTCGGATACCGGCCTTTGGGGTATCTACCTAGTGTCAGAGAACCTCATGAATCTCGATGATATGGCCCACTTCACACTCAAGGAATGGACACGCATGTCCATGGCTCCTACTGACGTTGAGGTCGAGCGTGCCAAAAGTCAACTCAAAGCTGGCCTCCTTCTTAGTTTGGATGGAACTACTGCTATCGCTGAAGACATTGGCCGACAGCTGGTCACCACTGGTCGCCGTATGACACCCAGGCAGATTGAGAATGCCGTCGATGCTGTTACTCCTGAAGAAATCAGACGTGTTGCTCAGAAATATCTCTGGGACAAGGACGTACGTCTGCTATCCTGCACCATTTTGTGATGTGTGGATACTGACAAGCCTCGCGTAGATCGCGATTGCAGCTCTTGGACCCATCGAGGGTCTCCTGGATTACAATCGCATGCGGGCAGATATGTCTTCGATGGTATACTAAGGTATGGTACTCCTTGATTACTCTTGCTTTGTCTTAACATCTCATAGGACAGTGAGCGCGGCAGATAACTAGACGATATTACGTTCCTGTCATTCATCCTGAATTAGACTACGGAACAAAGGACCTTTAATCTAAAGGCTCACTGGCCCTTCACATCATGATGATTTTTGAAATGCTGGACTAGATACTGTTTTTGTGCCTCAACCATACATAGTCCCTGGAGGTTGAAGTTACATCCAGTCTCGAATTTTTGATGTCAAGCATTCATGCGAGTCAGTACATGCAGAGGTACATACGAGTATAGATGACGGAACACTTTGAGAGCAAGTCCGGAGAATACTGCAGTGATTGGGTCTAGACTCCACTTCCACCCCGTGAAGTCCCCTTTGGACGGTATCTGACAATCCAAGGATGCCGGGAAACGTCCACCAAGGGAAGTCGTTCTTCCGGGTTATATTTCAGGAGCTACGAGGTAGGATCAGCATGTCGGGCCTGAACGCACGTAACTGAGGGGCAGATCTCACCTTGGAGATCAAGTCTCTTGCTTCGGGCGAAACGTGAGCGGGTATACGGAGATCAACCTTTGCTATCCGTCGATATGTGGCTGCACCAGGATGAGCCCCGACTTGCATTGCATGACTGGGACAGATACTGACCGTTAACGCTGTTTCTGTCTTCAAAGGGTGGGTTTCCGACCATAAATTCATAGGTGAGCACTCCGAGTGCCCAGTAATCTACCTTCTCGTTATGTTCTTTCCCTTCCACCATCTCCGGGGGAAGGTAGTCTAATGTACCACAGAGTGTCATTCGCCGGCTGCTCGGCGCATGCACACTCCACCCGAAATCACCGATCTTGAGCTCGCCATTGATACCTAGCAGGAGGTTTTCCGGCTTAATATCTCTGTGGATAACATGTTTCGAGTGCAGGTACCGCAGCGCATCCGCCATTTGGTCAATATATCTCGAACTGCGCTTCTCAGTGAAGCTCCCATGTTTGCTCAGTTGCTTGTAAAGTTCGCCTTTGCCTGCAAATTCGAGCATGAGGAAGATACGCTTCTCATCGTGGAAATAGCCATATAGACGCAGGACATTTGGATGCCGAAGGTTCTGCTGAATTTCTATTTCTCGACGGATTTGCTTCTCGACGCGAGACTGGACGATTTCGGATTTGTACAGGCATTTGAGAGCGAGGATGTAGTGCGGTTCGACTTTGGTGCGGACCATGTATACGCGACCAAATTTGCCCTTTCCAAGAGGGCGGCCAATGTCAAACGAGTTCAAATTCCATTCGCGGGTGGGTTGTGTTCTGCTGGGATGTCACGATCGAGGATAGCAGTACAGCAGCGAGACATACCTCGAGATACTCGAATCGAGTGCCAAGTCTTCGGCAGCTTCCCCATATACCTTCTCGCCTCTTTTCTCGTTGTCTATCTCGAAGCCACCGTCATACTTCCCGATGTCGATGGTGGGCTGTTTGGTAACGGGTTTAGTCGGCGGTGGTGGCGTAGTGGTTCTGTTCTCTGCATTCGTCTGATTTCGGAGAGCAGATGGTTGGGCAGGCTTTGGGATAGGGTTGGGCGGAGCATATTTGGTGAGCAGTTTTGCAACGTTCGTTTGACTTGGCTGTTTCGAATGCGTTGGCCGAGTCGGTGGTGCATTGGCCTGCTTCTTGGAGGAAATCTCTAGCGCTGCAATTTGTTTCGTCACGGATCCGATTGAGGCCATGTCTCTGATCTGAGCAGTTCAGACGTCTCGCTGCTGCGTGCAGTTGCGGTGAGGCTTAGAGCAAGACAAGCGAGGAACGAGTCCACACGAAACACAAATTTAAACTCCAACACGCGTCGCGGTCACGTGAAACCAGTTCATCTCTGACCCCTATGTACAATTTACCAGGTACAAAAGGATAGATAGATAGATAACCAGCGTTCCGGTCGAACGAACTGCATCATGTGCGTGGATAATGTTAAAAGTCGTAAGTAGGAAAACAAGGTCGGCGGGAGAACGGCACGACTTACCCTTAGCTCGTTCCTGTGGAACGAACTATCATAATGTAAACTGAGGTATGTAGTATAATGTCGGAACTATACGGGCTCCGATACCAGGGCTAATAACGAGCACCCAGAAGGTTTTGGTATTGGTATTCAGAGTCAATCCATTTCGGTTTGCCGCTGAACACATATTCAAGCGTATATATTTGCGCCTGTTCTGAACCCAGGATGTGGTCTTGTTGAACCCGAGCAGACGTGTTGCCTCCCGGACCTATATTATACTTAGTGCGGGTGATCACACAGATTCGTAAAGTAACTACCGTATGAGCCAGACTCAGCGTAGTAGGTTGTGGCGGGTATTGTGTTGCTGTCGTGACACACATGCAGATTTAGTTCCAGCGGATGCATTGTGGAACCGAAACGACTTACCCTACAGACCATGCAGTGAATCCAGCGTAATTAATGCTGTCGTCCATATAGTTGCGGAGGTAGACCGCACGCGCATCTGAGTTCCACGGGCGCCCTAAGCAAACGTTAGTCAACTACCCTCAAAATAGCGCTGTCAGTTACCGAGGAAGCAGCTTCCATCGGTCGCAATGGTTGCATCTATATCTGGTGACTGTGACAAGATATCTGACATCAGGTACACTATGACAATATTGCGAACTTACACGAATGATTTGTGAGTCGGCGATGTATACGCCATTTATTGTACCAGATGCCCCCATCCAGGCGGTAATGCCACCTCCACACCCACGGTTTGCAAGGATCACTGATTGGAACCAACTGTAAAAGAATTGATTGTCATACGAACTCTGGGACCCAAACGACACAAAACCTACGAGAGTCCACACCCAAAGAGATCTAGCGATGATCATCAAAAGATAAGAAACAAAACAGAAGGAAAACCCCACAATCAGTTTGACCATATATGATGCCATCAACAACATACGTGCTGGCGTCAAAACCAGTATACCACGTATCCTGATAACTTGCGAAAGTGCACCCATAAAACGATGCGTTGGCCAATGTGATAGAAGTCACGAGTGCTTGAGCTATTGAGTAATTGGCCTGCACAGAAGTTCAAGTTAATGGCCGTAGAATTCTCTGTTTAAGCAAGGCAAACTAACAGCACGATTTTCGAAGTCGATGTTATAAGCTCTGAAATCCACGTTTCCAAAGGGGTAGTCAACGGCAGGGCCCACAGTCAGTGTTGCGGTCTCCTCATCTGTTGTGCCATTCCCGACATATTTGTTGTTCCAGACACGCACAATGTTGCGCTGGGACGCATTACCATTTCGGAGGGTGGCAGTGGCAGGGTCTAGCTGACCCTAAACAATGTGTCAGCCTCTACAGTGGTGTTGTACATTGTAAGTAGGCTCACCAATAGTGTAAGAGGCCCAGGACGTGACACGCTAAGCTTCTCGAAGTACTGTCCTCCGCCAATAAGAACGACAGCCTTGCCTAATCTCGGGCTATTACACGTCAGCGTGCCTCCGGGAGCTCAAGATAGCAGCGCTCACAGGGAATCAATGGCCTCCTGGACACTGCTAAAATTCGCACTCGAGTCAGTCTGCGAAACATAGAGGGTTCCCTGAGGACACCCTGCGAGGGCTGATTCTCCAGCAGATTTCAGAAGCTGACATGCCGAGTAAGTCGGAGAAAGACTCAGAACAAGGGGAAAAAAGAAGGAAAGACAAAAGAATGTGAGCGAAAGGCGATTCATGGGGAACATGTGTTATGGGGATGAACGATACCTGCGAGGGCACAGCGTGTTATATTACTTGACGGAAAACGAGTGTCTCCGAGTCGCATCGATAGTTCGTGTCGCTTCCGGAGGAATCCGACGGGGTCCTCAATAATCGCTGCTGAGATGCGATCCATGTGTGAACTTGTTTTCTGTAGCCAATGAGTCGGGACCGATAAGCAGGTTCAGGTCTGGATCTAAGCGCTGAGCCCCAGCCATTGCTTCAAGTTTAGACGCCGAGTCACGGTCCGGATGCGCATCACGATAGGTAGGCAACACGCTGGATATTTGACAACCGGGATTATTGAGGTGCCTCCACCATCTGAACTGGTTTCTGAGTCCGGAAACAAATGACATACTGTAAGTTGTTACCCGCAACGTTAACAGCCATAGTAGAGTTTGGTCAACACGTCCAGCTGTAGCTTCGGTTGACAACAGGCAACTTATCTTGGTTTCCGGGCCCTACTGTATGGGTACCTTGGTTACAAGTACAGGTCGGTGCCGACCTTCGGATGAACTTGTACCATTCCATGGGTTTATCGGATTTAGCACGCAGGGCCAGCACCGTCACTGCGGATGTGCGCGATTGATACCTGGAAAATATTCGCGCAACGGATCATCCATTGAATCTACGTGCTCACTGTGTCCGTTGTGCATGTGCATTGTGCAAAGTGAATAGTGGAATGATGCAAAATACTAGTAAATGGTAGTACGACAAAAAAACAAGCTTATCCAATCATGTAATGCCATCTGGGTCTTCTAGCAACCATACCATACCCTTGTGATACTCCATACCAGGAACCACAGCCCCACCCCGGCCTCAGATTTCACTGGTATCAGTTTCGTGTCAAGTTTCACACTGTCACGAGGGAAAACTACCGCATCAAAACAGCCTACGGTATCCGAAGGATCGCCACCAGTGCTCGGAGTAGTCGACTGCCCGACCCACAGTTCGTTCCAAGAATCCAGATTATGGCAAAACATTCTAAAGTCTCTATCAGAAATCTTCCCAGTGAGAACACCCTTGTCGGGCAACGCCATATGAGAACCAAATATGATGCTGCCGCTCTCAGTAGACAAAAGGGACTCCAAAGCGTGTGCGAGTTGATGCTGATCTTTCTCTGTAAAAAGCTTCAAAAAGAAGGGTTTTCAGCTGTTAGAACTCCAGTGTCGGATGATGCGAGACTGACATGGAAGAATGAGGCGGCCCAAATGGCTGAAACCTTTCCACGAAGATCATTCAGTGTGCTGATGTTCGACAAGTTTACCTCCGTGGGAGGTTCCGCTCCACTCGTGAATGGGGACAGGAAAGCTGGGTCGAGGGCGTCTCCAGCCACGAATGTTGCTGGAAATGACTCAGGGCTGGAACGGAAGAGTACGTGTCCAAGATCCCAGAGTTCTGGCCATGATTCGAAAATCAAGTGTCAGAAGCTAGAAAACGAGAGGAAAGGTTTACTTTCACCTCGTCTCAAATCCGATGCAACGATTTGTTTGGCAGGGAAGCCATCTATAGCAGCTTTCCGTGCGTCGTTGCCAACTAACAAGTCAACGTGCAGCGCCTTCATACATGCAGGTGGCACAAGGACATACAGCAACATCCTATATCAAGGAGCAAAGCTCCGTCGCGTTCTCGACCCAGTTTCAATACATCCTTGTAAGCGGGCACTTCGGATATCTTGAGCCTTGAAGTACATGACACACCATTTTCAGTTCAGCACAACGAACATACTTTGTGAAGTTGAATGAGCGTATGCAAGGGTAAGGCGCCACCTGGAAAGAAAGCTCGACATCAAAAAAACATTCTATGGGAATAGTCTACCTGGATCATACAGCATACGCTTGCGCTTGGACATTTAGAATGTGTTCCTTGAGTTCATCGTCATCATCGATACCAGTGGCGAACTTGAAGAACGCTGAGGATTCTGTGCTTAATGCATACAGACTAGGGTCGAGGAGCGGTGTCCTCTTCGAATCGGGGGAATGATCCATGAGGTACTACAACGACGTTGCCCTTGTAAGAACGATTGCTTATATGTATAGGAATCTGATTCACTGGCAGTTGCACGGTTCAGCTGAGTGGAGGACTTTAGGGTTGGTTCGTTTACCATATCACATGCCGGACCGGCTAACTTACAATGTATCTTAGCACAACCTCTCCACCTGTTCGTTTCCCTTTTAGCGAAGATGATAACCACAGCTCTCACCCAGCTCTTGCACATACGGATGTGCGTGCCTTCCGAAGCAATCAGGTTGATATATGTGTAATACTCACAATCATTCACGTCCCTAGACCAGTCATCCAGGGTGGAATGCAGTGGTGCGGGCATCGCATATTGACATATGTGAGGAACATCCTAAGTTTACTCATAGGGTTGGAAAGCCTCCGCTCGTTGCCGCCATCTCCAACGCAGGCGGTCTCGGTGAGTTCGTCGAGCGTGGTGCAATACTGTATGGCCAATGGCATCATTTCTAGGAATTCTGACCGCTCTCACTCAGCCCAGTCCTGACGCCTTACGCACCGCTATCCGCGAGACAAGAGCAACCACCGACAAGCCGTTTGGCGTCAACCTCACCCTCCTTCCTACGATCAATCCACCAGACTACGAAGGTTACGCTCGTGCTGCTGTCGAGGAGGGTATCCGTATTTTTGAGACCGCTGGGAATAATCGTGAGTTTCGTCTCCCAAAAGGTTTATTGTATTTCTTTTAATGAGTTGTAGCGGGAAAACTCATTAGCTTTTTTAAATCACACGGGTGCATCGTGATCCACAAGTGTACGACCATTAGGCATGCAAAGGTCGGGTTCGAGTTGTTTCTTTCTCATGTTCTGACATCACGAATCCAATCCAATTTTAGTCTGCGGAACGGATGGGTGTCGATGTCCTCAGCATCGATGGCTTTGAATGTACGGCGAGTGTGGACCTCTATTTCGAGGCAGGTGCCTTATAATTATTCCAAGGCGCGGGTCATCCTGGAGAAGAGGACATTGGGGGCCTCGTGTTGGTAGGTGTTCACATTTTCTACAAATTGCTGTCACACTGGCTTCTTTACAGCTGGCTAGAGCAGCACAAGAGCTGAAGAAACCGTATCTCGCATCCGGGGGGTTTGCTGATGGCCGCGGTTTGGCAGCTGCCATAGCCCTTGGTGCTGTGGTAAGTTTTTGCCATAGCCCCTCAGCCAGGAAACATGCATTCAAACGTCTAAATTACTCGACTGTAATAGGGTGTAAATATGGGTGCGTGAATTCGCAAAACTCAACTATCTGAAAGCTCTTAATCGCGCGTTCTGGCAGGTACACGCTTCATGTGTACGGTGGAGAGGTACATTTATGGTGGTTTCTCTGGCAATTCATTCCGCTGAAACATGATCAGTCCAATCCATCAGATCATTAAGGAGAAGATTGTCGCATCCACCGAACAAGATACTATCCATATCTTCCGCACTCTGAACAATACAGCGCGAGTGTTTAAGAACTCATTGTCAAAGCAAGTTGTCGCACTTGAGCGGAGGCCAGGTGGTGCGCAATTCGCCGATTTACGCGATCTGGTGTCGGGTGCAAGAGGAAAGGTCGTATATGATATTGGAGACCCGGAGTATGGGATTTGGACTGCTGGAATTGTTATGGGCCTTATCAAGGATATCCCTACATGCGAGGTTCTGCTGGACAGAATCGAGAGCGAGGCAGAGGAAATCATCGAAAGAATGAGAAAGCAAATTACTCCTAGGGCCAAGCTATAGTAATAGAATACCCCTGCTGCGCCGTGTACTTACTTGTAACGAGCTTGTGAAGACGGTCAACGGATTTCATTTTGCTAGGTTTGATGTATGGCAGCTCTGTCGTCATCCTGCATAGCTCGCTTAACTTCATCTCTCCAAATCTCTGAAAATTCAGTTATGCTCTTGCCCTCACTGAGGCTCAGTGCCTCTATAGGCACCATGTTGTGCTGGTACATAGGCGCGTTGCGCGTCGCAGCCGGATGCATTGGCGAATCTACTACTCGGCACTCTGGGAGGTCAAGAGTAGTTGTGCTGCCGTTGAACGACTGATCATGCTCGCAGGCTGACCGGATGGACAGTGCATGGAGCTCTTCGTAGCTGAATAGGTGCGGATCCGTGCGCGGCGCATAGGGGTTGAAGTCGAGGACATGTCCCCGAGAAAGATCGCGAGTGAGTAGAAGATCAAAGACATCTGCCCGAAATAGCCATCAGTCGTTTAAAGTTCAAAATAGTCAGCCCTGCACCACTTGGTCGTTCAACAAAGGGTGCGTACAATCTGGTTGAGTACACGTCCAGTTGGGCCGAATGTTTTCTTCCCAGAAGCGGCGCACTGTCGATTTGATCTTGGTTTGTGTGACAGGATCGATCATATAATCGTAGAAATTCATGTCCCTTTGGGTGATCCCTAGATATGCTAGATGGGTGATGCAGCCCGTGACTCGGATTCCATTGCACAAACCGAGAAGCGTATCATTCCTCACGAAACATCGTATCTCTCGACTTCGGTCCACAGGATACCACTTCCTGAGTACAAGCTCCAGGTCGTACGATGGTTGGTCATCTTCATCGCATCCTTCGAAGACATGTTCGACGTTCAGGTCATGCGTGACAAAGTCAGACGACTTCAGTAGAAGGTAAACATCAGCGGGAGAGGTGCATTTGAGGGGAGAGGACATGGGTAGAACCCATGCTGCGTCCTGATCGTCCCGGTTATGCATACAAACAATGCAGGTAGGGTTCCTTCGTGCACACCTTTGGGGAGGAGAAATTTAATTTTGGGAAGACTGCTTGATATTTATCAATAGCAACCCGTATTCCAGCGTCCAGTTCTGGAAACGAGAAATGTTCAACCTCGGGTTCTGATCTATCAGAGCTTTCGCCTTCGTCCTCGTCCGAAAGTGTGCTGTCAGCTACACTGCGGATAGGTGTTTCAGCGATGCTAATAGAGTGCAAGAAACAGACCAACATGTCTTCAGATCCTTCCGGAACGAGTACCCCATCTGACTCGAGATAACATTTGAATGACTGGTCCAGAGGTCTGATTATGGTCGATCTGATAGACATGGAAGAGAAGGAAGGAAACCAAGAAGAGAATTGGAACGCCAGAATATAACTCGAATTGAACCGGGGAAACACACCGGAGGACGCGTCCCCGAGATGGGCTGCTTGGCTAGTTGCGACCATCATGATGGTCCACGAGAATGATTCAATACTGTAAGGTGACATTGTCAGACAACATCATTCTCCACATCCGCAACACCAAGTCACGTGACCCCCGTTTTACACTCTGCCACTGCCATCGTCTTGCACGTTGAGCAGCTCACTAGCTCACTGCCGACAATGGCGATACCGTCAGAGGTACCTTTGAACATTGATACGAACACATTTACTACCTACTCCGACGCGCTTCAAGCAGCAGCGCTTACCACCACTCGTCTAGCAGCGACATCTCTCCCAGCCGACCTTTCTTTTCACCGTTCCATCGACCTCGCACTCGCCAGTGATGTTGATGCGTTCTCGAATCGCGTGCTTTCCTTGGCTAGTAAGCTCATTTTCATCGCAAGTGGAAAAACAAGCAGGATACGAGAAGAGGAGGATGTCGTGGATGAATTCATACGCAATATCGTAGACCCGATGGAGGGGATGTTGGAAAGTACGGACGGCGCACTGGATGTGTTCCTTGGCAAAAGAAAAGAGCCTGCCATCCATGTCCCCGCCGTTCCTCTCGATCCTCACCAGAACAAACCAAAGGCACGCACCTGCATTCAACTTTCTCAGATCCACTAACATGGCCAGCAGAAACAACCGTTCCGAGGACGACTGGATCCTGCACTTTCTCATGCTTCTCATATACCAAAACCGCAGTTATCATTCAAGCATACTCTTTCCAATGCCGACGAGTCCCCCTACATCCCCGCAACTCTCATACCACATAAATGGTGTGCCAAAGTGCCCCTCGGATACGTTTTTCACGACGAGAGACTGAATCAGGGTATCGAGGATGTCCATGAAGATGACGAGGAAGAGAGGAGAAAAAGCACGCTACACCCTTATTATTATGAATTGACTCATCCTTCCTACCCCGATCACGTATTCAACCCGCCACTGGAACCTTCATTTCCTCCATCCCTCGACACTCCCTCGTCGAGAGTTCCGACAACCTCTCACCCTCTGACATTCGTCTCGACTGCCAAAGCCCTCCTCTCCATGGCGAACACCATCTCTTCAGTAACAGAACTTGCTGTCGATCTCGAACATCATTCATACAGGTCACACAGGGGATTCTTGGCCCTTATGCAAATATCGACTAGACAAGGAGACTTCGTGGTTGATATATTGGTACCAGAAGTTAGAGAGGGACTCAGACAAGCAAAGGGTAAGAGCGTTGGAAAGAGTGAGGAAGCACGCATGGCTAGCGAAGCGGGTGAAATCATTGCAAGGGTCTTCGCAGATCCTTCGGTTATCAAGGTACGCTTTTGATTCTGTTTACTCACAACGAATCTTTGTTTGACATTCTCCCTCTACCCCTAGGTCTTCCACGGTGCAGAGTCAGACATCGTGTGGCTCCAACAAGACTTCAACATTTTTGTTGTTGGCTTATTTGATACATTTCATGCGTCGAAACTGCTTGGTATGCGCTTGCAGTTGAATTTATCATGGCGGTATTTGACCCTCACCGGTGCTCTAGAGTTCCCCAAACATAGCCTTGCCTATCTATTGGAGACTTACTGCGATTTCGTACCCGACAAACGGTACCAGCTCGCAGATTGGAGAATTCGGTAAGGTTTCGCTTCGCTTTTTCGTTGGCTGATGGACTTTTAACGTCCATTGTTAACTCCGGTTTTTTTTTCATTCTCTACATGACAGACCACTCCCGACTGAAATGCTAACCTATGCCCGCTCTGATACACATTTCCTCCTATATATTTATGACATGCTCCGCCTCTTGCTCGTCGAACGATCATCCGCTACCCCAGTTATACCTGGTGAAACTCGCCCCCTCACGAATACGAAACAAACTCATCACGGTCGCGCTCTCATCCATGGTGTTCTAACCCGCTCATCCCGTACTGCCCTTAGGCTGTATGAAATTGAGGTATACGATGCAGAGGGTGGTACGGGTTCTAATGGGTGGGATACACTTGCAAGGAAATGGAATAAGCTTGGATTAGTAGGTTCACCTTCGCAAATGGAGGTTCAGGGGTCACAAGCAGCGGTATACAAGGCGGTACATCGATGGAGAGAAAATATGGCTCGGGAGGAGGATGAGAGTACACGGTTTGTCTTTCCTGTCCCATTTCCCCCACTTTAACCGACAGAAGGTTTTTCTAGCTATGTACTCCCAACTCACCACCTCTTCCTTTCAGTGGAACGCATGCCTACCACCATTCCGGATCTACTTTCGCTGTTTGGTGGACCCGGAGGTGTCAACGGGGGTGTCCCTCCTGTATTGAAGCGTCGTACAGGGGAACTGGTGACGGTTATTAAGGGAGCTATGGAGGCTACCAAGTCAATGTCTAGTCCACAAGGGTCAACAGAGGATAGATGTGAGGGTGCTAAAATGGTGGTTTCGGCAGCTGTCGAGGAGTCGGAAGCGATCAGCTTCACAGCGACTTCTTCATCAACTGCGAAACCAACTAATGAGTCACGGCTTTGGGCCCTTGCTCCTTCGTCAACATCAGCTACAGCCCCCTCCATCTCCCGCTCGTCCTTGTTTGGCATTGGGATTTCCGGGGAACGTGCACAAGAGAAAGGGGTTGCACCGCCTTCATTGGTCAGTGGAGAAAAAATCTACTTCGCGGCAGGGAGTGTGTTGTTTGGAAGTGCGTTAGCCGAGGTAAGTTTTGTGGTTTACAACGTGTAGCCCTCGTTTCTGCTTCTCGACTCGTGATCGATGCCATCGTCCGAGTTTCTTTCCTCTTGCCACCGTGACAAGCCTCTTGCGCTTCATCTCCTGATGCTTTTGCGCCATTTTCCGCACGCGCTGTTGCACTTTGCGCGGATATGGCCCTTCCGTGATTGGTTCCCTTCACTTTGCGATGTCCTACACTCATACACGCATGCTTGCACAACTCATGTTTCTGTCCTGCTTAGACCACAACAGCTTCCTCGTCTAGCACAACCAAATCCACTTTTACACATGCACAAGTATCGGATGATTCCGCCGAACACTTCAGAACCCTCATGGAAAAGATACACAAAACGTTGGTTATTGCACCAGTCGTGTCGATGCCATCCTTTGCACCCTCTGTTCAGGTACGTCATGTGTTTTCCATGTCATCGCAGACGTTCTCGTTTGGCGACTGGTCGACGAGATGTCACTCAGTTGACAAACCGTTCTTTCGCCTCGATGCAGACGCAGGCTTTGGAGACGTCTCTCCCGGGTGTTCCCGTGAATGTTGGGGTGGATCAAAGTAATTCTGCTGCACCTGGAACATCGGATCATATACTTCCCGGTCTTGAGGGTCAAGTTGAGATTCCGTTTGTTCCTGCTCACAAACGCCAAACCTTTTCAAACCCCCAAAATTATGAAATCAAGGACGATACGATTGTCGTTGTTGGTCAGGCTGGCGCGAGGCAACGAAAACGAAAACGCGACAAGGTCAGAGGCATTTCTCCAACGCCGAAACTGAAATCTGGAACACGATTGGGTGGTGCTGAAACATCTGCTTCCACCTGCGATCATAATCGGGAAGAGGAGCAATTCGATTATTCGAGCGTCCCTAATTTGTTGGACAACGAGAGCAAGCGTGGAGATGTACAGGGTGTGCACGAAGAGAACGAGAGGAGGACAAAGAAGCAGAGACATGGGAAAGGTATGTTGACCTCTTCTCCCGATCGATTTTCGAGGGGTTTTTCTTTCTTCCGAATTCCATACACCATACTTCCTGCGTGGAATCGGCTTTGTCTTCAACCTGGTACGAGACAACATCTACTATCCAAGTATTTGTTCCTGGTGCTATGGAAGACAAAGTATCGGCGAATCTCTTGTCTTTCTACCCATTCTTCGTTTATGAGTGACTGAAATTTATTCCAGGATCTGGACTCATCGAGTACGGCAACTTTCGGGTGCCACCGCGGGACCAACGGGAAGTTAGGAGCGGTAATAAAACTCACACGTTTAGATGAGATCATATACATATCCTTCTTTCAAGAGGTGGTGCAAACCTCCCGACCCACTCTTTGTCACGATTCGTCCAGCTGCATACGATGGTCCAGGCGCGTCAGGCGTGGGCCAATACGCAAGAGTACTATCTTTTCCATTAACTCAGATGTTTTGAGCAGAATTTGCTCTTCTGCCATTCGAAGCCTCGAGCTTGGAATTGAATCGCGCCACCCTGCACGTTGTATCACGCGTCACGTACTCAACACTACAGGTGAGAGGTCATGAGGAACGGAAGAAGGCGGGTGAGAAAGCAGATATACCTCACCTGCAGGAAAACGTTGGATTTTTGAACTCATTTCCGGCGACGTTAATCAGAAAGGAGCACTCTAGGTCTGGTCTTGTAGCTCTAGGATGTTGACATGCATAGCCTGGCAAGTGTGGCATGAGCTAGTGGAAAGTGATTATTCCTCGACCATTCTTGGATGGTACAAGCGGTGGAGCGATGCCAGGTCGAGTATAAGACCGAGTTATAGAAGGTGGGTAATACACATTACAAGTCTACTTCCCTGGCCTTTTTGAGTGTTTCACGACCTCTTCACGAGCATGTCTATCCCTACGATGACGAACCAAGCCTTCCGGGCTGACTGTTCTGTGCCTCGTCTTCCCGCTCCATGCGGGCCACTGAAAGGTGCTGCCGAAGAATCCATTCCAGATATCGAACACGTTCCCGTGAATGACGACCCGCGTAGATGGAGCCTCATAAGAAAGGCATGTAGTCATCTTGATAACTTTCACGTGTGCGGTGTTGATAATGATTATTCTATGATAGACAATAACGCTGTGGATCGTATCTATGGCGTCTTTGATTTCAACCCTTGCGTCAAATATGCAAAACCGTAAGTCAAGTTCTCTTAAAGCTTGATGGGAACGACTGAGTAAAGCCCTGGATAGCTACGAATGCACTGATTCAGCAAGATTTGAATGCCACGGATATCCAGATCAGCTGGACACTCGCGGCATTCATCATCGTGCAGGGAACCTTTCCGCTCGCCTGGAGCGCTGCCAGCGAAATCAAAGGTCGAAAGGTTCGTTACGCCTCCAAGTGGTTTAGCTCAGGTTTAAGAATAGAACAGCTGGTCTACATTGCAGCCACCACTATTTTCGTTCTGGCATGCGCCATTTTGGCCAACGCTCGAACGATCAACGTGCTGATTGGTATGCGTGTCGTACAAGCAGCGGGGTTGGAATTTTCGTTCATGTGCAGGTCGTGGGCTGAATGAAGCGGTTTACAGATCTAGCGCAGCAATCGCAATTTCGGCAGCAACCCTGGCCGACATATATGAAACGCACGAACGAGGGACGATGATGGGCATTTTCTACGCTGCACCGCTTCTTGGACCAGCCCTCGGACCTATTCTGGGGGGTTGTCTATCGCAAGCTTTTGGGTGGCCAGCGGGTTTTTATTTTCTCGCCGCATGCGGAGGTGTCATTTTGGGAGCATTCATATTTTTGTTCAAAGACACGTTCCGGTTTGAACGTAGCTTGACTTACCAAGCTGCGTTACGCCGGCGGACGATTACCGCGGGAAACCTGAAGTCTACTACCGACTCCACGATTGCGGAGAGCAAAGGGGAGACAGAGGAAAAGCAAGCAGAAGTAAAGAAAGTGTCACCGCAGCCAAGTTCAATCGAAGATGGGACAGCTGTAATCAAGGTTGAGTCGGGGTTGGACGACGTCAGACTGTCTTTCTCGGATATTAATCCGTTTCCACCGCTTTGGAAAATTATACAGCGGAAAAACAACGTTGCGATCCTGTTGGCAAACGGTGGGTGATGTGAATGGTTTTGCACGGTCAGAGTGTTGACTGCATGACTAGGATTGGTGTTTGCATTCAGCTATTCTTTGTCATACACGTGCACGCGAACATTGAGCACGTATTACGGATATGACGCAAATTCTGTCGGGTTAGTTCTTCTCTCGCTGGGAGCTGGTAGGTGATTCACTGAATTGTGAAACACGAAGCTGATGGAAGCAGGAAGCGTCGGAGGGAGTGTGATTGGCGGTCGTTGGTCGGACCACGTCGTGACGAAGATGAAAACCGAAAACGAGGGTAACTGGTATCCCGAGGTGGGTGTGCCCCTGCTTTTGAAAACGAGGCGGGGACAATAATGGATCACGAAAGATGCGCTTGAAGAGTGCGACACTCACAATGGTTTGGCTACCCGCGAGCGTCATTGGGTACGGATGGGTGGCAGAGAAGCACGTTCACGTGGGCGTGATCTGCCTAATGCTGTTCTTGTGCGGATTCTTTTCGATGTGAGCGACGTGGGATCAAAGCTGGTGGATGTGCTGACACGTTGTAGATGGATGTACACGAGTACATTGGCGTACGTGGTAGACGCGAACCCGGGTCGCTCATGCAGCGCGGTCGCAACGAATAGTTCATTCCGGGGTACGCTCGCATTTGTATCTACGATGGTTGCTGTCCCGCTGCAGGATGCAGTTGGAGATGGGTGGTTATACACTGGGTTTGCGGGGCTTCTTGTTGTGATGGAGCTGCTCATCATTCTTGTCCAACGCAACGGTGTCTCTTGGCGGGAGCAGAGCGCTTGAATGCATGGGATATGTTTTTTTATATATTTAAATAAATTGTATACGTGGCTGTGCCATTCTACCGGAGTTCACCGAAGTTGGTTGTGTGAGACTGCGAAACACGCCAGAATAATCGACACGCCCGTCGCCGTCGTCGTCGTCGTCGTCGAGCGCAACCGTGACACCATTTCGACGTCGTCGGTAACATTTAACTCAGCCCGTGGTAAAAGTCCCAGCGAAACTCAACTTTTTGCTCTCCTTTCCCTTCACGCCACCATGGGCCAGTCTCTCTCTCGTCGTCCAGCCCCCCCTCCATCAACAACGTCAGCATCTGTGCCCACCCCAGGAGATGCAAACAACACACACACAGCTCGTCGCTCTCTCCCCCACCGTATTTTCTCGTCTCTCCCAAAGCCGTTGTTGAGATCGCGTCCTTTTTCCTCCCTTACCCTACCGACTCGACCCGAACAGACGCTCAGAGGGAAGAAGCGCCGCTGGTGGCTCTCGCGTAGACACGACGTCCCAGCGAGCACCGAAGGAGCCGTTTCTGAATGTATGAACCCCTTGACGGAACATGACGAGCACCAGGTCGATCGTGACGTCGACGAATTTGGGGTCATCACACATCGCGTGCCCGACAGTCACCGTGAATCCCCAGCCGCATCCGCAAAGGGAAAGGAAAAGGCGAAAGACATTATTTCTGATATCGAGGACGACAACGAAGACAGCGACGAGACCCCCATTCCGTCCTCGTCAACTGCTCCCCCTCGTACCCAATCAGGTGCTGGCAAAGACCATGCTGACGGTGACCAAGTCGTCATCGCCCCAACGGTCCCTCCCCCGCCTTTTCCACCACCAACACAAGAGCCAGAACGATCTTTCGTCCCTCTCCCATCAGCACCCACCCCCCCGCCCCCGCCACAATCATCAACCCAACAGGCGAACACTAGCCCCCGACCTTTCCCACCCCCTGGAACCCTCGTCGTCGTCCAAGGTGTTGTGCACACGACAGATGTTCCTCGCTCTTCAGAACGTCCCGCACCCACATCCAATCCGACTTCCCCAACAACCAACGATGCCTCATCAAACACCAACACCAGTTTCGAGACCAGTACAACACGACCTTCTTCTGTCCCGCCCGGAACCAGTTCACGCAACCCTCTGTCAGGCATTTTACCGCGCCCTGCCAGCATGATTCCCGCAGTGCCTTCTTCGCCACACCCGGAGTCCATGGTCGGCTCCTCAAACACTGACTCTCAGGGTCGACAAGTTACTCTAAACGCTAGTGGTGCAGCCGAGGACAGCGAAGAAGAGGATCGCACACATCCCCATCCCCATGGGATTTCAATGACACAGGGACCTGTCGGCGCATCCGGTCTATCTGCGAGCAGTATTGATGTCTTGGGAACTTTATTGAGGTATGTCTTTTTTAAACAGTTGTTATTCACTCACGTCACCTTGCTCTCAATCCTCTCACTTTAAACAGCGTCGCGGCAGCAGCAACAGCTGCATCTCTTTTGACAGGTTCATCAGAACCCATATTCTCTTCGGGACTCACATCCTCTCAGCCTCCACCATCTTCCAATACCATCCCTCAACCTATGGGTCTAAATTCTAATGTTCCATCCGAACGCCCACTTTCCCCAACCCCGACCTCGGATGCAGGACGAATGAGGCACGTGTGGAGTAATCTTCGAGATCGACTTGGAGTCGGAAGTGGAGCTCGTAACTCGAATCACTCCAACGATACCACTTCAACCTCAGGTCCAGGTCAAAGTGCGCCGTCTCAGCTATCAGAAGTCGTACGACCCCGTGACCCACGCGAGATTATGCTTGCCGAAATGGCAAGAGCGTTCAACCTTGGGCTTGGACTTGGTGGGACAGCAGCAAATACTCCATCTGCTGCTACTTCTGCAAGCTCCAACACCCCGGAGCTTGCGATGTCTGATGACGCCGATGTCCCAGCTGGAGATAGAGACGGACAACCACCAACACTTCCTCCGCCCGACAGCTTCGAGCGATTCCTCATGGATCTACAAACTGATCTTAGGGTTACGTTGATGCAAGAGCAGGAACCAGGTGTCCCTGGAGGGGCACCGCGAGACGCTGACCAGACTGCCGAGGATGTAGAGGAGGATCAGCCCATTCCCGAGTTGCAAAGCCTCTCTGATTCTGATTCTGAAGAGTTCGAAACGAGGCATTCCAACGGTGACGACGAAGACGAACCTGACTGCGAAGAGGATGTGGATGAAGAGGGCGACGAAGAGGACGTGCACACCGCACAAGAACAGCTCAGTGGGCGTGCATCTCCAGCACTCTCTGCCCTCGGTTCGGGTATCCATTCTCCTTTCGGTGTAAGAACCAGACCTGGATCATCCTCCTCTTTCCGCGCTAGTGGTATGCCTCCGCCTCACACAACACTCTCACAGTCAACATCCACAGCAATTTTTTCGGGTACCAACAGTGATATTGGCGCAACTAATTCCACCCCAGATATCAATAAGAACGGAGACGTCGATGTTGCACACGCGTCTTCCAGTGCTGCTATTGGAATGGGCACTCATGTTCTAGTAGACGATTTGAGCCCATCAGACATGCGGTCCGAAGAGGAGCTAGAAGGTCTGGGAGAACGGGCTGTATTAGGTGTGGCGCACAGCCTAGGGGGTTCGGCTGCGGGGCAGAGGGTGGAATCAGACACTGGTCGTACCATTTTGGGGGCCGCTGCTGTGTCGCCACTTGACGCCCAGGATCCTTCAAATGTACCAGTGACCGGGACTGCTTTCCTTCTAGGAACGTCGTCCCTGTCTGGTCCTTCGACGACCAACACTCCCATTTCATTGCCAGGAGGGCCGGCGTCAACTACACAGGTTCCTCCACAATCATCGACCTCAACGTTGCCCCCGTCTTCGGATCCTGAAGCGACCACACAGAGCTCATCCTCCACAAACTCAATCCCAGAAGACTCGTCGATGCCTTTCCGTTTCCCGTTCACACCAAGTTCTGCTTCGCGTACCGAGCACACACCTGGAGGGGGCATTAACTGGTGGAGGATGTACCGATTCCCGGCAATAGCATCCCCAAATCTGGGACAACAAGGAGGGCCTCAAGGATCATCACCACTATCACAATCGGCTTTTCGCACCCCAACGCAAGGTCCGAGTCACACTTCTACGTCTCCCTGGACAAGCACCACAGATCAAAACCAGCAAAATGAAGTGATTACGCCACGTGGGATGGCCCAAATCCCCGGTATACATAGTGGGCTGGCACAGCCAGCACTAACGCCTTCTGCTGCTACATCCACCAACATGCCCGAGATGGTGTCTACTACCAATCAGAGTACTAGTACACCCCCATTCCCAAATAGTCAAGACTCCAATCCCCCCACGAACACGAACACGAGCACCAACCCTCCAGAACACCGTAGTAACGTCGTCGTACCTGTCATCGTGGTTGGACTGCAGTCTGTGAACGTGGACAGACAGCCTCCACATATGCCTCCTCCACACGCAAACCACGCACCTGCAATAGACGACGAGGATGGAGAAGGTATGGACCTTGACGGTTTGGAACAACCAATGTCGATGCCTCTGCACATTCCTGAGCCAGCCGAATTCCGTCACCATACAAACGAACAGGGCGGTCAACAACCAGCCCGCGGACGAACGTGGCACAGTCGTGCTGCTAATGCGATTAGGAATTTGAGGCCTTCGAGGAGAAACACAGATGCCACCAGCCCACAGCCACAAGAGACCCCTGGTTCGAGGACGTTCTTGATTTATGTCATTGGGGGTACGTCTTTAGATCGCTCTTCTTCTCGTCGTCGCTGATGTGTGCGTTTGGTAGGGTATTACCCACCTGACCACCAGATCATTACAGGTGGTAACTTGGATTCCTTTGAGGCATTATGGTGGGTCCTTCATTTTCCTGTGCCTTTGTTGGGCAGGATATTCAAATCCCTGGGACGGATAGGGAGCTTGCCGAGTTGTTGGGTCAAGTAAAACCTCCAACTGTGTCCAAAGAAGATATTGACAAGTCTGGGCTCGAAATTATGCAAGCATCGATGCTCGCAGAATACGAGAAACAAGGGCGTGTTGCGAGCAACTGCATCGACAGAGTATGTATTTTTTCGACGAGGCAGAATTAGCAATAATCTTGCTCCAGTGCCTCATCTGTCTCGACGATTACAACCCACAGGACGAGTTGCGAGTGCTGACATGTAAACATACATTCCACCAAGGCTGCGTGGACCGATGGCTCGAGACAGGCCGTAATAATTGCCCCGCATGTCGCACGAAGGTCTGTCCAGTGTGGTGAGCTGCCCATTCTGGTGCTGAACGATCATTTGCACCACCAGGGCGTTGGTAATGAAAATGCAGGACCCAGTTCTGCAACATCACCAGACCGGCTATTGCAGGACATCTAGCTGCTCCGCTAAATCTGCGCATTGACACGTATCACCATTCACTTCGCATTCAAAAGCCATTCCTTCATTTATTTCCGCATCGTCACATAAACAGAAAACCAGAACCCCCCAACTGTAGCATGTTGTCTGTTCTCATCCTGTCTTCTTTTATTTCCTTCCAAATTTTGCACTTTGTCGCGTGCCAGTGCCTCAACCTGCTCATATATATATTGGCTGCTTAGCACAGCACACTCGTTCCCCCTCACCTACAAACATGGCGCAATCACGTTCCCCCTCGCTCAATTTTTTCACCGTCTTGTGTACCGTTAACTCGGGGATTAGTAATCATGAAGGACCCTTGAATCCATAACTTATTCCCCCAACGCTGTTCGTTTGATGTAACCCGGTGGTGACTGGCTTTATCAAGGCAACGGGTATACACGCGATTTCGGACTATGTAGTTACTCATGCCCGCCTCGCAGTGATCCCGGCCTCTTTAAGCTTCGCTAATAGCTGGTCAACGTTTTCCACCTGTTGACGGCAAAGCATTCATGATCCGCCAGAACTAAAGATGAGGAAAACCGCACCTTGCCACCACCAACGCGCTTTGTAGGCTCAGTGACCTTGATGGTCTCTAAGCGAGGGGCAAAGTCAACGCCAAGATCTGCAGGTGTTAATTTTTCGAGGGGTTTCTTCTTTGCTTTCATGATGTTAGGCAAAGATGCATATCTAGGCTCTGAGAATAAAGGATTATGTGAAGGAACTACACATCACATACGTGGCTAGCACGCACCATTCAATCTAGGAACACCAAGTCAGTCTACTAGTCCCTCAATGCCCTCCAAGACGCTCACCTCAAATCAGTGGTGACCACAAGAGGAAGCCTACATCGGAGCTCTTCCAATCCGCCATCTATCTCCCGAGTGACATGCGCCACCTTCTGTACCGCATCGACGTCAACCTTGCTCGCAAACGTCGCCTGTGCCCAACCCATGAGACCAGCGAGCATCTGGCCTGTTTGGCACGCATCGTCGTCAATGGCTTGTTTACCCATAATGACGACATCGACGCCGTCGGATTGGCGCTCGATAACCGCTTTGAGAGCCTTGGCGACACCAAGCGGCTCGGGGGAGGGTGCGGACTCGGGGATCTCGATGTGGATGGCCGAGTCGGCACCCATGGCGAGCGCTGTCCGGAGGGTCTCGGAGGACTTCGGGGGGCCGATAGTGACGACCTTGATGGACTTGACGGCGTCCTTCAGGCGTTCCCGTATCCGGACTGCCTCTTCCACCGCTGGGAGACGTCCGTCAGAAATGGTGTGGTAACGAGGGCCAAGGGGGGGGGACACACCGATCTCGTCAAACGGGTTCTGTATGAAAAATGGGTGTTAAACGAAATAGGGCGGCGTTGGAGGCGACGCACCATCGAGTGTTTGACGTTGAGGTCGATGCCGGTCTGCTCTGGGTTGACGCGGATTTTGACGGCATAGTCTACTGCTCTTCGAATAGAAGTTGGGTGAGTGGGACCTTGTATAAGGCATGTGTGAATGATTTACCGCTTCACTGGGACGAGGATGTTGAGTAGGCGTACAGCAGAAGGTCTCATCCTTGAACGTGGTGGTCACCGGGAACAGTAAATACTAGGTCACTGTCGGAACCCGGCGGAGTCGCCGAACAGAGTCACATGCCACGTGATTATTTCATCGCACAAATGCACTGCCACTGCTGCGATCTGGTTACCTTTGCCAGTCATTTCAGAACCCGGACTTTGTAGCGGTCCCATACAGGTGAACTTTGAAGATGCATCTCCTTCCAAATTTCGTCGCAAACCTAGTCTGGAACGAGAAAGCAAATGATTTGATGCAGGTCTCGGACCTAAAGCTTTCTTCAAGACCCGATCCCTAGTGACTCCGGATAATCAAATCGAGTGCCGGTCAGTATTCAAGCTCCTTTGCACGTCGACTTTCTAGTTTGGCTTTCGGGGAAAGACATGGGAGACAAACATTCTAGTCCTCTGGCCGACTCTGGGGTTTGCAACGCTTCTTTTAAGCAAGAAGATAATCTTCAACGATATGGGCTTCTTTGAGCTAGATTAATCGGGGTCACTCATTCGCACCTGGCCTACAGAGTAGTTTGACCCGTTATCGTCGACGACGGTGTCGAGCTTGGACTCTGGGGAGGCAACAAAGTGCTTCAAACCGACAAGATCGAGGGCTTGCCAGAGTGCATCGTCTCCATGCTTGCCGTCGAAATCGAGAGAGGAGCGGATCGTGCCCGAGAAGATGAAGGGATCTGCAGGCGCCAGGTTCAGAGCATGAATGCCTGAGAGCAGCTTACCTTGGGGTGTCACCTGCATACCACGGCGCAAAGTCGACACGCCAAAGGACCTGATGTCTAGCGAAGAAAGTAAGATCATAGATCAGAAACTGGTGGTACAAATCGATAGATAATCTACCTCTGCCATTGGTCTCGACCGTGCCATTGCTGGATTCAATCATGCGGAGCAACAACGATGTACAGAAGCGTAGACTTTCCAGAACCAGTGCGCTCGACAATAAAGACCGTCTCTCCTGAATTGAACGTAAGGCTGACATTGCACAGGACGAGCTTGCCAGGGCGAGAGTGATACGTGGCATTTACATCACGCAGAACAATCTCGTCGCGTGAGGGCTAGATTCCGTCAGTAGGGTCGGAACCAAGATATGCGGGATCTTCCTCGGGGAGCGAGGTGGAGTAATCCATGAGACGTTCAACAACGTCCATCTAGAGATGGTTGACAGTCCAAAGTCTCATAGCAATTGCTTAAATGGACCACTGCTTCGACGTTGGCAGCACTCTTGAGGAGCAGGTTCATGATGTAGGTGAGAGTCGATGCATAGGTCAATGCGAGTACGGATTGCATGACAAGGACAAAGACACTCGTCGAAGACATGATTTCCATACGCAGGGTGACTCATATTTCTGGCCAGACTTTCAGCCATTCTGAGTAACGGTGAAAAAACTGACGTACCGGTATGCATCCTCAAGAACACTCACAGGCAGAGATGATACTTTCCATAATTTATTGGCGGCGGAACATATCGCTCCGAATAATTCAGGGTTCTTACAATTTCTGTTGTAAGAACTCTGCTCGTAATTGAGTCCAGAAAGGCTCCACCCAACGCTCCACCATAACTGCTTCGTCGCTCCGTCTCAGAGGGAGCAAGTCCTACAGGAAGAAAGAAAACAAGAATTACATGTACAGTTCAACCAGAAACGAATACACCACCGATTTCAACAATGGCCTCTTCGATCCCAAGCGGAGCAACGGCGTCATCCACGATAAAAACAGAAACACATAGGGCGTGAAGTGTAGTGTAGGGTGAGTGGGGATATCATTGACGGTATTGTATTGGGCACGGTGGTTTCGACGCAAGGTTGCATGACGATCAGTGTACCTAAGCGGGCGATCAAACGCGCGAGTGGGATTGCATTCATGTGCCTTCTTGAACGGATAATCTCGCTGACCACGATTTCGAGAGAAGTTGTAGCAGGAGCCTTGACTGGGTGGTCTGGAACTTTTTGGAGACGAGGATGTCGATGTTCTCATCGCCAACCACGGTAACCTGGCCAGTGGGGCTGGTAGGGGCCATGACGACCTCCTCAGTTATTTCTTCTTCATTTCCCAGAATCTCCGAAGTGATCGTTTGAGCGGTAACATCCTCGTCAAAGAGGCGGTCCATCCGCTCCGAGTAGTCATATTCGGACTGAAACCAGAAGTGCAGGCGAACTATGGTGATCGAGGTAATGTTGGAGTAAAGGAGAGGTAAATTCGTCGGAATGGCAGCAAGAGACTTGGACAGCTTCGTAACCTCGGCCGCAATCTTTTCCGCGAGCACATCGACTTTGGATGGGGAGGCAGTCATTGAAGACTCCGCAAATTGGCCAGGAGGAAGTGTTTCCGCGGAGTCGATCATCTTCTGAAGCTCAACAAGATCGATCTTGTATGAAGCGTTAAAGGGCATCTTTGAAATGCAACGAACGGAACGAACCTCTCGGTTGTAGTTGACTTCACAAGTTTGAAACTTGTGACGTCGAGGGACTTGTCAGCGAAAGCAGGGGCCACTACACGCTCGACGTATTCAAGGCCCACGAATAAATCATTGATCTTGACATTGCGTGCGCTACGGCCGCGGATTCGGATTACAATGGTACCATCGGCTTACATGCAACCAATGTCATCCGTGTAAAGGAGTGTGTCATCCCCAGCCCATGGGCGGAACATATGCTGGGATGCTTCTTCGTTGTCAAAGTAGTGGGTTGCGCTCTGACTTGTGATCAACCCAACGATCCCTGTTGCGCCTTCTTCACTCCGGGGAATGACAGACAGCGACTCGTCGAAAAGGACAAGGTCCGTACAACCTTGTGTGGGGCCGAATGAAATCGTGGACGGGATGGGATCGGTGCGGTGAACCAACTTTGCGAGATACCGGCAAAACCGACCTCGGAGCACTGTACAGGGGTTTAATAAAACGCGGAACAAAAACTGCCGAAGAGAAGAAAACTGACCGTGTGGCTGCAAGTAATTGTTGTACTTGGGGAATATGACAGTAGCCAATGGGAGGTCACGAACGTCAAGTGTTTCACCACCAAATCACCACCCAATAGACACGGCTGAAGCCACGGGGAAGCCTGGATCCACCAGCGCGCATTTGCGCATGCTCGGCGAACGCACGAAAGACACTGGGTGTAAAGTGGACTCGCATCATCTGAGAGGTGCGAGAGGACTCGAGCTCTTCACACTTGAATGCAATGCATTGGCTGACGACAGAAGAGGACCCATCAAGGTATACCGTCGCCCGGCTGAACATGAAGCAGCGGATCTCGAACAGACGGCGCAAGAACGACTAGTTTGGCAGAATGATCAGGTAAACACTGACCGTCCCACCCCGCAGCTGTTGGCCATCCGTAGGTTTGAAGTGTGCAGAAGACGCTTCAAAAAGCACAGCAAGGCTCCTGGGCATGGGGTATACGATGCTGTTTGGGACGCCTGTGGTACCACTGGTAGGAGTAATGGAACAAATCAGGGGGACCGTTTCAACCACCTCTTCGTACGGCGGAGGAAGTACGTGGCTTGGAGGCTTCGGGGGAGTCGACGAAACTGAAAGTAGAGACGGCACAGACTTCCGGTACAGCTGGCGGCTCCGATGAACCAAAAAACATGAGATGTACATCGGGGCGCTCAAGAACAATCTGAAGGACCTCTGGTGTCCATTTCGAGGATAGGAAAACAACTGTACGTCCTGAAAGCCAGATAGCATGAGGCGTTACGCAGTGTTGCAAACGCGGACGTACTAAGAAGTTGATGCGCTTGGCACAAGACAATCATTACAGTCGGCTCCCTTATAAGTAACCTTGGGGGTTTGGCCATCAAAGTGTGATCGTTCAGATACCGTCCGAACACCATCAGTACGAAATACTCAGATACTTATTAAACACAAATTTCGATTCTGACAAGTCTGCCCTACCAAATATCGAGAGCACGATAGAGATATGGTAATAGACAAACATTTCCAGAGGTCCAATTTAGTGAGTGTGGCCGTGATTCTAACTGATGTCATGTGGGTCGGCTCATTACGGGTGAGTAGTATGAAACCACACGATACATCCCCTGAGGAAAGGGCAAAAGTCGTGATATCTATATGTAGGGGGTGTCGAGGTTCTGAGATAGTATATCGGGAACGTAGCTTCTCGTCTAGTACTTGTCGACTTCTACACCAGAGTCGCTAGCACTATCGTCTGTAATCTTGGGTCTACTGGCAGCCAGGCCAAGGGCATTCTTGTAAAAAACAATGTTCCCTTCATCCTCGACGAACTGCAGTGTCTATCAGTATCTCGCAAACGAGGTCGAACATCCGATAATACCTTGCACTCGCTGAAAACTCGGTACACTTCTCTCCATCCGCCAGGAGCTCCGTTAAGAACGATGCCCGCTTGTTTCAAACGCTGACGAAGAGCATCAGAAGCTTCCCATCTACGTGAGGCGAGTCAGCGTTGCGGATAAAGGCAACGATAGGGTCTTACGCATTATAATGCGGGATCTTGCTGGAAACGTGGTGCAAGACATGAGTCTCGGAGATGCCATGAGTTGCGTGAGCTCCAATCCAAGCCATGACCTTGCCACAGTCACCCAAGAGACTACGATCAAGCGTAGCCAAAGCGCCACGAGGGAATGTGAACTCTGGCGCACGGTAGTGAGGGAGAATGGGATCGGTATGTTGGAGGAATGTGATCAGTACCAGCCAGTGGTTAACCCTAAGATGATTGATCAGTAAATGAGGACTATACGTATATATAGAGGCTCACCATAGGTAAGGGACGAGATAGAGGCGGAAGACATCCCAGAAACCAAATGTGTAGATAGACCCAGAAACTCCAATCAACCAGAACAAAACTCCGATATCAGATATGATGACTGAGCCATATTGGTGAGGCGCGAACATGGCAGCATTTGGATTGAAGTCTGATTGGGCTTGGTGGCAGTGCTCACATTTAAAGAAGCGGCCACTTACGGTTAGTGCCGGCAGGGTATCGCTTTTGACCAGAAGCATTGCGGATCAGGTATGCTGGCCAACCACCAAGCTAAGAGCAGGATGAGTATACACGATGCAAAGACCCTGCATTAGAAACGCACGAGATAACCAGCAGCACCGAGAGTAGCGCCGATCGGAGAATCACCAAGAGCATCCCAGAGTTCGTTTTTAACCTTGTCGCTTACGCTCGAGCCAAGAATGTTTTCGTGTGTATGATCAAAGGCAGGCAAACCGAGTTGGGAGCGAGTCTTGGGGACGAAGACTTGGTCCTGAGTCATATGTGCGGTGGATGCATGGTGCTTGGCATGGGTGATTCTCCACGAGTGATATGGAACGCCCAATCTGGAATTTCAAATACGGAACGGTCATATAAATTACGTGAACAGGAAAACAAAATCACGCACGCAGAGTGAAGCACCCAGCCCACGCTGTGGTTAATCAACTTTGAGTCGGAAAATGCTTGATGGCCACACTCATGTGCCACGACCCAGAGACCAGTGGCGAAAAGACCGGTCCAGAAACCGTACAAAGACCATAGTGAGAGCCGCGCGACCGGGTAAAGAAGGGGATAAGGCAAATTGATGGCCTCCGGAGTAATGAAAGCGTCAAGGAATGTTGCGGCTTTGTAGATACCACCAATGACGATGCAGTCCCACGCGCTGCCACGAAAATTACGCGTCAGCGATGTGGCAGAGAAAAAAGTAGGTGGCATACACGTAGAGTGACGAACGAATGGCAGAACGTTTGAAGCAGTGCGCACTGTGCATTGCAACGAGGTTAGCTTGGCGCCGTCGAAAACTGGAGAGCAGCGATGAACTTACGGGATCGCACTCAACATGTCTTTGATAGTGAGGTCGGGAATAATCACCTCGCTTTGCTTCATGGTCGTCACGCCATCCTTTGATTTGATACTCATAGCGATCGTGGTCGACGTTAGAGAGCTTCTAGTCTATCCCAGCAGGTCCGAACAACAAAGGGAAACACGAGGGCAGGTATCAGGGAGGGAGGGACAATGGATTTTAGAGTGAGGCCATTTTATTGGGGAAAAAATACATGGTCCGGATTTGGCCGGGTGTGCACGTGTCACTTCCAATAACATACCTTTATGGTTGCCTGATTGCAGCAGTCTGACCTTGGCAGGGCTCGTACCTGGTAAGTCACTTGTCTTTCAGTAAAGTTCTAAGCTAAGCTCAAGCTTTGAATAAAAGAACTATTCCAAACCAGCAACCACTGTTAAACCTGACCGTGAAAATTTTGGGGCATTGGTGTCAGTGTATTTATCTCACGACTGCCGACCCGAAATGCCAAATCGAACCGCAACGACAAGATTAGACGTGGGCGTGGGGCAGTTACAAGCCATGTCAAGATCTATTCAGTACTTGCAATCGTGCTGCTAGACCCTCTAGGAAACCAAAACCGTCCTTGGTAATCGTATGTGAACTGCACCTGTTCATCACAGCTCCAAAGTCTGCTACCATCTGAGCAAGTGCTTTATTGTCCGGTGCCTTTGCGACGTGTAGGTTCAACCTCGTAATCACGCACAATTTCTCCCAGGAAGCATTGACTTCGACAGTCTGATCTAGATTGGAACTCCGGGCTCGCGATGTCCGCATCGGTTGCACGACCACTGCCGGGTCACCAAGTTGCTTATACAAAGCGTCCAAGAAACAGAAGCCGTCTATAGTCAACGTTTTCGACGTCCCAGTCTCCTTGAGGACCATGGCGAATTCTGCCACAATCTTTGACAAAGCAGTGTTATCTGTAGTTTTCGACACTGCCACCCGTAGCTGCCGGAGCCGTCCTGATTTCTTGATGCGCACAGGAGTGCGTGGCAAGTTTTTCGGTTGCTCTGGAGTTCGGCGCCCTCCGGTGGAATCGCCAGTCAGATCAATGGCGTCGCCCTCATTTTTCGAATCATTTGGCTTTGCTGCCTGTGTACCCTGCGTGCGTGCGTTCGTCTGGTTAGCGAGGGCTGGCCGGTGATTGAGCTGGAGCTTGGCAAGATCCTGGAGTACATCTTCCATCTCTGATCTGGTGCATGTAGGCCGTTTGAGCCCTTTTTGCGAGACCGGTTTTGCCTAGAAATAATATTCTTTCATCCGAAACAAGATCACATCTTGTAATGAACCGTACCTGTTGGGGCGGTGGCCAGATAAACTTGTCAATGTCCGTAAACCCGTTCTCACGAGCGAGTTCTTGGAACTCGTTCATCCAGTGCTCATAATCAGGTCGCTCAGCGAATTTCAATCGTCGACAATACCTAAGGAATTCTTCAAACTCGGAGGGCATCCCACGGCAAAGATCCTCTGGACGAGCAGACTGTTTGGCACGCTTTATACGCATGTGCTGCTCGTCTGTTTTCGGTACGCCATTGCGAGTCCACGGAAGTCCGCCAGGGGTGAGAAGATGGATAAACATCAGCGCAGCGGCTTCAAGGTCGTCCCGACGAGACGGAACTGCAGTATAATTCATTCATGGGGACGTATCAACCAGCAAAAGAGCCTGGGATACTGACCCTTGCCTTTACAGTGGACGCCGACTGATGTAAACCAATAATTCCCGAGAAAATCTCTCTTTTGCTTCGAGTCAGGAATGTGACGGCGAGTGAAGGGATCGATATAGCGCTTGGAGAATCCGAAGTCGATCATGTAGATCAGAGTGTCGTTGGGTGCAGGACCAAGCGCACAGTTTCCAAGTTGAATATCGCGATGGAGGACTTCCCGTTGATGCATTGTCAGGAGCCGTGATATCTGCAATGAAACATGATCAATGGATTGAACCATGGGGATGTCCTGTGAGGCTACAGTACCACTTGGTAAGCAATCGAGCAGACACTTCGTAAATCGAACGTCTTCTTGCCGTTGTTTCGGTAGATACTATCTAAGCTTGATCCAAGCAGACTGATGACAAGATAGTGCCATTTCCCTTGTACGCCAGAGGCGAATAGACTCGGCATGCCTTCCCCGCCTTGTAGCAGTGGATAGAAATGTTCTTCATATCGGTTAGTGGGGCATTCGTGATTGACGTCTTGCACTTTGAGTGCAACCCAGTCTCCACTGTACACGTGGTTGGCGCTGAAGATCGAGCCTACATCGCTTGGGCTGAACAATGGAGCCGGGGAAGGACTACTAGCTTACCAGAATAACCAGATCCCAACCGCGAGTGCAGCCAGTAATTACCTAGGCGGCGAGGTATCTCTTCAGAATTGTGGGTCATGGTGCCGGTCGTCGGCCGAAAGGTCTACAGAATTCAACGTTACAGCCAGCAGGTTGGGGAAGTCGTTGAGTTCAACAGAGAGTCCTCGTGTAAACTGAAATAAGGATGCGAGTGCGACGCGAGGTGAATTTGGCCAAAAAGTTGTAATGTTCAGCCTCAGCGCGTCAGTCACGTGAGCACGTTAATATAGGTTCTACAGAAGACAATGGCTCAGTGAGAGGCAATTATACAACAATCATTCATACAGCCGTCGGTCGACACACACGGTGAAGGAATACGTATTTACAATTGCTTCGCTGATTTTTCTGCATATTTCTTCGACAGCTCGGAAAGCAACTTGAGAGCACGAGGCACATCATATTTGCCCATGACAACTTCCACGAGCTGTATTTTCTTTGCGACGAAGAAATCGGGATCATCCAATAGTTTTTCCAATCCGGTCCTGTCGCGAACAGTATAGGACTTAGACAACGTGCCATCGACATCCCCGAGGGTTGTGAGAAGTGACGCCCATTTCCTGATGTTGCGTCAACAACTCGAAACGTGATTCGAAGGATATCATCACTAACCAATTAGCAATGTCATTATACTTTCTGTCTGCGAGTCAAGACTGGACGCCGGCTGAAAAAAAAGAATACGACATTCACCTATTCATGCCATGGAGGCTCCTCTCGATGTTGTAACCGCTATTGTTGATAAGGAAAATGATTGGGGTAAGCTTATGGTGGACCATAGTGGAGAGCTCCTGGACGCCGAGTTGTCTGGAGATTGATTAGGACACAAGAAACATGGGGATGGTTAGACCTACATGCTGCCGTCGCCAATGAAGAGGATAACACGACCGAGTTCTCTGTCACGGGCGGCAAGGGCTGCGCCTAGAGTGCTCCCTATGGGATCCAAAGGATACCTCGCTACCTAAGCGTGTTTGTTCTAACCCTTACCGACAGTCCAGCCAATGCTGCCATATAGAATCTGACTCGCGAATATGGATTGTTCGGGTAACGCAACATCTAAGATACCAAAGCTCGAAGTTCCTAACACTCTACTAAGTTTGGTCCACATAAGCACGGATGCCAATCGCGCACCTGTCTCCGCGACAATGACGTCTTTCTTTTTGAAGAATTGACTGACTCGAGGCCAGAAGTAAGCCTGCGTGATATCATTGGTATGTTCCACGGGGATATCCAACTTATGTCTGGGGACAGTAAGTTTGGTAGCTTGATGCTGGTACGTTCTCAGACGGGAGGTGAGCTTTGGGAGCAGGAGCTTCATCCCAACCCCTGGGAAGTGCGCGTGGCGCACGCAAGTGTGGTCGGAATGCAACTGAAATCGAGTCAGGATCTCGTTGAGTTCAAGCACGAGAGTATGCATACCTCGATGACGTGAGTGGTCGGAATCCGATATGTGAACATCCCCGTGTTGAAATCCGATTTCAGTGCGCCAATAAAAAGGATCAACTTGGCCTTTTCTACGCTTTCTCTGATCACAGGGTCACTGATAGATCCTATGTAAATCTTCGATGACCAAAGGTGAACAAGGGATCGGACAAGATTAACAAAGACATACACCACCATATCGATCGTACTCCTCACTGACCGTGGTTTTGCCCATCGGTGTTGAGTATACGGGAAAACGGGTTGCAGTGACCAAGTCTTTCACTTCATCCTGCACGTCGTGCCGGGATACGCAAGCATCGACAAGAATGACAAGGTTACTTTCAGCTTCATCGATGGCTTTGGTGATTTCATCTAACACGAAACCTTCTGCCTCAGGATCATTGGGAGGCGGTGCGCGGGATAGTGGGATTTTCAGTCGCTTGGCGGGTACTTTTTCAGATACCATATCGGTCGGGACTCCCAGGTAAACCGGTCGAGCCTGGTAATAGGTGAATATTAATCCTCAACTCGACCCGATAAGCCGCGAAACATACGCGAGTGATGCAGTCGGTGAGAACACGATCAATTTCTGCGACGGCCTGCACCTTGTCCATCAATGTTGCCTGGGATACTGTTACTTGTTCTGCGACCTTGGCGTAAACATTGAACCTATCGAGTGAGGTGAGCAACATTCTCTTCTAGCTACGCTTGGTAACACCTTGCATCTCCCAGAGTGTGATGGAGCAAAGGTCTTGTCTTCTGCTGAATAGTGCTGGGGACCCCTACTATATGAAGCACCGGGACCATCTCGGAAAAGGCTGGATCGGGGATGAGAATTAGACGTGGTAAAGATGGTGTCGCCTCACCACCCGCTATGCCATTGATGGCACTCAACTCTCCGACACCGAACCTTGTAGATAAGTTTAGTAAGACTGCAGGATGATGAGGGTCCTAAGTACGTTGTAACGACCACCCCTATGCTGTGTGGCTTGACTCTGGCATACCCATCGGCAGCATACGCTGCATTCAGCTCGTTACTGCAACATGTCACCCGGTGGACCTCGATGTAAGTGAAAACCTATACCAGTTTCCAATCCATTTGATTGTGGGATGATCCTCTACGTAATCCTTGATTATGACACTGGGAGTGAGATGACCAGGCTCAGTATACACTCTACAAGCGCACCAGGAATGCTAAATTGTGTGTGAGCGCCACCATGAATGCGACTCAATGGCTATACACACGCATGTTGAAGTCACCAGGCACCCCGAAGACAGCCTGAGAGGGGAAAGTTGTCACTGGCGATGCTCCGCGGTTCGGTGAAGAACGGGATATACCGTGACTCCAAGCTGTTGCAACCTGGTCAAGAGGTAATCTGAGATAGTGACTTGCTCATCGTCTTTGCTCCCGCCTGCAAGAGATTGCAGCTTTTCGCCAAGTCTGGCGATCTCTGATTGAGTGTCAGTTAGAATGGGTTCCATGGTTTCGGTGTAAGGAGCAAGAGGGCCCCGGCGAAGGACGGTGCGGTATTTATATGTGGCTACGCTGGACATGACAAATTCACTGGCTTGGACTTAGTCAGTGACGGATGTATGACGTCTGAGAAATGACTTGCCTATTTAAGCTAGCCCCTAAGTCTTCGCCCACTCCTCCTCGAGGATGCCCATGTACAACAGATCTTCCCAGCGTCCCTCTACCCAGTTTGCCCGCCTTTTCGTTCCTTCATGCTTGAATCCCCTTTCAAGACTATGAGCAAGTGGCAAGACAGACCCGTCACCACTCACAACTTCTTGTAGACCGCTATCGCGGCTGCATTGCCTTCGAGCACCGTCAGCGATACTCGCTGGATACCTAGAGCTTTAAACGCGTATCCAATCATGAATTTTGATGCTTCCGTTCCGTACCCATTGCCCCAGAACTCGGAGTACATGGAGATCCCAAATGTCCCATCCCTGTTCTTGGGCTCGGACACCTTCATACTGCATTGTCCCACAAAGTCTAACGTATCTTTCAGGATGATCGAGAACCATATCGTCGAGTCCTCTGCTTGCGCCTTTAAAAATTCCTTGTACTTTGCTGGACGAGGTACGACAGGCTCTGCTGTGATGAATCGCTGGACGCGAAAATCGTTGCGCATCAAATACAAGTGTTCGACGTCACGGTCTTCGAAGCCACGAAAGAGAAGACGATCAGAGGTAAACATGGTAGGTTGCTTGTAGCAGTGGTTTGACGAAATCGATGAACGTTGCTGTGGTTGCTGGCAGCCACAGAGTATGGGTAGGTAAGCAGGCACGCATCCTCTTTCTCCTTTCGCTAGTTCACTTCTCGTCGTCGCACCCGTCCGCCACTCCCAGTCCTCAACATCCCGTTTCGACTCCTCGCAGTTCTCCCCTCCTGTGGCCCCTAGCGCGATAGCGCATCCTGTTTGCAGCAAGTGAGTCCTGCGAGGTGGTCGGTCGCAAGGTAGGCAGGGGAATCAGCATGGAAGGTATGTATATAACAATAGACCAAGCTATCGTGGGTAACCTGATCCCGGCACCGGAAATGTGGTCAGTTAAATTCAGTGGATAGATCCACCCGGGCAATATGCACTGAATCTGAAATTCATGTTGTTTACTAGCCAGTAAATTTAGATGTCCGTTTCAGCAGGATTACATCTTCGTTTAGAGCATTTGGCAAGAGTGGGGAACTCATCAGTCGGGTGTTAGGTTAGGCGACAGCACGAGGATAAGAGAGGCAATAAAATGCTGTATTTTTGAGTTGCATGCATCATACCATAACATCATAAAATGAACAATCATGGGCAACCATGGCAAGAGCATGCGGAGGACCGGGATATGCGGGGGATGCCCGGGGGTCAATACGTTTATTCGTCGTCTTCCTCTTCACCCTCTTCTTCTTCCTCATCCTCATCCTCCTTTGCAGCTTCAACGACAGCTGTTGCGATTCGGTCCAAGTCGCGTTGACCGTCCTGGCTAATTCTCCGGCCACCATTATCGGTCTGCTCGAGGACACCGATCTTCTCCAGGGATTGGCAGATCTTGCGTTGGATAGAAGCGGAGGCGTTGGCGTGGTGTGAGGGACGGTTACCACGTCTGTTGCGGCCACCATGGAGTTTTGCGAGCTTGCCAACGCCGACGTCTTTGCGAAGGTAGATGTGCCGTGCGAGGGCAGCTACAGATCGGTGGTGATGTTGAGTGGGGATATTTCGACGTGTTGGAGATGATTACCTGCACGAACGTAGTACCAGTCGGGGTCATAAGGTGCAAGCTCTTTGAAAGCGCCGGTTTTGACGAGGTCGACCCATGTTGGCACCTCGAGCTTGCCGGAGCGCTTGAGATGGGATGCGTATGCTACGATGAATGCTTCTGCGCTGATCAAGGCAAGCATAAGGGTTAGCTCCGAAAGTGAACAACGATTTTTGAAAGCGCACCTGATGTCCCTTACGCCTGGCATGATGAGAAACGGCGGGGATGAGGTTGAGGAGAGATACGCGGAACGTCGAGCACAGCGGTGGCGTGTGTGTACAAGATAATTAGAGTTTGAGCTCAGCTACTCTCTGTGCAGTTCTCTGCTTAGTCAGCGGCTTGTCCCATTGAACCAATTGTCGAGAAGCAAAACTTCAAGTACTCTCGCTGCACGACCGTCATTAAATTCGACCGTACATGCTTTCAATATTCAAAGTGATGTTCACAGACATCATTGCAGTCCCCTCATCGGCTCACGAGCCAACATTAGACGATTTAAAGATATCCGAGACACCAGGAACGAAGAGATTGGCGAGGCGAGCACAGTAGCGTAGCACAGATATCCATACCTGAACGATCTTATGAGCACCTACCAAGAAGAGGGGACGAGGTGATGATAATCTCTTTCTCGTTGGAACGTTCAAGTTCGTGCCGATGTAGTTGGTGTCCATGTGCTAGTACTTGGCTACCTCAGACCGGCTACTTGGACTGAACTGAACCACCACCATTAATATTACTGTACAATGGACGACATCACGCCCTGTCCAGCGCCGTCCACATCGATACGTTCTCTTCCTCCAGAGTTACTCGTCGAGATATTCGTATCTTCGTCTCATTCAGGCGCTCCGTTGACACCCCTTATCATCTGTACAGTTTGTAAGCTCTGGAGGGACATCTGTATCGCCTCCCCCAGAGCATGGCAGCTCATCATCGTCAGCAAACCCTGGCGCCGCATCTCCTCCATCAAAGCTCAGGCCGAGCTGTGGATCGCTCGCTCAGATCCCCTCCCCTTCCGCGTCGATGTCGAACTTGCCGACTTTGACCGCCTCCTCCCAATCATGTCTTGTTTTCTACCCTATTTAACTCGCTGGATGGATTGCAGAATATCATTTCAAGGCCGCACAACGCACACCAGACTGTCCGATCTCACCCTGTCTGCTCCTCGCCGCGTCCTTCATCACCTTGATGTCCGCCTCAAGACTCCCTTCGACGCCGACGGAGGTGACGATGACAATATCTTCTTCTCTTGCGGAACAAGCACGTTCCGACACGTCTCCATGAAGATAACGGCTTCCGGTCTCCCCTCGTCAATCTTTATCAACCCACTCCACTTCACCTCTCTCGACATCTCAGAGTCCCCCGCCCACAACGTCCATTCTCCCGAGCTGCTCAGCTTCCTTGCTCGCTGTCCGAATCTCGAACACTTCTACTTACATGGTCTCTCCCATGAGGAGGGGATCCTGGACACCTCGCCAATCGTCGTCATGCTCCCACGATTACACACCCTCCTATTGGACCTCATCTGCATCCAGCGCAGTGTCCTCTCACATCTGCACCTCCCCGCCCTCAGAGAACTCCATCTTCGAAACTTGAACATGGACGTGTTTCTAGATGGTTACCACCCGGAAGAGTGTGGCGACAGCGACGACGAAGCCCGCGACTTTTCCCAGTCCCCGTGGAGTGACCACCACACCGGCATGGGTCTCCGGAAGTTCATTTCACGTTCGCAACCACCCCTCGAGATTCTAGACATGGATCTTTCGGACATGCGCACAAAGGATTTTAAATGGGTTTTCGATAGGCTGCCATACTTGAAGCAGTTCTCCATCGTTGGATCGGACATGTCCAACAAGGTCGTGCAACTCTTCAAACCCGAACCCATGGAGACCGTACCCGAGTCCGGCGATGGCCGTTACCGGGTCCGTCTTCCACAGCTGACAACGCTTAAGCTCTTTGGATGTCAGCAGTTTTCGGGAGATGCTTTGGTAGAGGCGCTCAGCGCTCGGGTCGCCTACACTGATGCAGCCACGCCCAACGAGACGCTGACGAACGTCGTCGTGTCCGGATGCCACAACTTTACGGCCAGTCATGGAATTCAGCTTTCGTGGTACCTCCACGAACGTCTACATTTCTAGTAGGGCAGATTCCTCTCGCTTGGGGCATCACCTATTGTTATCCGTATCATCCTCATCGTTCGTCGTCGGTGTCATTTTGTCTATATGAATGTAGCAGACTTTGACTTTCTCACGAGCTTTATTTCACATCCTTTTTTCCAGATTCGTGTCCTTTAAAGACAATGTCGACTACCCGTGTGCATGACAGTCCGAGGACTGGGTAGGAGTTTGACATTTACACGATATCGAAAAGGGACTACTAGCCCAACAAGATCTGGCATGTATCGTGCCATCATTGACCACCCAGGTTCACTGGAAACGTGTCATTCAGGCTCTGTCGGTTTGCCGACTCTCGCAGGAGATGCCGCACGTCTGCAATGTGACGATGATCACCCCGCCAGATGCCGTCCTCACCACGTTCGCCCCAGTGGAAAGTATGAAACGTGTCCACCTCGTAGCCTTCGGTCCATTTCTGCCTCACGAACGACGCATTGAACGGAGGTTGGTAAATCCACCACTGTTGGGCATTCAAAACTCAGTCGTCGATCGGGAAGAGGGGAGAAAGAGACGGAAACGGAAACGGAAGAGCGAATAATCACGTACATGGTCCACGAACTGGATCGATTCTCCGGGGGGGACGACGAGGTGGACAGTCGTCGGCGTCGCAATCTCCAGAAAGCAATCGGTATCGAGGAACAGCGCTAATACGTCCATGAACGCCTTGCGATGCCGGCCCGGAATGTACAGCGTATCCGCGGAGCCACCGATAAGCCTCGTCTGTCCGTTATTGAGCTCAGCGAGGTGCACACGCATAGCCTCGGGAACCTTGCGAAAAGCGTTCATGCATACAGACACGCCCACATGGGGGTCGCTGATAGAAAAATAGTCAATGGTGATGACCATACGGGGTAATCGGCGTGCGACTTACCCCCACCTAAAATCGGAGAGTTAACTTATTCAGTCGTGCGATGATCTGATTTCTATTGGTGACTTACCACCAGTCAGGGCCCCAGCCCCTCCATGTTGCTGTGAGATTGATGGATGTATCGGGAGATATCATCGCAGGAGGGGCATGTCGGGTGATGTTCAGGACGGGTTCTGTTAGGTCGCCAAGGGTGGGATTCGGAACGGGCTGTCCCCAAGGAGAATGGTACCAAAACAAGCTTTGATTGAATCTCTGGAGTCGAGGAATATTAAGGAGTGTATCGAAAGGCACCCAGAGATAACCATCATAGCAGCCATGTTCTCGCAAAGCTGTGTAGAGCATGTGGTGGGCCATCTGGGCGAATGATGAGGACTTGCCTACTCCGGTAGATAACGGTGTGTACTCACCCGTCCTGCCATCCTATAAGAAAAAGGGTCGTTGAGATCTTCTTCTGATTGAAACGAGTCAACAAGGACATCGTAAGAATGAGCAAACCCTTTATCATCGCGGCTTGCAGGGCCGATATAAACAATCTAAGTATATCAGTCATCGCGTGGATAGATCCCACTGTTCTAATTACTCACGTTCGGGAAATAATCCGCATACACTTCTCTATGAAAGTCCAGGTTGGTATCATACCTGGCGTGGCTAAAAAACACGATGAGTAGGATGTTGTTGAAATGAGTATAATTAGTGATAGTCTGCGCATGAGTCAGAGTCGATGATTCCGGAGAACGGCAGTCGGAACGATTCCTCGACAGGCCAGATAACTTTGTTTGCATGGGGGACAAGTCCGAGGAATTAGTCCCGGAGTTCTGGGATATGACCACGATAATGTATCCCAATGCCACCAAATATATCAGCACAGCTGCAAAACATCGACGAACCTGTGGTCCATACATTCAACGACAAAATTCCGGTATTTCGGAATGAGAGGCTTACTGAAATGAAGAGATCATGCTGAGCCTGCTGTTCGTCTGTGAGTTTCCCGCTCAGAACAAATACGCCAGATCCAAGGATGGCGATCAGACATCCAAGAAATGCGGAATACGGAGCTTCGAGGAGCCTCCACGTGTCAACGGTAACTAGAAAGGTCGACGCCAATGAAATAAGAATCCCCTGAGTAATCGCACCATATTCTGCGACGCATAAGATCGTAATAGCATCAATGAATGACCAGTCACTCACGCTGTATAATAAATATTGCTACGATGTCTTTTGCCGCCTCAATTAAAGGCAATGCTTCTAGTGTGACTGCGAAACGATTGATGTATGAATGCGAGATGCTATGTGATGGATGCAATATAAACAATAAAGAATGTACGAGGCACGATTGCACGAATATTGCAGTGTTGATGAGATGAACGGATGGCGAGCGATGAAGCTCATAAATCTAGTTACGCATGTTATTAGACATATTGAAATGGTAGTAAATTACGAACCAGGTTAACGAGAGATATCCATATTGAGTTGCAAAGAGCGAACGCAAACAAAAGACTGTAGGATGGAGGGACCGAACCAACAAGGGCCTCCTTTTGAATGTTGATCGATAACTTAGCCGACACTGCGCAAATCAGGCTTCTAAGGTTGGCTTACCCTAGTAATGAAGAACCCTGCAAACTGACGTCAGAGTGAGCTTGGCATTCTAAGGCGACATCTATTTGGGACACCACGAACTTGGAGGACAGTCGCATGCCAGAAAGAAGAAGGGAAAAATTGCCAGGAATTGATTCGCAAAATGGAAAGGATGCCCAGAACTATCACAGGGAAAGCGAGGCACAGAGTAAAAGGGTCGGCGAACTCTCGAGTCCTGAGATCCTGTGGGAACAGATACATTCTTAGTCAATGCATCCGTTAAATAGGAGCCAGCTTTAGCCGAGTGCACGTACGATATGAGCACGGAGATTGTACACCAGAGCGACGGCGAGAATAAACAGGGGCAGTCGCACGCTTCCGAGGGATGAAGTGACTATATTTGATCGAGAATATGGTTCTCGGCAATTAGAGCAAGTCCTGGAGATGGGAAAGTCTTGTTCGTGCTCGTGAAAGAGTGCGTTACGCGTTGGGAGGTGTGATTCAGAGGAACCACCAGATGCGACGGCGATAGTCGATAAGGTGTCTATGTCTCGGAATTGCCGGCAGACAAACCATATGGACAGGGAAAGTATGGACTTGACGAGGTCGCTTGCAGCGAAGTCAAGGCTGTCTTGGTGAGCTTGAGGCCGTCTCTCTTGAGTCCATCGTATAGCCTCTGCCAGTAAACACAGCACCAGGAAGGTGACCTGCAATCGCAATTCGAGCGCTGCAACCTGTAAGGGAAATTTTTACACCCACCATCAATGCTGCCCTTGGACATGAGAAGACACGGCGACATGTTCTCAAAGGAGCAAGAACGACACTGGACATTGACAGATACGAACACGCTAGGCTGGATTACCCTCGGGGCAAACCACAACAAAAAGTCTGTAAAAAAAATTAAATGGAGTCAGAGAAGCCACCGCGTACAATGTCAATGTGTTACATTGGATGACGTCACAATCCCGGTTCACAGATACAATTCCAACGTAGATCGTCGTTCTCTCTCATACACGCTACTTAGTGCACTTGTGTACCATTCACCCGTTGGCCCCGTTGACACCATTATAAGCAGTCTTGAGCCCATTCAAGAGCCTGACGTCCTTGACACCGTTTGTCACATATCCTTCCGCATTCCGTGCCACAAGCTCTCTGCGCGCTCGCACACCTTCCCGCAAGCGGTCAAGGGCTGGAACAGTCATCTCCCAGGACAAGCACGCATCAGTTACGGACTGTCCAAACTTCAGTCCAGTTGGTCCATTGGGAGGAATGTCTTGTCGTCCTTCGACAAGGTTGGACTCTAACATGACACCCATGATAGATATGGATGTGTCCCCGGAAGACAGTTGTTGCACCTACGAGAGCACGGGAAGTAAGTCGGAGGAAGCAAAAAGGGCAGGTATCTGCTCACAATGTCCTCGACAACATCCACTTGTTTTCGATGCTGCTTTTGACTGTTTCCATGGCTACAGTCAATCTGCGTGCGGTATAATATTAGTTCAAGCCTTCGGAGAACTCCAAGGCGCCTTACCATAATCTTGCAAGGCAGTCCAGCCTTGCTGAGCTTTTCGTGGCAATCTCGCACGTATTCTGCAGCATAGTTAGGTCCTTTTGACCCTCCTCGCAGAATAACGTGCACATCGGGGTTCCCCTACTCGATTTAAGTACGACTGGGGGACAAAAAGGGAAAGACTCGCCTCCGTTTCTATGATACTGCTCAGGCCCTCCTTCCCGACACTGAGGAACACGTGACCACTTCGAGCGGCTCTGCAGGCATCAACCGCGATCCCTACCGAGCCATCTGTGGAATTTTTGAAACCGGTCGGCATGGAGAGCGCCGAAGTCAGCTCTCGATGAACTTGTGATTCAGTTGTTCGGGCACCAATTGCCCCCCAAGAGACCAGATCCGCTGTATATTGAGGTGAAATGGTGTCTAAAAACTCGCAGCCAGCTGGCAGTCCCAGCTTGGCAATGTCCAGGAGCAATCTGCGGGCCATCCGCAATCCCTTGTTGATATGGAAACTCGAGTTCATGTCCCTGACCGTGTATAGCGTATGAGAAATGAGTACTGAATACGTAAACATGGCGTACGGGTCATTTATGAGGCCTTTCCAGCCTAGCGTTGTCCGTGGTTTTTCAAAGTAAACACGCATAACAATGTGGAGGTCATCCTTGGCACTGTCCGCGTACTGCTTGAGTAGCTTTGCATACTCGATTGCAGCATCGACGTTGTGAACAGAACATGGGCTATAGGAATCGCATGAGTGACACCACTGACTAAACTGCTTGGAAGGTGCCCTACCCGACCACAACCATCAAACGGTCATCGTCTCCTCGGAGTATGTTCTCGTTTGCGCGACGTCCCTCTAGGACGGTGTTCGCGGAGAGGAAAGTCCTGAATCAGTGTCGTGGTGCATTAGCGAGCAAAAGCAGGGGTGAAAATCATCACTGACAACGGCAGGTCCTCCTGCAGAATCTGAGGAGGGATCAAGGGTCGTGTCGCCTTGACACGACGGTTTTCAAGTCGTTGAAGAGCATCTTTGTAAGGGAGAGCCATAGTGAGGTCCACTGCGAAAAGGCGGTGATGAATCGATCTGTTGAAGACGAAACAATTAACCGGAGTATATTGGGGACCTACTTTCTGCTGCAGAGGGCTATATAGGTCTTTTCAAAAAGTGGCGTCGTCGACGGGGTCAGTACCAGATGTTGGGATATCCCCCTTCAGGGATGGAAACGACTTGAGAAAAAACAGTCGCAACGACCCGTCTGTCAAGTTTCCGACGAGTACCGAGTCATTATCGTAAATCTGCTTCCACGCCACGATTGGCAAAGCGGGCACGTGCTTTTGAGTGCAGCAAGCCTTTCAACCATTCTCCATTCTCCATTTTCCCACTTTCTTTCTGTCACTCCACTCTCAGTTCAACATGGATTTCTCACAGCTCAACACTGCGGAACAGGCTCACATGACAAAGGTCATTGAAAAGAAACAGGTACGAGAAGATACCGCTCTCAAGACCCCCCTCATTAGCGTGTTTAGATGCAAGACTTCCTGCGTCTCTACTCCGGCCTCGTGGAGAGATGTTTCAATTCATGTTGTAATGACTTCACCAGCAAGGCGCTCTCCTCCAAAGAGGTCCCGCTTTCGTCTTCCTATCCCATCAATCAAACTAACGCCGTTTATAGGACCAGTGTGTCCTTAACTGCTCAGACAAGTTTCTAAAGCACTCCGAACGTGTTGGCCAACGCTTCGCGGAACTGAATGCTGGTACGCTCCGTTATGAACATTCTGTCCGCCCTATTATTAATATTTCCTCAGAGGCTATGAACCCACCAAAACCTTGAACTAACCCATCAATCTCTGCACAGCATCCCCATAGCACGAGAACTCAAATCCGACGGTAGCTGAATTGACCCTGTAGCATGGTAAGACCCCCATGGACCATGCGCTCATGTGAGAACGCGTACAGATATTAGAGTAATCTCGCGCTCCTTGCTGGCCCTAATATCAAATGGTTCATATTTTACTCACGAGAAGGCTGCAAGTCTTGTCAATAAATCTTGAGGATGCCGTCTACCATGCTACACCAAATTCTCGAGGAGATCTCCTGCAAGGAGGTACATGCAGTACGTGCGAGTTCCTGAACGTGTTTGCCGGTGCCTTTGAAATAATCCTCTCTGAACAGATCAGGATCTTGACTTGGTCACATTCATTCAGTTGCGTGTGTGGACATGGCTCCTGGGGTTGCACATCCTCTTGTAAAGTCAATTTGATGAGATCTTGTTTCTCATCGCCTCGATCGTCATGCTTGGTGGGAACGGATAAAACCCTATCCCAGGCCTCGCCTCCACCTTCGAAGGGCTGTAACGTGGGTCATGGATAATCGAAAACGGGCATCTACCTCAGGTCGAGGTGCCACCAAAGCGTGCCCATTTTCTCATGCTTCTTCTCCCATGGTATTTTTTTGTTTCCAAGTTTCGCCGTGTTCCTACCCGATATCAAGCAGTGGTTCAGTGGAGCGAACCGTCTGCCAAGTGTGATGGCGAGAGTGAAACCACTGCCTTTTCTCCCGCCAAGACCTGTTGCCTCCATTGTGAAAAGTGACCCGGACCCGGCTTTTCTATAGGATTAATCGGTGGATTATGAAAAGCCAGTTGGTCAAGCTTAAAGTGCTGACAAGTTGTAATCACGAGTCTATCATTCTAGGTTTGGTTGCATATTGCCATCGCCAACCTCTTTTAGGCCCGGGTCAAAGTCTCACCGCCAACTACCCCTCGGATTTCTGGCCTACACAATCGAGCAAGTTCGCACTTTATCAGCGTTCGCGCCAAGTTCGCGCCACCTATTTCGCCACTCTTTTATTTGTCGATGATGTTGGTGTGAGAGTGTAACATATGCGTATGTTGCCCAAATATAGGGTCCCAGTCCGAACCCTTGTCACCGTTCTCCCAGTGACCACTCGCCAGTCAGGTTCCTAACACCAACATCTCTCAACTCGCCTTCTAAGAATGGCTCCCCAACACCCACTCATCGATAAGCCCGCACCGTCCTTCAGTATACCGGATTCAAACGGCACAATGTTCAAGTTCCCCCCTGAGCAGGAGGGTCAGCGCGTTGGGAAGCCAATCGCGTTGTTCTTCTATCCCGAGTCCGGTAAGCTGTGCTTCATGAGGGCGCAGCGCAGATCTCATGTGTTTCCGATGCGCAGGTACCTACGGTTGCACCCGTGAGGCCTGCCAATTCCGTGATGCCCTAGTTGGTGTGTTGTCTCGCCCGAGACATCGCTCTGCACAGGACACTCATGTCTACTCACCGTCCCCTACAACAGAAAAGGAAATATATAAGCATTCCGATGTTCTGGTCGTCGGTGTTAGTTCCGATCCAGTGGAGAAGCAGAAAGCATTCGTCGAGAAGCACAAGCTCCCTGTGAGTTCTTCCTGAAAGGCAAGTCGCGGCGAGATGATGCTCATTGGTTCACGTAGTATCCCGTCTTGAGCGATACAGACCAAAATGCACACAAGGCATACCAAATTGGACGGGGAATGTTAGGATTGGTTGACGCTCGCACCACGTTCGTCATCGACCACAAGGGGATCATCAAGTAAGGTGTTATTTTCAGCCCTTTTAGATCTACGCACGCTCAACCCACTCGCTAGGGGTGTACTGAGCGCTACAATGAATTTCGGCGCTCATGTGAAGTTCGTCACCCAGGAGCTCGAGAAAATGCAGATTCCTGATGCCACAGATGCCGGGGGTGATCGGGAGAACGCGATACCTCCCTCCGAATCTGCGGAGAGGGATGGGCTGGGTCGGGCTGCACAAGCGGTTTGCGCTTGATGGTGTCTCCCCCCCTCGACGAGAAATTCTTACCTCCCTCGTGTTGACCTTTTAAATTATCATTGGTAGGAAGTTCATTGAAGCCCTGTATTATCCGCGTTTCTCCGTTGCCAGATCGCCATCCTGTAAACAACACACATATGACTCGTTATTGTATGGACCACGGCTTGTCGATGTTTTGTAGCTTGAAACTATGACACGTCTCGTGAAATAAGTATGATAAGTAATCGCCTGCAAACAGAACAGTTCGATTCAACCTGCATATACCAAAAATCATTGTTTTGGACAACATCCGCTGAAAAGTATACGTCGCCTGCTTCCCGAGCCGCTGTAATGGCTTGGGTTCGCCTTGCATTTCTTCTAAACCCGCTGCATCACTTGTGTGAGGGATTGCGAAAAATAAAATTGAAAGGCGCACGTCGACCCAATCACGGAACCAAACTCCATACGACAGATTAAAGCTTAATGGCGAGCCTAAACTCATCCGTCGTGTGGTAAGGACCAGACTCGCACTTGGCGATCGCGTTCGAATTGGTGGGGCATCCGCTTGAAAAGGAGATATACGGGTCCATGCGGGCGCCATAGCTCATCTCCGTGAATGGTTTGATCATGACGGGCTCGCTGGACGCGCAGGTGGTCCATTGGCTGCCGATGGCTGGGAGGTGGGGAGTGGCACGTCAGTGTACCGTTCACGGAGTCACCTTGACACAAGAGACCCTCGATGACGTGGGTAAAAGGGGGGGACGCAGTACATCCATCTCCACCCAATGAAAAAAAAATTGTAGGACTCGGTACCTTGAGTACATCCGATGATCCATCGATCGAACAAGGCAGGCCACGCCAAAAGAGAACGACACCTACAAGGTACATGGATGCAATGGTCTCCGTAGTAGAGATCGCCGCAACAGCCGACGCAGTAGAAGAGTCGCGAAGAGCCAGGACGAGAAGATTTGAAGGCCAGTAGCAACAGCAGCGGAAGAGCAACTTATCTGCAGAAACGGTGTAACGTTATCGCTTGACGACTATAACTTACCACAGTTCTTTTGAGGACTGTGATCGGAGGACGACTAGCGAGAAAGGATTTAAAGGGTCCCGCCGAACTTTTCAGAGTACAATATAGTTAACTTCTTATGGTAGTAGTGTATTGGACTTCGAACAGCTCCCGGATCATGGGATGCGGGAGAAATGACGCCTGGGTCCGAACGCTATCGGAGTGGAGCGACCCTGAGCAACCACAAATTATTGCTCGAGAATCACGTAGCCACCTTGATTCTTTCGAAAGTGCCAGCCACATCCGATGCCAGATCTTCCGTACAAACGGAGGCCAAAGGAAGCATTGCTGAAGAGTGGTACAGGTCCCGCCAGCAGTGTAAAACCTCTGGAGAGTAAGGATCATCAAAATCTTACCCTTTACGACTGGCTAAGAGTCGAGCACCACCAAGACATTGTCTGGCCATGGTGCTGTGAGATCGACTTCGGGCGCCGCGCCATTTCCTAATTAGCTTTGACCTCTATCCTCGTGGGGATATTTTTCTAGGGAGCTCCCGCTGGTAGAAAGTTCCAGCCTCAGATGGGCCCGGGTAAACGGGCTTCGATTTCTTGATTCGAAGGACAGCCAAAGTAGGTTTCACGAAATTTCGGATGGAATCTGGAAAACGAGTAAGGACGCGCTCGGACTTCAAGACGGTTCGGGTTTTGATAAAGATATCGACTCGGAGGGGACTCACTATTCAGAATTTTTATCGTTCAGAAAACATACCAAGGAACACGGCAACTCTTCGTGGCATTCATAACCTCGTGGTTCGAGGACATTGGAACTTGGACGGGTTGGATTGTGTAAGGGTCGCGTAACGCAACAACGTATCGAAAACCAAGAGAGGCTGTGCGGCGGCCCACTTTACAACCATTCACGTGACCGCGTAGCTGCCTCGTGTCGGTTCGAATCGCAGACCCGTGAACACAAAGAAAATTAGTTTGTTTTTCGCCTTCATCGTCGCCGTCGTCGTCGTCGTCAACGCTCGCGACGTGTCTTTTGTCGTCGTACCGCCTTCTATCACTCTGTTTCATTTATCTTTTATTTCGTTCCATCTTCTTATCCGCGTAAGTCAAGTTCAATTCCCCCGTCATGATCCCTTCCACACTTTCCCGAACGGTATCGCCGTCAAATGGCGACAATCGTCTCTCACCACCCCGCACACCCCCAACTACCGCTCTTGACGCGCCCAAGAACAACCGCCAACCATCTACTTGTCCATCAGACGACTCTTCTATCATTGAGCTCTCATTCGACTATGAGCTCGATTCCGCTGGTAACTATGTCCGCATCTCCAAAGGTTCATCTCGCTCCAACCAATCGAGCCCGCCCACCCCTCACGATACCCTGCTTGATGGTCCTCTTGCACATAAACCACCGCCATCGCCTCCCGGAACATCAGCTCATATCCCTTCACACGCCCATATCAAGCCACCATCACCGATATCACTCAACTCTCCGGATCATCCCCGCCGCAACTCACTCTCGCGCTCTGAGACATATCCTTCACAACACAATGCCCTTCATGACCAGTTCCAACATCGTCAACAGTCCCTGGCCACCGCAAGTTCCACACGATCCTTCCACCGTGCTACGTCCGGTCCAGCCGCACTGACGCCGGCTGCGCAATCTGCCCTTCGAGCCCCTACCTCTAACGGCCTGCGTGGAACTGGCCGCAAACTCGGTCGGCCACAGCGCATACCTCTTGATGATCAGCGAGATTCCCAGCAAGCTGACGAACGAGATGATTTCATGCTTCGCGTACGCGGGGATTGGGACATGCATGTTCAAGAAGAAAAGGAGAACTTGATTGCTTCTTCGGATGGCACCGACGGTGTGTCGTCTGATGGCGGCGCAGTAAGGCGAACATCCCCAAGGCTGGTCAGTCGATCTGCCTCCCTGAACCAAGTCGATGGGCGCGCAATTTCTGGGCTACCCACGCGCGCCTACGTTTCTTCTTTGTCGGGTACCAATGGCTTGTCACGCCCCCCACTACAGCCTGGGCGGCAGATTATGCCGGGACCTAGCCGGGCGGGCCGTGTATTGATGGTCGCAAAATATGGTGTCGGTGGTGGTGGATTTGATAAAATCAACGAACACGAAGGAAGCGAGAGTGAAGTTGCTTATGACTACGCAGGCGAGGAAACTGATACGGGTTTGTGATTGTCTTGAAATGAAGGTATGAGATATGCTAAATATGCCCGCTTATAGGCGGGGAGGAACCACAGCCCGTAAATGGCCTGCTTCGACATCGGAACTACGCTCCCCCTGTTACACAACCGAGTAGCACTCGTCCACGGCGATCCGCAAGCCTGAGCGACGCCTCTGGCGGTACGTTCCGAACCACCTCTTAAACTCTGTATCTCAGACCCACTGCTAGCTGAAGAGAGATATTCTCCCGGGGGGCAATCAGCTCTGCCGAATACTCAGAATCAGTTTTCTTCGCGACCAGGATCAAGCCAGGGTCCGAAGTCTGCACGTGTACGGCGGGCGCCGACGGAGCAAGAAGGTTCGGCTAGCTAACGGTCAAATTTTCATTGTTGCTCGACTCACGAATCATCTGATATGTAGAATACGTCGCCGAGCACCCTCGGAGGCAGATGGCAGATGCTGCCCCCGACGCCCTCGCTCAGCAACCTCGCCAGTCGCCCTCCCCGACACACATGTCGCAAGCACATCTTCGCTCGCAGGTTCATACCCACAGTCGACGCGACTCCGACACCGTCCGTACGTTAGCCCTCGACTCAGCCCCCTCTGGATCTCCAACCGCCGTCGAACACCTTCCAGTACGCTTGTCGCCGAAAGGCAGGGCTCTATTACAGCAGCAGCAGCCGTTTCCTGTCATCCAACTACAGCCCTCGCAAATCCAATCACAAACACAGGGACAAGTATACCATCGACGGAGTCCGACTGCTCCAGAACCCCCAACGACAAGTGGCACGCTTGCGCCTCCACCTGGCACCGGGGTTCAGAAGAATGGTAAGACTTGGGCAGCTGGTGAGGAGCCTGTGGAGAGTGAGTCGGAGGCAAAAGCTACACAGCGGGAACGAATGAGACCGGCACCACCACCCCCTGCGCTAGCTGCCCCCGTCGCCGTCCCGGTACGGAACCACAACATTGTGGTAAACAAGAAAGTATACGCGCGTCTCGATCTCCTCGGTAAGGGCGGCTCCTCCCGAGTTTACCGCGTGATGAACGCGGCAAACGAAATCTACGCCATCAAACGTGTCTCCCTCGATAAAGCCGACTCAGAAACCATTAGTGGGTATATGAATGAAATTGGGTTACTCAAGCGACTCGAAGGGAACAACCGAATCATTCAGCTGTTTGACTCGGAGGTTAAAGCTGGGCCAGCTGGTGGCAAAGGTCATCTTATGTTGGTGATGGAGTGCGGGGAAATCGATCTGGCGAAATTGTTGCAAGAACAACAAAAGGAACCCTTGAACATGGTGTGGATATCATATTACTGGCAACAGGTACGCTCAAGCCCATCTCTTCACCTGCTGGTTGTGACCGAAGCCGAACTTGCAGATGTTGCAAGCGGTGCATGTCATACACGAAGAGAAAATTGTGCACTCGGATTTGAAGCCAGCTAACTTCGTGCTCGTGCGGGGGCAATTGAAGTTGATTGACTTCGGAATTGCCAATGCTATTGCGAACGATACTACTAACATTCAACGAGATCATCAGGTATCGAGCTCTTACCACGTGTTAATGCGCATCACTGAGTAGCATCCAGATTGGGACGGTCAACTACATGTCCCCTGAAGCCATTGAATTGCCAGATGGCATGCGGCGTCTGAAAGTTGGTCGGCCCAGCGATGTTTGGTCCCTGGGCTGCATCTTGTATCAAATGGTCTACGGCCAACCACCTTTCCAGCACCTATCGGTCTATCAGAAGATGAAAGCCATCCCGGACCTTGCCCATGAGATCGAATTCCCGGAGTTCAGCATTCCCAGCGTGGTCAATAAGAGCGGAGAACGCAAGAAGCTCGATCATCTGAAACGACCTGTCAGAGCCGACGTGATTCGTGGGATGAGGAGTTGTTTGGCGAGGAACCCAAAGGAAAGAGCTACGATACCCGAACTTCTCGAGCAGGAATGGTTAGCGTTGCGGGAACGTGAGTGTGTGATTGGTCTGAACGCCGCCGGGTTTCACTAATGTTCTTGACAGCGGAACTTCCCCCAGCCAAGGCATTGCTGGCGGGCGACGAGACCATTATAAATCCCTACTACATGAAGCAATTGCTCGAGTACGGTATCAAGCTTGGGCAACAAGCACAAGCTGGTGACATTGACCCAGCACACCTTGTGAAGGAAGCCGAGGTCGGTACTCGTCCTCTTTTTACGCCGTTGAACGGGTCCTCTGATTCCTGCTGTTCTTGTCTGCAGCGGCTCGTCGCCGAGCTAAAGGCTCTCGAATCGTGATGAAACTGTTTCAGCACTCAAAACCATTCTCTTTCGGAATTAATTTGTAAGCAATGTATTCGTCAGCGCAGCCAAGCGTATCCATTCCAACATTTGCACTGTACGCGGCGAAGCCACCAAAGCAATTCACACTCACACCATGTATGTTAGCCTACGAATAACTATGCGTTCCACGCATGTACTTTCCTTACTAGAACTCTACCCTTTTCTGAACCTTTGGTCTCGCTATCGCATGCATTCCTGGTTGTTTTCGCTCTCTTAGCTGTGTTCTGCATCCAGCCTCGTTTATCATTTGCAAAACTCGCTACGATTTTGCCTACTTTTCCGCCTTTGAAGGGGTGTGGTTTGGCCCGGGCCATGTTCGTGGCAGATATAAGACTTAAATGTAGACACATGGTCGATTTAATGTTGGATAGTGGAGATGTTGAGCTTATCTGACATGACCGTGTATGGCATTCACACAACGTTATCCCCGCCCTGTTCCACCATTACTGAGCGCTGAAACGTCGACCCCCCCCCCTCAAGCGAAATAATGGCGCACTTGCCCCCGGACGTCTACCTCACAAACACCTTTATGCACTCGGGAAACGTCAGCCCGTCGACGCCCAAACTGCAGCTTCAACTGTCCATCCCGATCCCCACCAGAGACACCATATATTACTATTCCGATGGAAACACGGTGTTGCTCGTTGAAAATACTTTGTTCAAGGTCACTTCTTCCTCTCCTTGTGCCAATTCAATCACGCCCAAGCATACCCCCAGGTGCATCGCTCAGCCTTGACAAAGGAGAGGTCGACGTTTGAGAGCATGTTCTCGTTAGACTCGGACCTGCGCTCTAGCAGTAGCACCTCCAACAGCAACTCGAGCGTGACAGTTGGACCCGAGGGCGAAAGCGACGACAACCCGATTAGACTTCAAGGAGATACTGCAGACGAATTCCGATCCCTTTTGTGGGCGTTGTACGCACTGTACGTACATTTCCTGCGGTGTGGGTCGAAGTTGGGCGATGTCATAACCTCTATATCCATTACAGGCCACATGAATTGGAGGGTGCAATGACGACCAAGGCGATCAGCCTAAAGTTGTTCAACCTTGCGCGTATCACTCATAAATACGAGTTCCGCGCCATCGAGAGCTGGGCCCTGGACAAACTCAAGACGATTTACATTCGTCCCACGCATTCTCACATCGATGATGCAGACGGGCCGAATCTGGTGCAACTTACCGAGCTCGCATCGCTTTGCGAGCAACGCGATCTTCTCGAAGCCGCAACGGTCCGGTGGAAGCGTCTCATTGCTTCTGGCAAGGACGTTGCTTTAGCGATCGGGATGGCAGAGCGGCTCAATCTGCGTTCGCTCCTCGGGTCGGCATATCATGCCATGTTACTGCAGGGACGCGAGGTCTGGGATGCAGACCAGCAGTTGGCTCGCACGCATCGCATACGTTTGTTGTCTGGGCACTATGCTCTCGGTCGTCTTTGCGAGCGTCTCCCGAATGAACCCCCGACGCTGCAGCACCATCCACGCTGTACGGGAAGTGCCCAAGTACGATGCAACCAGGCATGGGCTGGTCTTTGGCGGTCGACATTGGATATGGGAAGGCACGGGCTACCTTTGCAGTACCCGGACGTCATTGGAAAGACGATGCTCGCGGAAAGCACTCTGAAGGCGTTTGTAGAGCGCGAGATACCCGTTCACGGTTTGCTAGACGCGATGCCGTGGTGCAAAGAAAGTGCCTTGGTGGCGACTTCTGGAAAGCTGAAGGAGATGCAGGAGTCTTTGGCTGACTATTTCACAGACGTGGCATGATTGACTGTTACAGTATACACGATTTGCGATGCACCTCTTGTCCTTTTTTTTTCCGTTCTGACTCGCATGGGCTGTATCGTATACATGCTACCCTGTAATCATACATTTAAGTATGTAGTTTTTGGGTCTGGGTATCTCAGAAGTGACTGGTTTAGGTTACTGCTCGAGGATAGAAATCCTCTGTATCCACTCGTCTCGCAGGATGCCCATGAACAAGACATCTTCCCACTGATTGTTCGACCAGACGCACGCCCGCTTTCGCCCTTCGATTACGAACCCCCTGTACATTCGAATAGTCCATTATCCACCGCTCGAATCGAGCCAACCCGTGTCACTCACGTCTTGTCATACACCGCGACCGCCCGCGCATTGCTTGCAAACACAGACAGCGACAACCGCTGCAGACCGATCCATCGGAACGCATAGTCGACGACGAACGCCGTCACCTCAGTGCCATACCCCCGATTCCAAAACCGAGGCTCGAGACAGATCCCATACGTCCCGTCCCGATTCTTGCGCTCGTGCACGTGGAGCACGACCTGGCCCATAAACTCGCCCGTGTCTCGACGTCGGACGATGGCGCCGAACACGGCGCTCTCCATCTGTGCGCGGAGGCGTTTTTTGAGGTGGAGACTGCTGCTGCTGCGGGGCGTGAGCTCGTCTGTCGTCATGAGGGGTTGGACGAGGGGGTCGTTCCAGAGGTGTATCAGGTCGTCGAGGTCCGCTTCGGTGTATGGGCAGAGCAGTAGACGCGCGGTGGCGAGCATGGCGCGGCTGGGGCTGGTCTTGTGAACGGGTGTTTTTGCTTGCTCCGAGTCGCACTCTTAAGGGATGGGCAGATGGCTGCGCCCGCGGTCGTGACGCATCTCGGCGCGTTGTCGCTCTCTGCACCGGCCGCAGCGGTGGGTAGGTCCAAGTGCTTGCTGGAAGTTGCCAACATGTTCGGTAGCAGTCGCCTTTGCCTACACGGAGTGCTGTAATCCAGTATAACATCTAGTCATTTCTAGCTACGGTACCAGACGTGATGTCAATAAATGTAAAACGAGGAACAGCCGGTGTGATTAGGAGTCGGAGAAGTACATGGTGTTGATCCGAGAACACCAAGGCTGTACCACCACTAGTCAAAGAGTGACTACTTAGGCTGCAACGGCTTTCTCGGGTACATCGTGTTCCGCTTGAATCCCGCCCATTTTTCCAGAGGGTAAATTGGAAACGGGGCCATGGTAGTGTCGATGCGCGCTCAACACATACCAGATCACCGAGCTCGCAATCACTCCCACGATGATTACTGCGGCATAGTTCATATTTGTTGCCTTGACAGGCATTTGTGTCGGCAGTGAAAACACCACGCAGACAAAGGATGTCCAGAGTGCGCACCACACATTGACAAAGACACCAAACCAGCCATCGCCCATGTAGTATGGACCAGGTTTGAACTGGACTTCAGGGTGGGAATGGAAGATGCGTCGGAGGATGATGGGGATCACGTAGGAGAGATCTAGAGCCATGGCTGTCGTAGCGAAGACAGCATTTGCAGCGACGGGACTGGCTAGGTCGAGTAGTCCGGGAAGAGCACTGATAAGGACCGTTAACCAGACGGCCCGAAGTGGGGTTTGCGTGGCGACGCTGATGTGTCCGAAGTATCCACCATCCGGCAGGGCACGGTCGCGACTCAGCGCGTAAACAGAGCGAGATACTGCTTGTAGGGCTGTCTGCGCCACGAAAAAAGCGGTCATGCAGACAAAGACCCAGAGAGCGAGGGAAAGGGGGAGTCCCAATCGCAAGACCATGATCGCAAGAAATGCAGACCCGGACGGGCCAGGAAGGTCGGCGAATGGCCCGGAGCAAAGAATGAGTGTGATGTTAAGGAGCCAACCTGCGGCTGCAGTACCGATCGCCGCGATAAAGATGGCCGCTGGCGCAGCGTATGCGGCACGACGAAGCTCCTCGGAAATATGAGCTGTGCAGTCATATCCTGTCATGGTCCATTGAACACTCAACAGTCCGAGAAAAAAGCTGACACTGTTGTTCCAGCCTCCTGTTCCGTTGATAAGCCCATCAGCACCAAAGACATAGGAGGCAGGATGCATGTCGGATCGCGGGGTTATCGCGAGGAGTAGAATGATGATTATAAATGTTGCACCCAAATTGATAAACATAAACGAGCTGGTGAGATAGGCAAGCTGTCGAGTTTTGAGTGTGTTTAGTGTGCCGTGGATAACAAGCAGCCCTGCGGTTAATCCGACGACTTTTCCTGGTGTGATTGAAAACGCTCCGTTGGTGGACATGGATACGGCGGCGAGTATCATGTTGGCGAGCCCAAATTCAGTAGACGACAGCCCAACAACTTGACCAAGGAGGTTGAGCCAGCCAACGATCCACCCCACCTGTAGATAAGAGAAGTTGGTCACTATTCAACGACTTTGGAGGAGAGAGAGAAGGAACGGACCGTTGCACGGTACCTTTTTGGGCACAACCGAGCAGAGGCTCCGTAAAGCGCACCACATGTTGGATACGCGCTGACGATCTCAGAAATACTGCTTGCTAACGCGAGGCAATTCATTCCCCCTAAGAACCAGCACCAAGTGACGGATGCGGGGCCTCCAAGAAGCAAGGGCGTATTGAAAGTGCTGGCAATACTGGAGCACACACCCAGGATGCTAAAAGCAAAGCTTATCGTGGCGAGGTTGGTGAACTCGCGGCGGAAGGAGGGGACATAGCCCAAAGCTCGTAGTTCCTTGTTGTCTTCATCGTCGCCGTCGCGGGTCGTTTGTTGCGTGTTCCGCTGGTGGTATCCGTCCGAGCCGTCGTGGAGAGACATGGGTGGACTTGAGATGGGCTGTCTGATCCATTCGAGGTTGGTAGATAACAGGCAAAACCCCCTCCATTAAATTAAAAAAAAAAAGAATCAGTTGTGTGGGATGATGCCATCACGGGACTATTGCAGTATTGCAGGGAATAAGTTGCCGGATATTTTGGACGATCTTGGTCATTTCAGCTCGGATTGAGTTCATTCAACTTCGCAGGACCTTGAAATAATGGCTCGAAGAACTTGAGTTGTAGGGACAAGTAAGAGGAGTGAGGAACGTATGTAATAAATGACTCCGAAGTCAAGCGGTATGAAACATACGACACAAATGAGCTGGCACAGCTTGAAACCATCCCATCCCTGCATGCTCCAAAGCGGCAAGTTACTGAGGTAAATACTTTGGTTTCTAATGCAATATTTGTATTATTCTGACATGGAACTTTCTGGTCAAAATTCGACGAACCCCAAGTGAACTTTGATCGAAGCGCGGTTACTTTATCGGAGCTTCCTTTATCTCCGCGCTTTCAACTCCGTTACGGAGTCTGCCTGGTACTGTGAAGCTGCAAGCTTGGATCATACTCCAGGTTGTGTGAACATTGTAGATTCTTACACGTGCTTGGATCGCTGATTGTAACTAGGTTAACGCCACCGGTATAATTATCGGACAGATAACACGCGAGCCACGTCAGGAGGCGAAAGAGGCGGCGAAAGGGTGACAACAGCGAGGCAAAACTCTTACCCAAAGCCCTGCGAGAAACGAAAGGTGCACAAAGAAGCTCTCAAGAACAACTCAGCCGTGAAGCAGCAAATTTGGCCCCACGTAGGCTTCGCTTGCACTCGATCTGTTTCCACAAGATACATCCATTATATCCATCCTACGAACACACTACATGTAATGTCTGACATGAGGCAATGATCCCTGCTAGGAAAAAGACGTTGCTCAAGGTCCCCTGCGCTCATGTCCTGTCATTCGGGCCACGCGATGATCAATCCATTCACTACTGCGGGCCACTTATCTAGCGTGGGAGACCCGAGCCGCCTTCTATCCAGGCTTGCCGTGGAACCACGCATGCTTAAAGGGCCGTCCAAGGGGAATTCAAAGGGAAAGTCTGTAATGGTAGGCAGAGTCCATCCTTCTGCCCCCATCTGCTTAATGAGTTGTCCAGACTGTATCAGACGCTCCATTCTTGCAGGAACCCATTCAGGATCTGTCAAAAAGGTGAGTGGTGTGGATGCTTACTTTGTGTCAGGTGTCCCCGACCCGACGCCGAAAACATTCGGTGTAATTTTCCTCACTGACGGGTTCGGGCTTGAGCTGGTTAACAACAAGCTCATCGCCGACAAGATCGCCAAGGTGCTTGCTTGCGATGTCTGGGTCCCTGATTTGTTCGATGGTCGTCTCCTCTTTTAACTCATACCACGTCCAGACCATCCTGGTGCTGGCCATTGTGGGACAAGCTCCGCTTGTTCATTCGCATCATTTGGAATATTCGGATCTTCTACCGTGCACGTCCATCCGTCGTCACTCCTCGTACAGCCGAGGTACATCCCAAGCCAAGCTGATTTGACGTCTCCTAGTACTCAATCTTCTAGTTCATCAAATGCGTCCGTGAGCACATGCTTGGCGCTGTGGGGTATGTCAGGGATGTCATCCGTACAGACGTGCAAGAATACTTATCGAGCACCAGGTATTGCCTCGGTGCTGGCATTGCCGTTCGTCTTGTGCCTTTTAAAATTCTTGACAGCATCGTGCTCTGTCGCTGACGGAGGCGTCGATCAAAGCTATTGACGTGGGTGTATACCCTGCTTGCTTCGTTCGTGCCGCTTCAATACATCCTTGTTTCAGGTACCAACTGCATGGGCTTGCGCTGAACGTTGGTTCAAGATCATTCGTTTGATCTGCCATGAGTTGACATTCTTGAACAGAGGACATGTCATTCTCCCAAGACACGCGCTCGAAGGCCGAGGCAATCTTCGCAGCGCACAAGGATAAGGCAGACTTTGTTCCGTGCGAGTTCGTGGATTACAAGGGTGAGTCCGGTCTGTTGTCCATTTCACATCTAGTCCGTAACCCAGGAACGGTCCATGGTTTCGCCCTGCCCATGAGGAAAAAGGCAGGGTTCAAAGGCAGCCTGTCACAGACGGTGGAATGGTTCTGGAAAACTTTGGCATCTTGATCCGGTGACGTTGGGATTCATTAATTCCTTGCCCAGCATGTAACCTAGGTCTAAACATTGAGTCGATTTGAGCGCATTCAAGATTGGCCTTGAACCATTGAGTGGTTGTTCCCACCTCTTATCATCAGCTTTAGTTATCTCTCACCTATTCCTGGTCACTGACCCCGTGTCGCTACTTACTTCACCTCCCCTGCTGACGCTGAACGACCAAGGGCGTCCCCTTCCCTGACTGATCTTTGCAATTCCACTGTTCGCACCGGGCACGACGTGTAGGCTGACATCATGGAGGAGGAGCGAACACTCATTACAAATGTCCACTTGGCATATGAAGACATAGATCTGGCAAGACAGCTCTGGGATGTCCAATGTCTCAACGGACGTGTGCTCAGCATTGCGCCTTCCGATAAGCAAGTTAGGCCTGCGGTGGCAACTTCAGCGGGCCGCTGTACTCTAATTCCAGGCAACGGTGGAACCCTTTTACCATCGTAAGCCATTTTTCCAAAACGCATAGCGAACACGACGTCTTCTATTCCAGCTCCCCCACAGTTTGTGTCATGCACATATTCACCTGGACAAGTGCTTCATTATGGAGCAATGTGATCCGCTCCTGACAGGGTGAGCGTTGGTCGTGTTCCATCGTTGATAGTCAATGCTCACCTCCCGTAAGCTCCCTTCCCGAGGCCTTACAAGTGACCAATAAGGCCAAGGCTAGATTTCCAGACCGTTTGGTAGATCTCCACGCTCGTGCTACACGACTCGTGCGCCAGAGCGTGGAAGCTGGTGTCACGAAGATGCGAGCATACGTCGAGATTGATACAACCGTCGGGATGGCATGTCTAGACACCGGGCTCAAAGTCAAGTCCGAGTGGAAAGACGCGTGCGACATTCAAATCGTTGGTGAGTAACCACACCTCGCCAAAAAAAAAAAAAAAAAAAAAAAAGTCTCACACCCAGAGTCCTTGTAGCTTTCGCTCAGGAAGCATTGTATCCATCAGTTACAGCCGAGATAGCAGGGGGTAATTTCAAACTACTCCAAACTGCTCTCGCTCGCGATGGGATATCGGTCGTTGGCTCTGCGCCATGGGTGGAACCATCCCGGGAGCATGCACACAAGAACATCGCACACATCCTCAAATTAGCTCAGGACTGTCATCTTCACGCCGATTTCCACCTCGATTACAACCTAGACGCCAATGCAGAGCCGATGGTGTGGGAAGTACTCCGTCAGATGAGGGAAATAGGATGGACGAAAGCAAGCGCCGGGAATGGATGTGTCACTATTGGGCACGCTACGCGACTTGGAATGTTCTCAGCCAAGGAGTGGGTAAGACTGCGCACCGAAATGGATGAGCTTCCTCTGGAAATTGTCGCCTTGCCGCAAAGTGACATTTATATGATGGGTCGACCCAGTTCGGATGGAACTCGAAGCGTTCCACTCACAGACCGGACCCTTGATGTTGCCACGATCTGGCGAGATTACGGCGTCCATGTCGCATTGAGCGTGAATAACGTGGAAAATGCATTCACGCCTCAAGGATACCTCGATCCACTGACTCTGACTTGTCTAGAAGTGGGGCTGTTCCAGGTCGGGACCGAGCCTGGATGGAGGGAACTTCTGGTACGCGGTCAAACGCTTGGTTTCTGTCTAGACTGGATTGACAGGAAAAACAAGCGTTCAGTATCCACTACTTCGAAGGAGGCTATCGGCGCCATGGAGGAAGCTGGTCGCCTCGACGGGAAGGCTGCCGACAGTCTCGTACCATTCATTGGAGGACGCGCAGATTTTGTCTTGATACACGAGGCAAGAAGTTGGCAGTCTGCGGTCTTGAGTCCAAGCTTCGACCGGACTACGGTGTTTGGTGGCAGGGAGGTAGCCCGGCGAAAAGCATCGAGCTGGACCGTCTTTGATGGAATGAAAGGTATGCAGGGCGATAGGACGGGGAAATTGAATGCGTGCCAGTGAATGTGAATGATAGGACGGTAATATATACGATTTGAGGTACAGCCAAGGTGTAGAACGAGAGGGTTGGGCCATGGATAAGACTTGCCCACATGAATTACCAAAGACATGCACGTTTCAGGGACGAAAAGGTACTATACCTCATCCAGACTCCCAGTTAGCCGAGATGGCACTCACGAGGACATTGTACGAATCTGTCTCCCTTTCAAAAGGATGGGTCAAGGCGTTCACCATCCGGGCAACTCACCTCACGCATTACTACCGAGGTCATGATGAGAAGCGAAAACCAATTCGCGTCAGACTAGGAGGGAAAGGGTGCCAAAAGCCACATCTTGATCCTCGGCTGTAGCGATGAGTAAATTGGCACCACGCTTCTAACGCAACCGCAAGGCTCAGGCTGATACATGACAACAAAATATGAATGAATGCGAGGGAAAATACCACAACCCAATTGAGAAGACCGTGAGGTTGAAGCAATCATGTGTGCAGTGACATTGATACCATTTGACATATTTATTGCTCCACGGCTGCCAAGCCTGCCACACCACACCGCCCCTCGCCAGGTGGTGCACAGAGACCAACGAAAAGAAGGGTATAACCCGGCAAGATTCTTAGACTCTGCGTCCTAATGTCGTGTTCAACTCAGCGTGAGGGTGGAGAGACTGCTGAAGGCTGAAGTATACCATGCGGCAATCATTTCCGTTATCAGTGAGTGCTTGGTCGGAAGGGTCCAGCTGGTATCGGTGCCGGCATAACCCCATCGTTCATTCTGGACAAACACGGCGAGCGCCCAGCCAAGCTTGGACGAGATACGACGATCGTCTAGACTATTTTTGCAGGGCTTCTTGATGGAATCGCCAGTGATTGACGTGTAGCGGGAGACAAGTGTGAAGACCTGCAAAGGAGGTGACAGTCGACATTGAAAGGGCAGGCTGATCCGAATTTACTTTACATCAGGTCGACTGGGCAGTTGACCAAAGGTACGGCACGGGTCTCCGCCAATTTTCGCACGGCTTGCCAATATAATGGCACGAGCCATCACCGTCTTGTTCCGGTGAAGCTCTTCGCTTGAAGGGTCCCCACCAAACAGCCAGGAGAGATGTTCATGTTCATCCGATACGTTCTGCTCTTATCGTCTTTGCTTTCTTCCGTTTCGGCCTTGCCCCTAGCCTTGAGGGATGTCGTATCGCCCCCCATCACCAGTCCAACTGCTGCTTCCGTTTGGGTGGTTGGTCAGACGCAGACGGTGACCTGGTAGGCTGCTCGCCTGCATGCAGAACGCACACTCATTCTCTGTAGGAGTACTACTGGCTTGCCAGTGAACCAGACCAACCCGGTCGGGATGTTGGTTCTTGGCTATCTGTACAACAACAGCGAGAACCTCATGCTAAGTAAGTGTTGCACTCGATGTGGCTGAGGGAGTCCATCTCCGTACGTGCACGTTGCTCCAGCAACATTGCATGTGGTGGGACACCTCAGCTGTCACTGGGCAGACGCTAACAATTCATCAAGACTCCCCTCTTGCTACCAACCTCAACTATTCTGTTGGACAAGCTCAAGTCACGGTACCTAATGTCCCCTCCAGGACAGACTATATTGTCGTCCGTAAGTGGCCGCCACACTGCTACATGATACGCCATGCTCATTGCTCATGACAGTGTTCGGCGATTCTGGTAACGCGAGTCCCGAGTTCACGATTATCAACGATGCAGCTACATCGACTTCGGTGCCTCCAATCCCCCTCCCGGCGAGTTCGGCAGGTTCGTCCTCTCCTGCTGCATCAACGCCTGCATCGACCCCACCAGCGAATTCAAACTCTCCTAGCAGCTCTGGCGTATCTCCCCCGACACCCATAACCGGCTCCCCGTTGCCGAGTGGCGTGTTACCGACTACTACGGCACCCTCGAGTCAAACAGCAGCTTCTTCTTCTTCACCTACCCTTGTCACTGTAACGTCCTCGACCACCCCGTCCCCAACGCAGTCGAATGCTGCCTGGCAGAAACATACTCCAAGCTTGAGGATCCCTCTTGGCGTTACGTTGGCTTGCATCTACTTTGCCTTTTCATGAGCAAACTTTGATCTTGACTTTTTGAAACATGGACAATTCACGGTCACGCAAAGCACGCTAATGTTGTTTGATGTGAAGTGATTTTCTCTTTTGTGTGTGCACGATCTACTGGCTCCAACCCCCTTGATTCTCCCTAATGTACGACATTGACGACGTCGGTGGGTTTATTCGTGAACAATTACGTTTGCTACCACATACTCACGTGTACATGACCCTGCATTTTGATTGTAACAATACCCCATCCGGTGTTTATGCTTTTGCACAGACTTGCGAGTATCATTTGAAGAACAGGGTGCGTAACGCCGTTGGAGCTTGCTGTTGTCGATGCAACAGAGACACAGTTACGCAAGCTTGGAGTCGCGGTGCCCGCTCGGCGAATCACAGAGGTTCGATGGTCAGCGAACGGAAGTTCACCAGAGACTCTATAGAAGCATTGGTGGCATGGGCATACGTCAAGGAGCTCGAGCTGATGTTGTTTCCCGTGGACTCGACTGACAATTGCGACAGAACCTTGGATCAAACTGCAGGTGATCGATAACGAACGTGTGGTAGCAAAGTGCACAATCAGCGGATGTGCTTCTCCATGCATATCGGACAGGCGCAAGGAAGATGCGACCACTGCAAAAATGAATGAAACTAGGAACCTGTTTTCACCCAGGACATCGGGTTGTAAAGTCCCCCCCTCGGATCATGGGCAATGGGTAATGCGTTGCTGATTTCTAGATGGAGCGAGCGGCACGCCGTACACTTTGGCCTCGAGACCAGAAATGTTCCGAGTGTAGCCCATCGCTGCTTTGATCAGTGGTGCGACCAGAACCACGATAGCGGAAAGGTACGAGCGCAATCTCTTTTAGAAAGCGAGGATACAAAGTCGAGGGAAGAGGAGATACCCGGATCCGAAATAAATAGCGCAGGGGGTTCCTTCCCATACCACCATCTCTCTGCAAAACGATTGCACAGGCCGCGGAGCAAAAGGACGAGCCCAGACCTTTTACTCAAAGACAGAAATTCCAGACCCACCTCGCGCAAATGAAAACGTCGGTGGTAGAAAGCCCATGTAAACATTTATCCTTTGTGCTACCACAGAGACCGAGGTTATTCTCGCTTCGAACAATTGATAACTCATATAAAGCGCGCCTCAACAACGTCGCGATCCGACGACGGCGCACCCCTGTTTTTTATATATATGAATGTCGAGAGTGCCCCCTCGAGCGAGGAAGGTAAAGCGGGACAGGGAGGTGGTGCGAGGCACCACGAAGCCGTTGATGCCATGACCATTTGTTATCATTCCATGTGCGTCTTGCAACCTCTCTCTCGGAGTCACTGAACGTTCGTCTCGCCTAGATAATCACCGTGATCTCCATCGGTCCATTCCGTATTTGATCAGCCCCCGTCGTCGTCAAAGTCGTAACCTGTCTCGGAACTAACCGCATTCAGGAAAACGGCTCGTTCAATCCCATCCGAGAACCTCTTTGGTTATCAGCGATTGGGCCGAACGATGATTCCCCTTGTAGGATCTGTCTCTGCGTTTCCCAGAGCTAGATGTGGGAGGTGGCGTCGGGAGACTTGGTAGAACGAACGCGCTGTTGGCTTTCAGACCCAGGTGTCCCTGAACCTCGCACCAATCACTCGGACTGTTGCAAGGTCTTCAAGGGACGTGAAGGGGTGAACTTCTGAGGAGGAGTTTACAATACACTGGTCCTCATTGGGTTTTCGACCAAGTCTCCAAGTTGGCAGATTCCGTCCCGCTAAGCTCGAGAAAGATTTGCTGATGGCGTGACACGACGGAAATCTAGTTCGAGTTTGTTCTATTAGCATGCGAGCAAGCGAAGCGAACAACATATCGATAATAAACGACCTCCTCGACGAATTTTTTTTTTTTTTGCGAAACCAAACTGACTTGTATTGGGAAGCGAAGGTCATAGACAAAAGTGAGGTCGTAAGAAAGGTATCTAAGATACACAACGTAATTCTATTCGCGTAAGAGCTACAATCGAGGCTTGCCTGAGCCTATCCCTTCGTGAAAGCGGAACATATATAGCCTGAAGTATACATCACCAAAACGTTACGATTCGCAAACACGTCCTGATGACGCGCTTCACAAATCATCATCATCTATTCATCATCGAGGAGAGCCGCAGGATCTCGAGGAGAAGAGCAATGCGCGGGAAATGATCCACTCAAGGCGACCATTCCACAGGCATGAAATTCCAGGAGATGGCCAGTACACCGGTGCTCAGGTCACCAAGCTGCTCAAACATAGCGATGGACATATCTTGAAAGTCGATGAGAAACTGCAGAGGAAAATTTGGAGCGTAGGCATACCTAGATCCTGTGGGCCGCAGCTCTGGCATTCATCACGCATCAGGCCGAATGCTGTGTTTCCATTTTGCGTGTTTGTGACGCGGACCCACTGAAGCACGACGTGAGAGGCTGGTATCGAACATGAAAGGACACTCACTTGGCCACAATTGGCCCCTGTGCCATAAATCTGGGCCGAAATGGCGACAATGAGGTCGCTGTTGGCGTTGTAGAAACCACATGCACCCAAGCCATCGTAGAACCATGTCCCCTGAGTGGCCAGTGGTCAGTATCGAGACATGAAGGGGGGGGGGGGGCAAGCGGTCGACGTACTCTCCCGTACCGTTCACCCCGTTCGCCGAGTGCCTGATCAGACGGCAATGGTGCTGCCAGTACCGAGAGACAGAAGATGCTCAACACAGTGAAGATGATGGTAAATTGGTGCATTATGAGGGGAAGGACAAGGGTCTGAGAGAGCAGTCTGGGACGCTGGCAGTCGAGCGGGAGGTTAGCAGCTCGACTCTCCATGCATCATTTTTTCAGACGTCTTTTATACCCAGAGCGCGGCTTTACCTCACCTATGGGAGGGGAATGGATTGCTGTGCTCGAACGAGAGATCGACCGGGAAGGGATCGTATGTACCCACATACCGAGTGAGAAAAAGAAGGTAAATTGCCTTTGGTGTCTGAGCCGAAGAGTGGCCTCGGATGTCAGATAATGGATTCGGGGGGATTACTGATTCCAGGGCGGGGTGGGATGCGGGTGACGGAATCACCAGCAGCCTGAGGGCGCACCATGAGGAATTCGCGCGGAAGACCTCACAGCCGACAATCAAACCCGCTTGCTAAGAGTAATTGTCTCGCCTGGTGTTCATCATGGACGGAAGGTTTGCTTCCACTGAGCTTGGTCTGCTCTCGTCAACCTACCGTTTAGAACATCGCCGCCGTACTCGCGCCAGTCCAAGCTCTCTTCTTGCAGACCGATTGCCGTTTTCTAACATCTAGTTTCGCATGTCGTTGACAAGGCCATGCATTGTCGGGGCCGGCCTGGACAATGCCCGGTGTTGGTCAGGATCGCAAGGTTCGGATCAATCTAACAGTTGTCGAACTCATGGTCCCAATCCGGGGTCGTCCCGTCGTACTCTCGAAACAAAGGTACACACCGACCCGTACAGCCCTCCCTCTAGTAATACCTTTTGCGAACACGCCTGGGACGGCAGCACGTTTTTTTCAAGTAAATCCACATGCCCATCATGTCGGGCTGCTGTCAGCCTCGGCCGAGAATTGCGGACCGGGGCTTTGAGCGGCGAACATTTCTTTCGTTGCTACCTCTACAGCCCACCTTTGCGCCGCTCCGTGAACACATTTTTACTTTGTCGCGAGGTACGGAACGTAAGTCCCCGCAGTAATCAAACGTTTTCTTCTCGGTTTACCTCATCACCTTGTCGCGATGTTCAAGGCGGAAGTATAGCTTTACAATCACCTACGGCATGGACATCCAGACAATTCATGTAATCTCCTTTGATCACCGCCCCTACGTCTCTCTCTTTCAGCATAGCATCGCGGCTAAGAGCATTGCAGCGGACCATCTCATCGGAGAGTGCCACGAATAGCAACCAGTCGTTTGACACCGATATTCGAACTAGTTCAAGGACGCCATCGCAGCTTTGGAACAGTGACAGAACCCGCCAGACAGCGGCGTCAGTATGTGTCGCCGTCAAGTCTTTCCCCACGGAGATCAGCAAGTGAGATGCCAATGTTGAACTTGGCGCGAACGGATTGTGGATGTGAGGGTACAAGCAAACTCACTCGGCGTTTAAAGAATATTTTTTGTTGCTCACCGCGAAATTGAGAGTCACGGACTAGTGCGCTACACGTGATAAGTGTCATCGCGTTAACTTTTTGGCTCTTGTATCATTCGTTCAACTTGGACGCACCACGCTCAGCATCTCAGAATGCAACAGGTTGAGAGTTACGGTCAAAGCCTCCCAGTAAAACGTATTTCTCGATTGTTGCACCGCGAGAGTTGAACACTTCGCCAGGACCAAGTGGACCGTATCGCTGGTCATTTCGATGCCCATCTTGGACTGATCGTTGATGTATGTAGTCCCGTTCGTGGAGAGTTGGTGTGGGGTGTTCAGTGCATCATTTGTTCAGATCCACGACATTTACCGTGATCGGGTAGCGCTGGAACGCGAATACGCGTCAAAGCTTCAGCTTTTGGCAAAAAAGGCTACGGACAAGAAAAACAAGGCTGCAACCTCGCTTGTTGCTGGAGACAGTCCCACGAAACCCTGTTCTGACAGCACTATTCAACAAAAGTTAGTGGCATCCTCTTTTATCTCGTGATACATTCTCAGAGATTAGCTTTGACTTAGCACCCTCATTAACGCCTATGCCCAAATCATTACATCTATCTCAAAAGTCTCCCAGGACCATGTCCAACTAGCTGACACGATCACGGTGCGAGTCACAGAACCACTCAAGGCGTTAGAGCGCCGAAATGAAAGCCTGAAGAGAAAGGTCTGGGCAGCCTGCTGTAACTTGTTGGATGCCACCAGGCTCACGTGTCTTGCAGCAATCCCAGTTTTACCAGAAATTGCTCTCGGAACGCGAACGCTTTTATCAGGATCGGCTCAAAGTTTGTGTTCCCAGCGGTTTCTTCCCTGAACGAGTTAATCTGTCACTTGCATAGACTAAGCAAAAGGAATGTCTCCTTTCTTGGCGGAACCTCGACTGCATACAGTACTGACCTCTTTTCAGTACGATGACGACTGTACCGAGGTCGATGTATACCGCCAGAAGCAGGTATTTTGTCCGGCATTGTTACCTACTATCATTGTAGTGAGGCTGCAAGCATGGACAGGCTCAGCAAGATCGGCACGCTGACCGTGCGGCGCGGCAATATGAACAACACCGAGATGATATGCTTACTAGCAAGAAGTGAGGTCATTCATTCATACGTCGAGGCCACCGACTGACTACCTGCAGCGTGTATCTTGTTTCCATCGCAGTTGCTAACAAAGTCAAAGATAAGTTCTATACTGAGGATTTACCTAATCTTGAGGATGTGCGTGACGTTACCTTGAGCCTTCAGTTCACAGCGGGCAATTCACCAAATCATTATCCAGAGTTTCCGTGAGCGACTTTCCTTTCAACTTTGAGACTGTTTTAGGAACAACAATTTCAGAAGAGTTGCAGACACGGCTAGTGAAGAACTGCACGAGTGTCCTGCTTCAGGCACAAGCGATACAGATATCACATCAAGAAGTGCTGAAGGATCGCCTTGCTTCTGTGACAACTGCACTCAACGGAGTCCAACCTCAAAAGGACCAGAGTCTTTTTGTCAATCTCAACGTCAGACCATTTAGTTTACCTAGTGACTGGAAATTTGAGCCCTGCACAAGTCACTATGATACTGTAAGTTGCTGCTCGCGTAGACTGCATTGGCCACTTAACATTTTCCCAGGACGAAATTTGTCTTGAATCCTCCCCGAAGGTGTTTCTGCAGAACAAGCTTATTCGTTCGCGAGGAAAGCTACAGGAACTGGAGTCGGTCCTCAGCGCGAAACGTGAGGGACGCATCCTGTTGATGTGTGACTACTGACTCATACTGTGCAGGCAATGAGGTAGAAAAGTATACCAATTTAATTGCCTCGTATCCCGCAGACAACACGCTCGGAAACATCGACGATGCCGTGAATGTACTGAGCTCTATCGCCTGTGGTGCATGTTCATAGCGAGCATATTTTCTGCAGGGTTATCTAGACGCCCAGCATCAAGTGGCATTCTTCGCGACGTCGGAGGTCATCCTCCACACAGAAATCGATATCATTGCGGCAGCACTTGGCGGTAGGTTGAAAATAATGTTTGGGTGCCCAAGCCTGACGGAGATGATGACTCATCTTCAGATGACGAAGGCGGTTCCAGTCCGCATGACTTCAAGAGCTCGTCATTCTCCATTCCCACTACGTGTGGTTACTGCAAGGTGTGAACCGATGAGTAGATTTTAGCACCCAGGATATTTACGACTCACAGACCTCGATTTGGGGACTAAGCAAACTCGGAAAAACGTGCAAGGCGTGTGGATTTTCAGTTCACGCAAAGTGCGAACTGAAGGTAGGGGAAATCGTTCCTCATCATGCACTTCTGTGTGAATATTTGAAAGGTACCCGCGGAATGTACCGGCGTTCGTGGCGATCACAAGGTCGCGGAAACGCCGTCTAGGGCCTCGTCGACGGTATCCCGGAAGGAGACACGCAGCGAGTCCTTTCGAGTGGCTTCTTTGAGGAGACCCACTTCTACCCATTCTTCCGCAGCTGATGCCGTCGGAGATACTCCAACGCCGTCCTCGTTCGTCCAGGACGACGCACCACCTGGTTATCCACCAGCCCGTGTGGCATTTGATTTCTCAGCATCCTCGCCCTTCGAGCTGAGTGTTTCTGGCAAGTCGATTCTTCTCATGCACATGTGCTGTCTTATGAATATACGGTTGTTGATACGTTCCATAGAGGGAGCGACCGTCCATGTGGTGGAAGACGATGATGGTTCTGGATGGGTTAAAGTGACTGACAATCACGGTGGGAAAGGACTCGTTCCAGCTTCCTATCTTGAGACTGCCGACGTAAAATCAGTCGAGCCCTCTGGGAGCTCTGAGGAGCCGCGGACCTCTGGGCAGTTTGGTAAGCATCCTTCCGTTGTCGGCCCGATTGAATGACGAGTGAGAGTCCGTGCCAGTGCGAGTGATGTACGATTATGAAGCCCAGGGCCCAGACGAGCTCAGCATTAAAGAAGGGGAAGTGCTTGAGCTTTCATATGGCGGTCAAGATCGTGCGGACGGATGGTGGGAAGGTGAGAAAACAACCCCCTCCCTCATTTAAATGATTGACCGATTACAATTTTAGGGTATTCAAATGACGGAAGGAAAGGAATATTCCCCAGCAATTATGTACGTCCCTTCCTTGCAGAAAAAAAAAAGCAACAAGGTTATTGAGTATGGGTGTGGCAGGTTGAATTAGCCTGATTTTTTGCGGCCGCACGCTCCCGTCGGTCTGGATGTAGTTTGTACATCAAACGTTTGTTGCGTATGTAAGACACCTTCCATACCCTCACCGTGAAACACCGTGAACCCATGATTCTAGGCAAGCATGCTGCAGGCTTCTTCTCGTAAGTGGCGCGGCTCGTACCGACTCTCTGGCTCAATGATAGAACCGTCACCTGAGAGAGAGGGTATCGCCGTTGAGCATAGAATTAACTCCAGGTGAATATATTGCGTCACAGGCTTCGCTTAGCCGATAACTCGGTTGTATCGATTGTCTGGGCGACCGTGGATGGGTCCTTATCACTTCCTTATCTCGGTCTCGTCAATGGTCTCGCCCTGGGTCGATCAGGTAGTCACAATGGTCACGAGCCTCTCTTTGAGACTCTTGACTTTTTTCAGTACATTACGGGTTCTATCGGTAGGTGAGCTCAGCCGACGAGAGCGCCAGGAACAATCTCAAGGGTTGATGTCGTACAATTACGATGCCATGCGACGTGGTAGTGGTAGCTGTGATGAGAGCCAGCAAGATAAATTTGGTGCACCCATCACAATTAACAACGAGAATGGATACAGCTATTTGACCTAGTGAGTATCCCCCCAGAAGCCATTTTTTTTCCGCTCTCATGACAAGAAATGGATTTGTAACGTTCCACCGCAGGATCGGGTCTAGGCCAACGCCAGTGCGAAACACAAGGCTGGTCTGCACAGCCTACCCATTTGCTACGAACTATGCATCTCTCCGAGATGTTGAAGTTACCGCTGGGTAGGGTCTGGAGATTGCCCGTCATCTTAGCCGCTGTCTCACAACTGAATTAATTTACCCCTCAATAGTTAAATCCCCGAGGGCGTGCGTACCGCTCTTTTCCTCACAATCGCGTGTAAAAGCGGCCTTCTGTTGACCGCTGTTGACCAGCTGATAAATATGTATTGATCAATAGGCCCGCTCCACCGGAATATGTTACTCTCGGCTCAACGACGACGCCAAAGGAATGGGCCGCGTTTCTCGATGCGGGTTTTTGTTTCCCTGTTTCTCCTCCCCCCCATCGTATTTTCCTTGACCCCAGATGGGGTCAAACATGTCTCTTGACGCCTCCGGGTGTCGAGCTGTCCGGGGGAATATGTCGATGTCACTTCACGTCATGCCCATACATCAAAGGCTGAACACTGCGGACGCGGCCACCCCATTTCACTGACCACCACGCCGATGCGGCTCCCCTTTGAACGATCGCGCTATTGATAATGGCAATCTCTCTCTTCCAATGGACGGAGGGCACCACCTAAAAAAATTTCACAGTCCGAACTTGACGAGAGAAGGCTGTCCACGCTGCAATAGCAGGGACCTGTCTGTCATGAGATTAGTCCCTTTTTTTTTTCTTCCGAGCGACAGCTTTTCACCGACGACCTGTCTTTGTGCCGAGACTCGGGAGTTTATTTTCCCCCCAGTCTATGTCTCCACGGTTGACATATTTTCGAGTTCCCCGTTCGGTGTATTCGGCGTCGACCTATTAATTGATCAGACAGCTCTTCAAAGACAGCACCGGAGAGCCATACGGACCAAGCGTGGATCATGGTTCCACAACGTTCCGTAGCTCAGCCCAGGGGAGTGGATATTGTAGTGTTTTCAACAGATCTCTCATTGCGGTCTGTTCTAGACCAGAGAGCCAAACTCGGACCACGCGGATATGAGGAAAAGGGGGCACGTCAACTGGCACGGAACCCTCGCGCTCTCCAAGTATAAAAAGGGACCGCCCATGGAACGGTGAGCAGTACAGTTCTCAAACGACCCACTTCCTTTGTTGAATTTACTCGTTCGTTGCCCCCCTTGTGTGGACGACGCTAGGTGGTTTTACATTCTGAGCTCGTTCCCCGCATCGACGTCGGAGATCCGCGCAAACGAACACTGTCGGCGTCGTTTCGCTCACTCGAGCGAGCCCCGCGTCGGTGCTCTTGCGATGGATGACTGCGACGTTGATCCTCGGAAAGGACGCTTGCGCGTAACGCTCCCTCGTGTCTCGGCAAACGAATACGCGACTCTCCTCCTCCCCCCCCCTCCTCGTACGGTGGTGACGAGCTCGCTTCCGCTGAGCAGACATATCGGCCACTGCGCTCGCACATACACGCGCACTCTACGAAACTCTTGTCGTCCGTGGATGGTACGGGGAGTCCCGTACCTGTCGATGAGTTGATGTACGGCACCCTCCTGCCTCGCTACGGTCCCAGTCCACCGGCGACATTCGCCATCACGTCACCGGGACGCATGTTAGCGAGACGAGCATAGCCGATCACGCGTACATCGTTCTCGAGGGTCTGGGAAATGGATGATAATACCGCAGGGGGGTTCTGAACGTGACATGCTCGGATGTATGGAGGTATAATATACTTTTTTTTTTTTTTTTTTTTTTTTGTTTGCCAAAAACCTCTTTTGGGGCGACGGGTCCTCGTTTGTACGCATGCCCTCCTCTTTTTCTTTACTACGCTCCCTGTGGCAATGGTGACGCGTGTGACGAGGGGGAGTTGGCGACCGTCCAATTTGGTGCGGTGTTGATAAAGTCAAACTCAGCAGTGCCGCTCCCGCTTCAACGCGCGCTGAACTCATTCACCAAACTCCGTCTGCCTTTTGCCTTTGTTCTCCACTTTCAATTCGGGCACTGGCGTGACCACGAACGGATCTCGCATACACAATTTTATTGACTAGCAGTCGAGAATTGGAATTCAATTTTTGGTTGTTTTGTCACGCAGAGGCGGGGTGGGCGGTACATGGCACCGGCCCACTTTTTTTTTTTTTTTTTTTTTTTTTTTTTTTTCGTACGTGTCCGGGAGAGAGATCTGTAGGCTCGAACAGCTACTAGTACATACACGCTGCCCCGACGATGTCTTGTCAATATTTTTTTTGTTGGTCCTTTGTCACCCAAAAGTGCAAGATCGGCCCAGATCGATGATCATCCCGCTTCAGGACGAAAACGGCGCACGGTAGCCCTGGAGAGCCTGACCAACGACGCAAAAACGCAATGCGGTTTTTTCTTTGCTCGAATACAAACGAGAATAATTAATTACACAGTCCATCGAGACCAACAACCAACAGATAAATAAGAAAATACGTCCCTCTCATCGCCCACCGACACCGATCGCCGTACGCATGTACGGATTACTCCCCCCAAGGGGTCCATACGTCGTTCCAGACGGTAATCCGCCCCCCAACGACGACGCCGTCGGAATGGGCACCCCGATCCCCATCACGCCGCTTTGGCTCTGCCCATTGCTTCCACCACCACCCGGCGTCGTCGTCTCCCGCCCATCCCTCGCGAGCGCGCCGACGACACTCCGATCATCCCGCTCCGCAATCGTTGCCCCACCACGCACGCTGTCCGTAAACCCGTTCGGGACGGAAAACGTCTGCCCGAGTCCGTAGAGTTTACCATTGTACTCCCCGTCGTCGACTTCGTCGCCAAAGTACAGCTCCCGCATCTTGAAAAACGTCGAGGCGGTGAGGAGCGAGTCCGAGCCTGCTTGATGGGACGTGCCTATGCGCATGACCTGTTGGATTCGCAAAACGTCACTGATCATCTCGAGGAGGGATCGGTGGGGTGCAAGGAAAGGGACGTACACCAAGGTCATCTGCGACGTCTTGCAATCCTCCCTTGAGCGACTTACAAGCGCGCATCATGAACTTGATGTCGTAGCAGTGCGGAAACCACGTCCGAAGACTCTCGAAAAAGATGTCCTCCGATGTCGGCAACGTCATGGCGGTCAATAGCTTGACAAGGTAGCCAAAATCATAGCCACTGTCAGAAACGAAGGAAAACAAAAAAAAAAACGATGAGCGACTAGGGTCCGTCGCGCCAGATTGCGAAAAGATAAAAAAAGGGCGGGGAGAGACGGGTGGCGTAGGATCCCCACTCACCTGTGAAACGATATCCACCTGGCTTCTGGAACGAGGACGAGACCAGAGGTGATGAAGAGCTCTGCAAAATCGTTTGGCAAGATACCCATCTCCTCGTGTCTCTGGAAATCGATCCCCGATTTTTGCAACAGCTCGATCGACTCTGGCGCGTACATGTCCTCGCTATAAACAAAACAAAAAAAAAGGGGGAGGGGGGGGGGACATCTCACAACCCATGAATCACCGAGCAGCATGTTACGCACCCGATGCTAAACTTGAAATTGAACTGCCACGTCGTGACGTCTTGAGGAAAATTGCCTTCCTCGTCCGCGAGCGTGATGCCGATTTGGATGAGCTTGAGGAGATCGACGTTGCAACGCATGGTTTGGTAGTGATAATCTGACGAGGTTTTAAAAGTACCGATAGGTCTTGCGACGACGCCGGGAAACTCGGTATCCTGTCGGTCATGGTCCCTAGACGTGATATGGTATGTAGGGGGGGGGCAGGAGATGACACATACCATTGCGACATATGGATATTGGTCGATCATTTCGCGAATGTTCCGCATCTCTGCTTCGAGGTTCGGACCCCATACTTCCCGTATTCGAGACATGGTGGGTTCTCGACAGGTGTTGGGTCGTAATGCTCGTGCTGGCCGTCGAGGTCGTCGTGGTCACCGTTCAAGCTGTACACCAACCCACCGAGCCGCGTCAACACAAAGCTGTTTGTCTTACGTAAGCACTTTCAATAATTTGTCTCATTTAATACAACACTGTGCTGCTCGTAACGACGCGGGTATCCCAAGAACAACGTGCCCTGTCAACAAGAAAGATGATAATCCCAAGATCATGTCATGGCGGCGCTAAAACCAGGACATGTACGTGTTACTTTGATTTTCCACGTTCGACGCCAGTGCACCGAAATCAAAATTGAACGTGTGGTTTCCCACTCGCTGGGGTCCAACTCCAGCGGTAGCCGAGTCCGAGAGAGGGTGCCTCACAGAGATCAAGTCTCCGTTCCGTCCGAGTGCCAGGGCCAACATGTCCGTCGACAGATCGTGGGCACTAATAGGGTCGGGGCGGGTTTCCGACTCAACGTGGGCTGGCCTGCTCTGTGGCACGAATGTTGACAAGGCGTGGAGGGAAGGAAGGGGTCGCTTATCAAAGTCTTCAAGACACCGTGTGAGATCAGGGTGCACGGTGGCAAACGGACTGTTTCCGTCGTGCGCCCCAAAGGAAACGACGTTTGGTGCATCTCCCTGATCAATGTCCATCTTGGCAACATCTTCGGCGGTCGTTCTCCACTGTACGTACGACTTGCGGGATCTCTCCGCAATCTTCGTCAGCAGGGGCTGGTCGAGTAGGTGAGCACGAGGCGGGGGCCGAATTAAAAGAGGCTCACCAGTGCCTGAGCTACTTTGGGGCACTCCTCGGCGACCTTGGCAAATAACCGGTGCACGGTGTCGAGTTCTTGAAGCGCACACGGCGCCAGGCTGAGAAACGGGGTCCTGGATACAATCAGGGATAAGGCAACCTAGCGCGGGGATTAAACATGGCCAACAAGCCGGTAAATGCATACGTACTGCGCCTGAAAATGCATTGAACCAGAAACACATGAACCGCTTGCTTAATTGTGGTTCCCGTGCTTCAAGCGCTTTCAGGGTGGCGATAAGGCGGGTCGCGCTCAGATAGGTCGCTACAGCAGACGGGGCGAACTTGTGGTGATAAGAGAATGCATCATAGTCGCTCACGGCCACGGTGAAAAAGTTTCTGTGCAGCTGGAGAAGAACTGGTGGTCGTCGCGCCTGCAGCCCCTACACGCAACATGCGACGATGCAAACGCACCTATTTCGCGGCCGCTGGACACCAACACTTGCTGCATGGTGAGCTGTCGATTGTCGTGGATGCCATCGATGTTGAAGATGTCGAGTGTAGGCGGGATGCTAAAGTTGCGGATGATCCTGTCGACGTCCAAAATCCTCTGGTAGGGCTGTGGTTGGGCTGAAATCGCTGTGGTCAACACTGGGGTCAAGCAGTTGAGGAAGAATCCATGTTTCCATTCATGGTCTGTCGATTGCGTGAGTAGACTGTACAACCCCCTGATGCGATGCTCACATGACTGGGCCCCGGGGACGATGTACATCTCGGGGGCTGCATACGATGGACGGCGACAATCGACATGATCGAGACATATCGAAGGAGGACGTCCGAGGGAGAGTGCCTTGGACAACATGTCAAAGAGGAAGCGCAAAAAAGGATGTGGTACATACTAGTCGGGCGTCCAGATTGAGGAGCTCCCAAAAGAGCATTCTGCGGCGCTGCGATTCTTCGGGTATGACCTTCCATCGGTTTCCATCGCGATCTAGAAGAAGACGGCGGTAAGCGGACAGCGACGTCGGGGTTGCAGGACCACGCACGAAGGCCCAACTAAGGCAGCAAGGGTCAGCGAGGTCAAGGACTGGGTGTATGTGTGTATGTGGGGGGGTGGCTCACGCTTTGCGCCAATTTTACAGCGAGTCCCATGATACTCCAGGCATAAGCGACGGCCTGGCTCTTGTCTGAGAAAATGAGGAGATACCAGATCATGTAAAACTGCAAGCCTGTGAAGAGGGTGACATGAGGTGGGCAATGGATGACGTACGAGGGTCTGGATGAGGTCCAGGTTGGGCTCATCCATGAGGTTCATCTCGCAGAGGGACGCTCTGGCGAGACGGTGGTAGAGGTCTGCGCGGGGAGATTCGTTCTGCTGGTTTAGATCGACGAGGAGACCTATGGACATCATGATGAAAAGGAGGGATAAGCGTCGGAAGCAGAGGTCTTGTACGGGAGTTGTGTAAACGTGGTGAACCAGATTTGGGAGCCAGGTCTCGCTTGGGTCGAGGTTGTACCTGGTGGGAGCGGTGAGGGGGAGGGGAAGGACGAGAAGGGTAGGCTTACTGCCAGAGGGCGTTGAGACGGGCTTGGCTGCAGAGGTACTCGGCCTCTTCGCGGGAGGGGATCATGCTGAATATGCGCTCGCGCATGGGGTTGTTGGGGAGCCAGGGATAGGGAAATGTCTGGCTGAGTTTTTCGATCTCCGGAGAGAGTCTGGGGATCTCAGCGGGAGGGATCTCAGCGGACGAGCTCCTGTCCTGGGAGGGTGCATGTGAGGTGGGGGGACGAGAGAGGGGGGTGAGGGATACCTCTGAGGGACGGGACGAGTGACGGTCAGTGTCTGGGGGCGGGAGACGGGACGAGGAGGGGACAGGGTCGTCGCGGTTGTCTGGGGGTGCGGGGACGGTCTGGGGGCTGTAGAGCTCGAGCGAGTTTTTGATGCGGAGGAGATCCTGTGCGAGGAGGGGGTGCGGATCGGTGGCGCATTTTGCCTGGAGGGAGCCAAGGGCGTCCTCGAGCTGGCGTATGCGATCGCTCATCTGTATAATTTTTGCATGGAGCTGCTCGGTGTTTGCGAGGATGAACCTGGCGGGGTGTGAGCGGGGGGAGGGGGAGGTGGGGACGGACTGACCTGCTGCCTTTTCCCGATGTGAGTGCGCCTGTGCGGGGGGTGAGCGAGGGTGTGTGGGGGAGAGTATGACAGACCGTCTGGACATATTTCGGCGCAGCCACGCTTTGAGCAGGACTGGCAGGGAAAGACACGGTCGCACTGGGAGAGGTGAGCACGAGGAGAGAAATGGAGCGGGGAGAGGAGGACCTTGAGCTTGAGCCTGGCAAGGATGAGGAGGAGAAGGAAGAGGGAGAAAGAGAAAGACCTGCCTGCGACACTCTGCACAAGAGAGGGGCTGTTTCTTTGTCTTTCGGTCGTCTTGTCGCGCTCGTTTGTTGGCGTGCATCATCCAGTTTATAACAACCAACTCCGACCAGAACGGACATGTCCCCCTCTATCAATTATGTAATCTCAACCTTATCCGTTCATATCGGCCCCCTCAAACATCATCCGCGTCTCCGTCGCCGCCTCCGCTAGAAAATGTCTCAACGTCTCACCGTCCCCCCTCAGCGACGTTATCGTCCACCGCACATAGCCATCGTCAATCGAATACGACAGCCCGTACCCGTCCGGTACAACTGCAAAATCGTCAGCCCAAATCCACCGCACAAGGCGCACGCTCACCTTCCCCGTATCCCCACCCATCGAGATACCTCGACGACAACTGCGACGTCGACAGCTCCCAGTGGTTGCTCCTCGAATACCCCACGTCCGTGTACAGCTCCGGCGTCTCCTCCCCCCTTCGCAGCATCCGCTTCAGCCCATACAGATGCCGGTCGACGCCCTGTCCCTCGCCTGCCCACCCCGCATACGCCAAGTGTCGCCCAACCGCACGGAGGAACAGCTTCGCACGCTCCCCATCCTGCTCACCCAGTCAGCACCATCCCCCCTCCCCTTGCATGCACACTCACCGTCACGTCCGGGTCCAGCATCGCCTCCGTCCAAGCCTTGCTCTCGTTGCTCGCACTCCGAATCACCTCCGTCCGTCCCCGCTGGTACTTGCGCGTCTGGCAACTCTCGTACGTCACCCCAGGCCGGTTGAACATCTTGTGGAACGCCAGCTGCTTCACAAGCTGCACCCACGCGTCCGGCGACACCTTGAACCTCTTCATCAACGCCTTCCCATACCCCTCATAGTGCAGAACCTGACGCACGTCAGCCGCGCACCCGCACACGAGGTCAAACCAACCCACTTGCATCTCGTGCTGGCCCACCAGCCCGTCAAAGTGCTCGCACGCGGCATCAATATACCCTCGGCATCGCGCGTCCAGCTCAAACTTGAGCTCCGTCGGCGCCACAAGTTTCGTCCCAGTCGACTCCGTCCGGGCCGGTCCGAGGTCGACCTTGTTTGCCGCAAGCGATGCCAGCATAAACTCGTTCATCCGCAGCGTCGGCGTCCCGTCCATACACGAGTGTTCCCCAAGGAACCCAGACCGCCCGTTCTCGAACACGAGCACTGCACCCTAGAGTTAGCTACAACCATGTACACCGAATCAAGTAAAATCATACATTGATGCTTGTCGTAAAACCGGTTTCGTCCATCCCCAACCCAGCACGCCCACGAAACGTCCTCGCGCGTGACGGGCTTGGTATCATCCAGGCAGACAACAATCGCAGCAGATTCGATCCGTTCCAACGACTTGCCATTGATCGGCGACGCTGCCAGCAGCGCGCCCCGCGCCTGCATTGAAACCGACTTTGAGTATGGCGTCGACCAAACAACACTTGTCGACCTACATCCGTCCAAACGTCGCGATGTTCGCTTGTCAACGCACCCACAGGAACCCCCTTGTCCCCTCCAGCCAGCGCAATCACGCGCTCGATCTGACTATGTCCCAACAATCAAGAAACACCCTCTGACAGCAACGACGACGCACACTTCGAGCTCGGCCGCGCTCAGCTCCACGCCCTCCTGCGAAGCGAGCGGCACCTCGAAAAACTTGTTCTTGCGCACAAACACGACGTGATCGTGCGTGGGTGGGTCAAACTTGGCCGCCGTGTCACAAGGCTTGACCGGATACCGACACGCATGGAACCTAGAACCGCGTCAGCAACACCTCCCCCGAATCCGATTCTCTCTACTGACAGCCACTTGTACGAATCCATGCACAACGGTACCCCACGGACCTTTTCCGGCTCGAGCTGTCCCCTGTGGCCCCCCCCAAAAAAAAATCAACGTCCGCGTCCGAGAAACACAACGCACAACGACGTACGACTCTGTCAATGCCCTAAACGGCAACATCGCCTTGAGCAACCTCGCCGCCCGCTCCACCGGTCCCCGCCTCCTCCTCGGATCATCCATGTGGACATAAAAGTAGCTCACAAACACCACCACCGGATCGCGGTAGCCCATGTACGCCACCTCGTTCCACCAGTCCGCGAGCCAGTTGTTGCCCACGCCCGGATCGGCCGCGCGGGTTTCGAGGCGGCGCTGCAGATCTGCGGCGAGCGGGGAGGCGAGGAAGGCCTGCGCGCGTGCATAGGTGGTGGCGTATTCGGCGGGGGAGAGGTGGGGTTGGACAGACTCGAGGTATTTGGAGACGGTTGAGGCGAGTGGGGGCACGGGGAGGTGGGGCAGCGAGGCTTGGAAGCGGAGCATCGGGCCTGCGGAGGGGTCTTCGACGTAGCCCTCTGGGAGGGGGTGAGACCTGCGCGGGGCAGACGACTGCACGGTGCGGTTCTTGGTCACCATCTGGTATACAAACTAGAGCAAGGATCAGACCCAAGTTTTTTTTTTTGTGTTTCGAGATTACAGACCGGGTTACGTGATGAGCCAGAGCGAGAGAGAAATATGCCTGAGCATGCCACAGTCGAGTGTCGAAATTTAAGATGGCTCGTGATTATAAAAACTATGGACAGAGCTTTTCTGCCACTTCTAAAACCAGCTTGCGGACCTCCTTCTTCCCAGTCCCACCCTCCAGTTTCCGCTTCAACACCTCCCTCGTTCTCAGCGTATCCAACATCGCGGTAACCTCCTCCGCGTACGGCGACAGCCGCAACAACAGCCCAAGACACGCTACCAGCCGGTGCACTGTTCCCATGTCAGTACACGACCCGCGCAAACGAATCACACTCGCCTGTTTCTTCGCTGCTCATCTCCTGTTCGATCGCCCCCAAAACAGCCACCACAATCTCCATCTCCCACTCCTCGCTCTCCTCGGGACTCGTCCCGTCATCTCGCGCTTTTATCTTGTCTACCCTCAGCCTCTGCAAATACGCAGCCATGTTGAACCCAAGACTCGCCGCCGCCGTCCGCACCGTTGCATCCGCGTGCAACAGCGCATCCACGAGCAACCTCGTCACCGACCCCCGCGCAAATAGAATCACCTCCCGCGCCAACACCCGGTTCGAGAACGCGTTCGCGAGCATACGCAGGACCGTCAGCACGTAGTTACGCGGGACGACGTCCCCCGCGTGCAGCGCCTTGTCCATCAAGCGCTGCAGAGGGCCCTCGCTCACACTTTTCGTCGCGGTCCAGGCGGCAAAGCGTGCGTCCAGGAGCGCGATGCGCCAAATGTCCACCAGCGGGAAGAGCTCGCTCGGTCCCAGGTTCTCGGCGAGGCTCGACGTCAGCGCGGGCCAGTGATTGAAGCTCATTGATTTGGGCTGTGGAGTGGGCGGGGTGGTCGTGGACGCTTTGAGGAATGGAAGCACCGTCTTTGATAGCGTCTCTTTCACGTGTGCTTGTGTCACTGTCCCAGTCCACGACGGCACGCCGTCAATGAATCCCGCCAGCTTGGCAAACATCGCATCCAAGTTGGGTGCCTGCGTGAACAGGATCGGATCGAGCGAAATCGCTTCGACGGCCGGTAACGAGAGCGACATGTGTGCATGTGCTATCAGAACATGATTATCAGCGAAATCGAGACAAATATCCCGCGATGACGACGCACGAGGGAATGCTTCGTAAATCAACAAATCCAACTGCGTCCTCAGTTCCGGCGCATTGACCCCCTTGAGCTCATACGTCTGCCATTCAACCACGATCAGCAAACACTCGTGCCAACGAAATCATCACCCTCACCTTGCTGCCGTCCAAGAAAAAGATAAACGTGGGCGTCGCCCGGACCTGATACGCGCTCGCCACCGCGGCGCCCATCCCGACGCTCAAATCGATCTTGGCAAAAGCCACTCCGCCGTCCGGTCTACTCTTGCTCTTGGCCAGGTCCTCGAACACGGGTTCGATCATCCGACAGGGTCCGCACGTGGCGCTCGTGAAAAAGGCCACGACGGCGCGATGCGAGCGCAAGAGACTGTTGAATGATGCGGGGTTCGTGGTGATGTGCATAGGCGCCGCGAGCGGGGCGTCTGGCGCCGGTGTCGTTCGCGAGGGTGGGGTAGGCACCGATGCCGGCGTCGGTCCTGGAACAGGTTGCGTGCCAAGGGACGGACTGCCCGTCGTTGCTTGTGCTTGCGCAGCGACAGACTGAAGGAGACGTGCCGCGAGTGCGGGATCGGGGGACGCCGACGCCGTACTCGGCGCCGCTGGGCGAGCGGGAACCCCGTTCGCAGGACGGCCGGTAAACATGGCGTCGATGCTCGGTCGGAGTGCCATCCCAAAGGGCGTCGAGAGGAAATCGCTCGGCATCGCTGCAACCCACCCCGTCAATGCCAGTGTCAACGGCAAGAGACGAAAACGGGGGACTAGTACTTACATGTAATGTAGGAAGGGAGGCTACCGCCGGTCAGGAATCCCATACAGTCGTTGGTGAACGAGTTGCAATTAAAATCTGTCGGGGAACCTCCTTAGTCTTTGCACCCTCCCGGGGAAGCGAGGATCCGCTCACCCAGCAGGTGGTACTGCGAACACGTGGGTCAGTCGGACCGAGATCGTACTATTGAGATTAGCGTCTCGCGTACCTTGTCAGCAGTATAATGTTCGCGCATCGCAAAAAGGTAATCGTCAAACGTCTCCTCGTCTATCGCAGTCTCCCCCATGTCGACGATCCGAAACGGCGATCCATACTGTTTTACCGTCACCGGAAGAAGGGCGGTCAGTGTCGTCGTACAGCAAACCGATGATGTCAACGTACATGAGACCTGCCGGGTTGTGTGATGTTGATCCCTTGTCCGTAGAATATCTCCTTGCCAAAAACGACGACGGACGTGTGCCTGCACTTGAGCGTGTACGATCAGCACCGAGACACTCAGACGTACAGCCCGCGAGACGAACCATATACCGTCTAACTGGCGGCCAGTGAGCTGAAGAGAGAGCTGTCTGGCCATGCCATTGCTGAGATCGTACACATAGAGCTTGACTGGGCTGGACATGCAAGATATCGTTGCGGAGGACGTGGTCGTTGCACAGGAGGGACCTGCCCAGCATGTGCCGAAAATGTAAGAGAGACGCGCAAGCGATGTCATACCAGGACGGTCGAGTCACGAGACCTCCTCATTCATTTCTCTGTTGCACACTAGAGAGCGTTCCGCTTCTGCTCGGTGCCCAACCCATCGCAGTCCGGGGCCGGCGAGCCTTCGCTCATCTTGCTTGATCTCGCTCATTCTCGTATCTACATACTACTCGTACACACACACCTTTCTGTATTGCACGTCAGCGATCGATGTGCGGACTGGATCACGAACAAACACGCGATAAGATAAGATACGAAAACGAGTACCTGCACCCAAGTGAAACGAAACAACAACAATAATAAAAACCCCTAGAGTTTCGCTCTCGGCTTTGCCCTCATCGCCCGAGCGCGATCCCGCAACACACGACGAAGAAGCTTCCCACTCGGATTCTTCGGAATCGCATCGACAAACTCGACCCCTCCCGCAAGCTGCTTATACGCCACCTTGTTGTCTGCCACAAACTAGTTGTTCCATCGACATTCGAACCGTCATTAATCATCCCCGAGCGAGTCGACGTCAGTACAAACCTTGATGATGGCAACCTTGACTTTCGCTGCCTCACCCGGGTTCTCTGCCACACGCTTGGCGACGTGCGCATGAAGAACGACAAACGCCATGGGTACTTCGCCACTGTAGTCGTCTGGAACCGGAACGACGCATGCATCGGCCACCTCGGGGATGTTGAGCAAGCATCCCTCCAGCTCAGCCGGCGCCACTTGAAACCCCTTGACTTTCATCATTTCCTGCCGACGCGTCAGTACGGGATGCATTTAAGAACGACACCACTGACTTTGAGACGATCCAGGATAAACACTTCCTTGTCTTCATTGATGGTGACTTCGTCGCCCGTGCGGAGCCACCTATCACAAGCCAGAGTTAGTAGTGCGACGAGTCAATCAGACAGGCTGTCGAGGTAGCGGTTTACCCGTCCACAAAGGTTTCCTTCGTCCTGTGTGTCGTTGAGTTCCAAAGACACCCCGCGGGAAAAGGAAACTTACGCCTCCTCGTTCTTCCAGTATCCAAGGGCCAGCGAAGGCATGTTCACCTGGAGCTCCCCAGGCTCATTGAATCCCGCAAACGTCCCATCCGCTTTCATGACACGAGCAACGACGCCTGGGAGGAGCCTTCCAGCGCTTCCCAGGATTCCAATCCTTGACTCCGTGGAAAACATACAGATCGAGGTCGACGACTCAGTCAAGCCTACAACAGACCTCGTCAGGACGTGAAACATCGCAAGCAACACGAACGATACTGGCCATAGCCCTGCCCAATTTGCGCATTGGGGAGGACCTCCGAGATCTTGTTCATGAGCTCCGCGGACAGAGGTGCTGCACCACATATCATGCATCTGATGCCTGAAAGATCATACTGTTTCGTTGCCGGATGCTGGTGTCGTTGGATGAGTATCCACAACGGCAACCACTGGAACTTACCTTGCAAAGCAACACGATTTGAGGAGGTACGAGCCTACAAGAACGTCGGTTAACTGTGTCGGGACGAACGAATAGCAAGCATTACATCAAGAGCGTTATCTTGTGTCGAGCAATGCTCTTCAAGAAGTCTGTAAAGCTAAACTTTGGGACCACCACCAACGTGACCTGAGGAATGCGGTCACCACGACGTTGCAAATAGAAAAAGGAGGTCCTTACGCCACAAAACATCAAAAAGTGCAACTTGAGTCGCACGTGAGCCATGCGAGATACCGCACACGAAAACGCACGAGGCTTACAGAAACAACGAGACCGTAAATATCTTGATTCGCGAGACGTTAGAGTAGTCCAAGTATAGATACGAGATCCACCTACGGTAAAGCGGCAGTACTGGACCGTCACTCGGTGTTCAGTACCAGGCAAAGAACACTGGCTCGTTGGACTTACTTCCAGCCGCTACATCCCCAGGGCGGTACCTCCGGTCCTCCCATGCACAGTCATTTTGGTTAATCTTGTTGTGAACAGCCATCTGAATGACGTTCGTGATAGGACCATAATGTGAGATCGCCACCGCCTGGGCAGCATTGAGTCGATTAACAACGCACGGGGAAGAGTGCAAGGTCCCCTCACCTTGGGCTTGCCGGTCGTACCGCTGGAAAAGTTGAGAAAGGCGATCTTGGACTTGGCTTCGCCGGGCTTGAGCTTGCGCTCGACGAAACACTGACCCATCCTCAAACCCTCTTGTATGAGCGCCTCCACGGTGGTGTGGGCACTCCCAGGGACCTCGCCGAGCACGACGATGCGTGTGTCTGGTATGCCTGCTTGACGCGCGGCAGACACAGCTGTGCTCAAAGACACTGGGTGGGCAATGACGAGGGTCGCACTCGTGAGTTTCACCTGGTATAGCAGTTCGTCGGAAGTATATGCTGGGTTCGCGCCTCTGTGTCGTGTTCACAGCCGCAGATGAGGTCAGAAAAAGAAAAGACGGTAAAGCGCAACTGACGAGACGATGCCACCGAGTCTATGCGTCGCCCACATTGCCGGCGCGTAGTCTAAAAGGAACGGGAACAAGCTTTTCTTTCCTTTCCTTTTCGACCAAAGGACGTCTACGCACCGACATGGTTCGGGCTGAATATCACCACTAGCGCCCCGACGATGAGCACACACGAAACGAAGGGGCGAAGGGGACATACCGACGTCGTTTTCCTCTACGTAGAGTGTCCGGCGTGAGATCACAGTCACCGGCGCGCTCGTCACTCACTAATTCCGTACCGCGCCTTGAGCGCGTTCGCGAGCCCAAAGGTCCGTATACGTAACTGTTCCAGCCCGTTCAAGATCGACGGCGATTCGGACTGGCGATCGACCACGTACCTCCTCGAGGTCTATGGGTCTCCCAGTCGCATCTTCAATTAACCACGGGACACCCGCCTTGCGTGTAGGCCGCAAGGGGTGGTGGGAGTCCAGGAAAAACTGCGGAATAGTGAGGTCATCCGGAACGGAATAGTTGAAGGGGCCACCAGATATCTCGAACATCCTGGAGGTTGAAGTTCGAGGAGAGGATGGACTTGCGGGACGACAGGAATGAGCAGGGGTTGCCAAGAAGGTTGGGACAGAATTGAAACGGGTTACCATGTCACGTACACAGTCATGGGAGCCCGGACGGTTCTAGCTTGCCAAGGACTTGGACTGACAGGTTAACTGAAAGCTAATCCAACGTGACATTCCTTGAACAAGATGGTCGAACTAGGAGAAGACATGGCAACTCGGATCAGCTAGGAAGTGGACCATCAACTCGCGATTGTCGCAGGTGTTGAGTACACAGTCATTAATATTCGAAACATTCTCGAAATCAAAGTTTCGCAACCGGCCGCCGTATCAGGTTCCGGGCCGTGTCCCTGAGCACCCGCCTAAGCAGCTTTCCACTCGGATTCTTTGGTATAACGTCCACAAACTCGACTCCTCCCCCCAACCTCTTGTATCCCACCTTGTTGTCCGCAACGTGCTGTCCACATGGACTCAGTTGTAGCCGCATCTTCGCAAAATGAACTGATACACCAACCTTCATAATTGACGCCTTGATTCTTTCCGCTGCACCCGGATCACCCCCCATCCGACTGACGGCATCGGATCGCAAGACAACAAACGCAAGTGGGAGTTCGCCACTGTATTCGTCGGGCACCCCTACGACACACGTGTCCGAGACATCCGGATGATCAAGAATACACCCCTCTAGCTCTGCTGGCGCAACTTGGAATCCTCGCACTTTCAGCATTTCCTGGTAAACACAGTCAGAGATAACCCAGCGAGCCTAGTCTCCAATCTGACCTTGAGGCGATCGAGCACAAAGATTTCACCTTTGGTATTCATCTTGACTTCGTCACCCGTACGGAGCCATCTATCAGGTCGTCAGCGGTTGGAATACCCCAAGACATGGTTTCCTTACCCGTTCACAAAGGTTTCCTTCGTGCTGCACGGATGCTCATCAAGCCTGTAACGACCGGAAGAGATCCGTCTACGCACGCTTCTGGATTTCCGGCATACCCTAATGCGAGCGAGGGGGCACGCACCACGAGCTCCCCGGGCTCTTCGAATTCTGCAAGCGTTCCATCAGGCTTCTCCACTCTAGCAGTAATTCCGGGGATAAGCTGGCCGGCGCTGCCGCTTAGATCGCACTTGTTCTCAAGCGACCATGTGCTGATAACAGTACAAGATTCCGTGGTTCCTGGAGTGTAAGAATGGGTGCGGGAAGCTAATAACCTCAGGGGAGAAACGAACCATAACTTTGTCCAATCGCCGCATTCGGGAATATCTCGATCAGTCGCTCCATCAACTCTCGAGAGAGTGGAGCTGCACCAGAGGTCAAGTACCGGACGTGACTAAAATCGTAATCTTTGACAGCTGGATGCTATTCCTCGCGTCAATCGGAGTAAGTTTACGCATGAAGTTGAGTGCCCACTTTGCAGAAGAGCACAACTTGAGGCGGGACGACCCTAAAATTGAAGGCCTAAGTTGTGACTCGGTGTCGATCCGAGACTACAAACTCACATGAGATGTGTAATTCGATGTCTAACGATGCTTTTCAAGAAATCCAGAAAGTTGAACTTGGTACTGAGGACGATAGGCATCTGTTGCCGTCGTCAGTCTGGGTGGAGTCCCACAAGAGCATGATGTACGAACGCCGCAGAAGAAGCTGAGGTGAGTCTAGCAATGACATGGGTCAGCAACTTCCGTGGCAGCAATACCACTAGTATGAATCTCCCACATTGAAGACCAAGCCATATATGTCTAGTCAAGTACATCGGGGTCAACTGGGCTCGCAGTCGAAAGCATCACGTACGATACAATGGAAGAACTGTGCAAGAACTTGTCAGTACATTGCAAGATCCATCGAACGAGGGCTCCTACCAGCACAGCAGATGTCACCTGGTCTGAATCGTTGGCCTTCCCAACTGGGGTCGTTTACTCTGTGATGAGCAGCGAGTTGGATGACGTTGGCTATCGGTGCAAAGTGAGGTATTGCAACGGCCTAACGTAAAGGTTAGCGAGACATAACTTTACGACTGTGTTTTCAGAATCCAGACCTTCGGTCTGCCAGTTGTCCCGCTGGAGAAATTAAGGAACGCCACCTTCGTCCTTCCTTCACCAGGCCGTAGCACACGTTCCTGAAAAGGCGATGTGCTTGCTAGCCCTTCGTCGATGACGTTCTGGACCGTGGTCTGTGTGCCATACGAAGCGCCATCCACGTTGAACAGTATGATACGTTCCGCTGCCAGATTGGTAGTCCGAGTTGCAGCAAGGGTTACAAGCAATAACTCGGGGTGGGTGACGACAACGGAGGCCTTGGTCGCCTGTATTTGGTACACAAGTTCGCCGGAAGTAAAGAGAGGATTCGCGCCACTTGTCGCCCTCAGCTTTTCGCGAGCGGAAAAGACAGAGTAAGACGTACGACATGATGGCTCCCAGTCTGTGAGCTGCCCAAACGGCAACAAGGTAGTCTGGCCGCACGTCAGAGATAGCGCTTGAGATGCGATGACACAAAATGTCATGAAATGACATACCAACATGATTCGGGCCGAATATCAGGACTTGCGTGAATTCAGTTTACTCGTCGATCAACAGTTCATGCAATGTTCCACACTGACCAACATCATCTTCCTCTAGACAGGGAGGTCAACGCTGATGCACTAGCCGGGGGTGATGTACATACTAATGCCAAATCTGTGCTTAAACCCGTTGGCTAAGCCGAAAACTCGTGCACGAATCTGCGTGAACGTCAGACGGCAATGTAAGCCGGACAACGCAGTCGCGGTGCAACCCTGAGTACAAGTCAATGATGAAGCGCAATCGAGACCTCACCTCTTCATAACCCAATGTCCGACCCGTGTGGTCTTCAATGAACCAGGGTAAGCCATGTTGACGGATAGGCCTGGAGGGATGCTGGGAATCTAGAATGAACTGTGCGAGCGTCAAGTTGTCTGGAATGTGAGGGAGCTGCCCTGCGGGAGAATCGAGTTCGGCCATCGATAGATCACGAAAGGGCTCCCTTCTCCAACTTTGGGTGGAAGAGAAGAAGAGGGCTGTCCATCTGACTGCACCGTGCGCAAGATGTTACAAACATAATAAGGGTCTGTTACGCGCTTATCACGTTCTCACATGACGGTGTCGCCAGTTTTGGTACGTCCAGTACAATTGAATACTCACATCATTTGACATAAATATCGTGGTTAGTACCGCCAGCGCCAGTCCCCGACTCTGACCCAACTTGGCCAGGTCATCGTATGACGGCTCATTGTCAGCACGGGGAGTTGGTAGGGGGTAGGTAACGAGGGTACGGAGTGCGGAAGGGGATATCAAGGTTGAAAGTTGAAACAAACAGGTCCAAACCTTTGTGTATATGACTATTTAAATTTAACACGCAACTTCGTAGTCCCGATGCGGCCTGAAGGCCAGAAAGCACTACAACCGTGGTTCATACTTGCCCTCCGGGACGGCAGGATCCAGCCCTGCAACGGACCACTCGACACGTCGCTCGTTCCACCAATGAACAACATACTCCTTCTCCGCGTCCCCAACATTTTCCATGATCTCTTGGAACAATGCTTCCACAAGTTCTTTGCGGCTCGCGTCATTGGGTGTACCATCAATGACGTCCTTCACCGCTGATAATGCTTGTGGAAGCAGCGCAAGGGGGAGGGAGGGCATACTCGATACCAGGGCTAAATGCAACCGCTGTCGTCGGTCAATGTCTCGCCGCAATTCTTTGCACATGGCGAGGATCGAGCTTATACACAGCCATGCGAGTGCAGGATCCCGAGTTAGAGATGCACTCTTGACAAGAACGGCGAAAGCGAGACGTAATTGTGTCACATTTAACCTCCCATCTGAAGAGTTCTGTGCAACATTAGACTGATCCTAGGATACACATGAAAAGCGGCAGTTACCTCGAGCAGGCACTGAAGATAGAATGGAACCATTCTCTCAGTAGATGCAGAGTCCAACATGAGCGGATCATTCAGATGCGCCGAGGGATTCTGGGCAACCCGTTTTGAGCGCGATGAAAAGATAGCCAACACCACACTGTGAGCGGACTCAAATTCCCCACGATGTGTATAGTCCGACAGATGCCTGAAGAATAGTTATGAACGATCCCCTGTAGACTTCGGCTGTTCAGCTCACGGGGAACAAACCGGCAGAACGGTTGTCTGGATCGTTGTCGGGCTCAGAACGGGGACGAGCTGCTCGATCGCGCTCAAGGCAAAAGCTTTCTTTGCCCGTTGCACCGGGTGCGTCGACAGAAATTCGCTGGACCATATCTCGTCGCACAATCCCCTGACAAATTGTTCACTTTCATCTGGATTGTTTGCAAGGACGTCGAGAGCGAGATAGAAGCCTCGCTTAAGCTCTGCAAATGCTCCATGACCAGCACCACCAAATTTCTCGATCACAAAAGCCAGATGAGAGAAGGTGCGTAGCGTGATGAGTGCAAGTGCTGAGGACGAGTGGCTGAACGCTGGTGGGATGTAGACCGACGTTGAGAGACCCGCCTCCGTTATCATAATTGTACAAAACAGCAGGGTCTTGAGGATTGTCCAAATGGACGTGATGAGCGGTCGGGTCTCTGGGGCTACCTAGATGTGAGACGATAGGAACTCAATCAGAATAAATGAATACCTATCGACTCTTCTTTGGCCTCAGCTAGACCACTGTGCATCCATCCAGCCTCGACTTTTCTCGCTATGGTCTCTAGGGCACGAAACGTCTCGTGGACCGGAGGAAGCGCAAGTTTGGGATGATAATCTACATACAGGGAGATGCTTCTAGAGCACAGTTTCGAGAGAGAGCCCATGTGAACTATTGCATGAGAGGATGCTATTGCATCAATTTCGTCGTAGATATGTGCCTTCGACTGCCAAACATGGGTTAAAGTCATACTCGGGATCTACTTCTCGCACTGGACTCACCTTGATGGATACTTTGAATTCGGGGTTAAATTCTAGATACGAGGAAAACGTGGATATGAAAGCTCCATGCGCGAACGCTTGCGTTATTGCCCCGACCACTAGATTCAGCATTTGCTAATTTAGATTAGAAATGTAGCAGGCATCGACATAACAAAACGCACTTGTAACGGCAGCGCAACGACCTTTTCCGGTGGAACAACCAACAGAGCTTGAGACGAGATGATCAGAGGGAGCGTGAGGGCATCCTCTACATGCATGCTTAGCATGAATACAACTCAGAGGGCGATTATCGTACCTTCCCCCCTCAGTGATGGGTTGGAATTGCTTGCCCCAGGAATCAGACGAGGTAAAGAGGTCGATGACGTCCGCGAATGCGAGGACCAACTCATCTTCTATGTTGGACTTTCACATCTGGTTGCTTTGCGGGTAATGTTGGGAGTATGTCCTCGAGCCCCAAGAGGAGCCCACTGCAGCAAGTGAGACGCGTGATTGCGTGACCCCCTTCGAACCCTTTGAGCAGGGAAGCCGACCAGTTCGCCAAACGCGCGTTCAAGCTCGGTGAAAATAAGCTGCCTGGTTCGTCCTTTAAGATTTGAAGTTTCGCGTGGACAGCATGCCGGAAGGAGGTGCTGAGTGCGTCGAGCTTGGCGAGGGAGAATGGACGGAAGAGCGGGCTGCTAACGATCGTCGCAGCGAGTGGTGTCGGTGACGGTGTGAGCTGAGATAGATGATGGACAATGAGGCCCTGGAGCGTTGGCAGCGGCGGGGGCGACGTGGAGGATGGTCTATGCAGATGGCTCAATAACGCGGTGTAGGACATGGTCAGACTCGACGACAACAAACACAGTACAAATAACGCGACGCGTCTCGTCTGCGTCTCTCCACTCATCCACCATGTCCCAGCAGCTCTCAGCGGGTATCTGTTTACGCCTCAGCGAAGCCTCTCCAACCGAGATAGACGAGCTGGGCTTGGGCTACACCGTCCAATTGCTCTCCATCAAGAAGGTGAACCAGACAACGAACACGGTCTCGGCCATCGACAGGTACCGCATTATCCTCTCAGATGGCGTCTACTTCGTCCAGGCTATGCTCGCAACCCAGCTCAATGAGCTCGTCTCTCGTGGAGACATTGTTAAGAACACCATCGTGGTCGTTGACAAACTCACGTGCAACTTTGTACAAGATAAGAGGTCTGTACTCTCCTATCCAATTAGGACGATGTCACTTATCATAGTCTAGACTCATCATCATCCTTGATCTTCACGTCGTCTCCAGAGACGAAGAAAAAATTGGAAATCCAGTCGCAGTTCCATCCTTGGCTGGCGCTCCTGCCAGCACAGCTGTTGACACCCCTGAGCCGTCGATGAGCTCGGCTCCCCAGTCCTTCGTTTCCTCCAGCCGACCGAGTATGGCTCGCTCTGGTGCCGGTGGTAGGCCAGCGAGGTCCATTTATCCGATCGAGGGCCTCAGCCCGTATCAAAACAACTGGACCATCAAGGCTCGTGTTACTCAGAAAGGCGAGATCAGAACTTGGTCCAATCAACGTGGAGAGGGAAAGCTCTTCAATGTGAACTTCATGGATGAGACAGGCGAGATCCGTGGGACTGCTTTCAACGCAGTTGTGGACGACCTTTATGACAAGTTTGAGGAGGGAAAAGTCTACTACATTTCGAAGGGCCGAGTGAACCTCGCGAAGAAGAAGTTTTCCAACGTTCAAAACGATTACGAGATAACCTTTGAAAAGAACACAGAGGTTGAGGAGGTTGGTCATTCGATCAGCGGGAGGCATTCGGTTGACGAATTGTCGTTACAGTGTGTCGACGCAAGCAATCTACCAATGATTAGGTACAACTTTACCCAATTATCGTCTCTGGAGGAACTCCAGAAAGATTCAACTTGTGGTGCGTAAAATCAGCGAGGAAATTTGTTCAGGCGGTTGAAGAAAAGTAGATGTCATTGGCGTCGTCAAAGAAGTTGGACCTCTTGGGGAAGTCACCTCCAAAGCAACCAATAAATCAGTAAGTATCTTCTCGTGGATCAACCTATTGTCTAAATATTATCTATAGGTGGCGAAGCGTGACCTGACCATTGTTGACAAATCGCTCTACTCCGTTAGGATGACGATCTGGGGGAGGCAAGCGGAGACATTCACAGCTGATGATCTTCCCGTTGTTGCATTCAAAGGTGTCAAAGTTGGAGACTTTGGAGGTAGGTTTGCGATTCTATCCACTACGCTCGCTACATCTCAATCCTAGGACGGAACCTTTCAATGCTGTCTTCAAGCTATATGACGATCTCCCCAGACATCGAGGAAGCGCATTTACTCCGTGGCTGGTACGACGGCATTGGGGCTGAGAAGTCCTTCCAATCCCACTCAATCACGTCGTCATCCGGTGGATCATCGTTTGGAGGCTTCAACCGCAACGAAATGCGTCACTTGAGCGATGTCAAAGAATCACAGCTCGGCACGTCTGATAAAGCAGAGTTCTTCTCTGCCCGTGCTACAGTAATGCACATCAAGAGCGAAAACATTGCATACCCTGCGTGTCCTTCGCAAGGCTGCAGCAAGAAAGTCACTGACTTGGGTAACGGTTGGCGGTGTGAAAAATGTGACAGGTCGTTCGAGCGCCCAGAGTACCGGTATGTGCTATGCACTCGTGCTTCTGCGATTGAGATGTTGACTCGGTTGGCCAGATACGTCATGTCCATGGCTGTAGCGGATTGGTCAGGCCAAGTGTGGTTGCAAGGGTTCAACGACGCCGGTCTCGCAGTGTTCGGGAAAACTGCAGATGATGTCATGGAAATCAAGGTAAGTGCCGTGCAATCTTATATGTGGTTACTCACTTAATTCGCGTCCAGGAGCGTAACGAACCCGAGTATAACGCTCTCATGGTGCAGTCGACCGGAAAGACTTTCAATTTCAGTTGTCGTGCCAAGCAAGATACTTACAATGTGAGTAGACGTATCCTGGATTATAGGATCGCGTTCATCTTCCGCACAGGACCAAACACGCGTGAGGTATGGCATCTCGAAGATTAGCCAGCTAGACTACTATGAAGAGGCCAAGCACCTTCGTGATCTTCTCAAGGAATCCAACTGGGCACAGTGAGTCATTGGCGAGTGTGCGTATGCGTGCAACTGTGATCCATCTGTATCGTACAACGTTGCCTGTATGATGTTTGAAAGTGTTGTACTATCTTTATGCAAGCCTCATCGACTTTTGAAATGACATCTTACAATCACAACCATGACCGCACTACATGAACAACTATCAACAAAGCAGTTCATTTCGAGGAAGCAAGCCGACAGTACCAATCCCAACCCACGACTATGACGTGGAGCTCGCAGTGGCGCCAGAATAGCCAGCCGTCTTTGGCATCTTCTTCTCCCCGGTCGTCAGCTGCTCCAGATCCGCAGCCTTGAAGTAATGTGGTGCGACTAAAGACGAGAAACGAGCCATGTCGAGTTTAGCAGAGAGCTCGGGGTGAGCGACGAAATGACTTGCCTTCCATCAGCCACGACGGTTTGATCTCCATCAGTTGCCTGTCGAACGCGCGCCGTCATCATCGAGAACGTTCTGGAGCGAACCCATCAAACGCACCTCATGTACGACTTGGATGTCATCACGAGTTCGTAATACAGTACCGTCTTCACGGGAGGTTGATGCTGGAAGAGACTCGACGACGGATGAATGTATACCGTCTGACTGGTCTTGAGCGTCCGATACGAATCGCCGCTCTTCTGCAGTTGCGCCTACAAGAGTACCAAAAGACCGCGGGATCAGTATCGTCTCAAAGACGACCCTCTTGTACGAAGGAAAGGGGAAAAAAAAAAGGAAAACGCACTGTGTTATAAAAGTATCCTGAAGTGATCGCCTTTTGGATGGGCGTGATATCGTTTGAGTTGGGGTTACTCCTCACAATCACTTCAACGCGCTCGCACAGGCCCGCGAGCTGGTCCCTGATATCCCTCGCACGACTTAGACTCTTGAACTGCAAGAATTGTTCATAGCAGAATTGTTGTGAATAGTTCGTGTCGGCCCATTGTTCCCAGACGTTCAGCAGGGTAAAGTGATCACCCCCTGCACGAACAAAGTTCTGCCGCGCTTGGTCGGCGTGTAGTTTTTTGTCCTTGGGACGGTAAAAGAGGGAAGAGGACTCCGATAACATTGAGATGATTGTCAGGACCTGTCAATCAAGACTTAGCATCTCGCTTCCGATTGAAAGACAACAAAAACACCCTCACTTCGTCCGTGCAGACATACTTCTCACTCTCAATGATCACCTTGCTAAGCATGGGGTCTACAGGGAACTCTGCCATGCGTCTTCCAAGCTTCGTTAGCTCCCCTCTGTCATTCAGCGCCCCCAGCGCATACAGCAATTCAAGTGCACGGATGAGCGTCTCGCCAGGTGGCGGATCCATGAACTCAAACTCCATGAAGTTGTTGATCCCCAGAGACTTGAGCATAAGGACGGTCATACCGAGATTCGTACGTTGGATTTCCGGTATCGTATTTTCTTCCAATTCATTCGCAAATGCCCACTTAGTGTACAGCCGGAAGGCTTTGCCAGGCCCTACCCGTCCTGCACGACCAGCGCGCTGATTCGCGGAAGCCCTCGAGCACTAGTCGGCCAAGTCAATGGGGTGGATCATATCTCGAGTATCAGATGTTAGACGCACGGGCACGACGACCAGCGAGCTCATACCCGTTCTCGGGTTGTACACGTTCTGCTTCACAAATCCCGGATCGATCACAAACACCACTCCATCAATGGTGATACTCGTCTCTGCAATGTTAGTAGCCAGAACGACCTTGCGAGCACCTGGCGGTGTAGGCTCGAAGATTTTCGCCTGCATGTCAGAAGGGAGATTCGCGTAGATGGGACAGATAATAAGCTCGGCAATCTTGTTTCCAAGTGCGCGTGCTGTTTCCTGGAGGTTCTCTTGAGCAGCTTCGATTTCGTCTTGGCCCTGGATGACGAAAATGTCAAGGAACCGATGAAGCACGAAAGTGATAGCCCAGACTTACGGTGAAGAAAACTAGTATATCACCTTTGGGCTGAGTCGTGTGGATCTGGAAGACGGTTGTAATGGCAGCATGGAGGTAGTTGGCTTCTGGTTGAGGAGTGTAATGAATATCTACAGGGTATCGGCGTCCAGGTACTGGAAAGGTGTGATTATAGTCGTCAATTGCATTCGAATCGAAAGCCCGCTTACCATAGAATACAGGTGCACCGTCAAAATATTCGCTGAACTTTTCGGCGTCCATCGTGGCGCTCGAAATCAATAGCCTAAGTTCAGGTCGGAACCTTGCGATATCCTATTTGCACCCCAATCAGCCTACGAAATATAATAATCGGTGTGGATCATCGCACCTTGACGAGAGCAAACAAAATGTCCGTACTAAGCGTTCTCTCGTGTGCCTCGTCAATTATCAGCGCCGAATATCCTGCAAGATCCGGTTCCGTTAAGAATTCTCTCAGGAGCATACCGTCCGTCATGTATTTGAGCACCGTTTTGTCGCTTGTGCAATCCTCGAACCGGATGGAGTAGCCAACCTCATACCCGACTTTTGTTCCCATTTCCTCTGCAACACGCGCAGCAACGGACATTGCGGCTACGCGTCGAGGCTGTGTGCATCCGATTTTGAGACCACCGGCAGTATAGCCAGCCTCGTGAAGATATTGTGGTAATTGTGTCGTCTTCCCGGAACCAGTCTCAGCCACGACGATGAGAACTTGATGCTGTTTGATCGCAGCAAGAAGTTCCTCGCGATAGGTATAGATTGGGAGAGACTTGCGGGTCTCCTCAATTGATTTGCCTGGATAACAAACAGTAAGGAGGGGCCCCGGTACTGAAAGAAAAGAAGGATATTGCGTACTTCGCTGCTCAGCTTCTTCAATCTGTCGTTGGAGAAGCTTGTCTTTCTCGCTCATCATGCCTTCGCCTTTCAAGGTCTGGTCCATGACGAACCTAATCGTCTGACTCTCGTCGAAGACGTATTCGTAAGTGTCCGCGATCTCCGATTTATCCAGAGCGCCGGTCTTGAAGGTACTGTGCTTCGTCTGACTGGCCTCCCACTGGTCGACGTCGGTCACAAATTGGTCTTCCTTACGCTTGGCTTCTTCATATCGCTGGTACAGAACATTCTCTTTCTTCTTTTTATCGATTTTGCCCTGTTCTGTGAAGTACTCCTCGGGAAGCTGATAACCCTCCCACTTGTCATTGATCTTGAGGCGTTCCTCGACGAGTTTTAAAAGCTCTTTCTTCCGTTCCAATTCACGTTGTTCACGTTTGGAAACCCTCATACCAGCAAAGAGGGCTTCGTCGTCTGCAATCTCTTTGCGCAAGAGTTCGATCTGTTGAATTTCGCGCTTTGTAAGATATTCTTGACGAGAATGAACACGGAGAGATGGGAGTGCATGGGAACGTGCTTCCGCGTCGTCGGCGAGTTTTCGACGGGCAGCAGCATCAGCAGCACCAGGACCTGACGCACGGGAGGATCGGTCTTCGACGAGTTTCTTCGTTTTCTCGAGGTCACGCTGGCGTACACGCTCGGCGAACTCGTCCCTGGATTTCAGGTCCTCGATACGCTCTTTCTCCTTGCGAACCTCCATGTCCTCGATCTCCGGAATATCCAGTGGTGCGTCGTCGGGGGGAGTGCGAGAGCGGGACCGTGATGTGTATGCGTCCGATTTATGGCGTTTTCGTGCCAGTTCATCTTCATCACTTTCCCACTCCTTACTATCGAGCTCGCGCTTGCGAAGCCGTCGCTCTTGTTTCTCCTTCCCAGCACGTCTACTTGGCTTGTCCGCTGACTCGGCGACATCCATCTTCGAATCGCCTTCATCGAGCAGAAAACCATATTTTTTGGCGGTCAGCTCACGGGCCTCTCGTTCGGCTTGTTTGCGAGCGCTGTCGTCGGCGGTCACCTTTTGCTTGTGCTTCGATTTCCGAGGCGCGCGTTGAAAGAGCTCAGTCACGAATGCATGGGCGTCGGAGGTGTCTGGGAGACCGGATTCGGTGAGGGAGGAAAAGAGGGCATCGGGAGACTTTGAGGAAGAGGCTGGTAACAAATAATGAGGCGAGACCACCGGTGATAGACAGAGACGGACCTGAGGCTGTAACAAAATCGATGATACTTCTCTCGGCGAGACCAAAGAACTTGGAGAACAATTAGCACAGAAAAGTTAAGTTGTTTTCATGGACACGTACTTTGAGACAGTTGTCGCTCACAAATCTGTTGATGTCGCTCGACATGAATGGAGTCGGTGAGTATTGTAATAGTAGGATGAGCTAATCCGGCACACTTGACCCGTCACGGCGCGCCTCGAGCCAGGCAGGACAACCTTTCCAGCGATAACAAGGCTCAACTAGGCTCCTACACGTCGCCCAGAGGACCACAGATTACACCCAGCTCCGTTTCCAGCTCGCGAGGTCTATCCCATCGCTCTTCTACCGCTCACGTTCACCTTTGCCACAGTGCTCCAGAAAGAGAAACCCTGACAGACGCCTTGGATCGTTCGAAGAGGACGAGGTTCAAGTACCACGCAAGACAAAATTAAGAGAGTTGTCGGTGTTTTCATTCACTTATTGTGCACAATAGACATCTGGTGAGTCTCTTCGTCGCCTGGATGACCCGTGCATGTCAACGCTGCTCAGGAATGACGAGAAAAGCTGTACGAAAACAGCAGGATGTTCCCGCCTCTCGTCATCATGGACGCCCTTGACGAATGCAAGGATGTTCGGCGACTTATCCAGGCTCCCGGCCTTTGCGTGTTAACGTGGATTCAGGGTGACATGGCAGACAATGTGTCCGCGGATATCGAACTGCATGTCACCGAACGCTCACCCCCGGTTTAAGAAACCTCGACTCTGGATTCAAGACGGAGATCTGCTCCGTTTCATATGACACAACGGATGGCACGTAGGAACTCTTGTTCTATATTGAAATGCGGAGACCGAGTATTTATCTTTCCAAGGTTCCGTTGGATTCGGTGTTCAATCGACACGCTCGATCGATACGTAACTCGATAACCGGTTCGCAATGCTCTCGACAGCCCGCCCAAGAGACTCAATAAAACTCATGAGAGAATTCACCTCGCGACCAAGTTCAACCCGCATACTAATTAGTGGGGGAAGTAAAACGTTGGCCAAGTGGAATTACTACTATGAGCGGGAATACTCTGGGCTCGTCCACCCCACCGTCGGCACCGGCAGAGCTCTCGGTGTGGATGCCGGTGAAGGGGGCCCATTGCAGCGAAGGTAACGTACAATCTAAAAACAATGGACATGATTGCACAGAAATCATACACACAATTTTCAAGTTGAAATGAGTACAAGCTGGCAAAAAATATGATCAAAACGGGACAGGCACCGTGATGTACTAATACAAGACACGCCGATCAAATGGTATCTTCTGTCTGCTGTGGGGCGAACGCTGCGCGGGCATGACCTAGTACACAAGACCAGACTCTTTCACTATGTCTCCGTGGGACATGGACGGCGATTGGATACGATCATACCGGGGGAAATTATCTCGTAGGTCCTATGACAGATGGATATGACAGGAGCCAGCAAACTGCCATCACCGACACGAGACGGATGGCGGCCGCATGCAATTTTTCCTCATCTCCGACGCGGCTGCATTATCTCTAGTCAGGTACACAAACTGTAGGTCCCCCAGCTCCATGTCCATGCGTTTGATGAAAAACGATACGTCACGGAGCCTAAGCTTGTATGTCATGTATTTTGCTATTTGGCAGGTTCTCCTGTAACCGGAAAACGACAGGCATGACAAAGTAAATTGTTTTACATGGAGATGCCCGCTCACCGTCCGCGGAGCTATCCAGTAGTCCGGGGCCATTCTAGACCCATGTTCGGCTACCTCGCGCATGATAATACCCCGCCGAAATAGCTGCCTTTGTGAAGATCGAGTGGCCGTATCTTCTCCCAACGTCCTTACCGCGTCACAAGTTCCGTAGATTCTACGGGAAAAAAGCTCGCACACTTCCGGGAAGCAACGCCGCACAAGTTTGTATGGCTATAGGTACCTTGTATCACCAAGGCGCGACTTCGATCCGATCCACGCATCGCTTACCGCTCTGCATCGTAGACCCCGGAGACACGACAGATTTCGCGGAGTTTCAGGTAGGTGCTGCAGGGTTTGGCGTCCATTGACCGATCCCGAGAACGACAAAGGCTTGCAGAAACAAATCTGCAAGCGCGCCACCGCCATCACTCGCGCCACTGCTTTCTGCTGAAGCAGAAATACGAGATCAGCAAACGGCGAAGACAGGTGGCACTTGCGAAGGAGATCTTGAGTATAAGCCGCACCTATCAACTTCCGAGGGTGGCCAAGGTAGATTTGCAGCTCTCGAACAGCCCGGATGGGCCTAGCGGGGCACTGATTCCCGGCGCTTGGCCCAAATAGGCTTCGGCTCCCATCGCATGCTGCAACGGCAGCAACAATACAGATCCTTATTGCCATGACTCCGCCGAGGCTTAGAATTGATGCTGTGGTCTTGGCCTCCCACACCCGCCGTCGGTTCCGTTGTTTGGACGTTATCTCCCCGACGGTACCGGGAAATCACGGTCAGTGATACATTGTAGGCCTGAACGGGAACGATAACGCCTCTCGAGTCCGAGCCCATGATCACCATTCTTCTTTTCCGGGAAATTGTAAACTGACAAGTCCACCACGTTCTTCCAATGGAGCATCAAATCGATCAACGGGACAAGTGTCCTGGGACGGAGTGGGTCAAGATCTGTGCACATCATTTACTTACTTGCTGGTAGCAAACTATCTTACAAGACGACGAACGAGATGTATTTAATCTTCTATGATAACCTTGTTCTTTTCGCGAATGCTCAGCCAGTCATACACTGAGCGTGGGGTGTGCACACTTACTTTGTAGAAAGCAACGTGATTCTTGATGTTGGCCGCCCTCTTTTTGGGCTCGGTGTAAAACCTGGCTCAGTGTAAAGATTCAGGCAATGCTGGTCGACAACCTGGCAACTCGCCATGCGATGTCCTTTACGCTTTTTCCGTCGACATCGGCGGAATAATACGAGGCGGTACTGCGATTACCGGGATGATAAGCGAAATCCGTCTCTGTTGAGCCACGTATACAATTATAAGTACCCTTTCCACGGGCATACGGACCTGAGTTTTAGTGTCAACGGAGACGTCGAGGATAAGCTATGCGGTGGTTTCATCAACCGTCGTGCTTACGAGGTGTTTGAGCTGACAAGGTTGGCTTTGCTCACGCTGTCGGGTGGGAAATAATAGTTACCCTCGAGGATGACGGGGGTTTCAGACTCTGCGAGTACGGTGTTGTTGAGGCGAACTTTGACCATGGTGAGGAGAGGAGATGGGACCGAGCGGGTTGAATCGGCAAGAGCCGGAACGTATCGGCTACGGACTCTGGGGGGACAAACCGCAAAGTGACCAACGGGACATCACTCGCAAGATCTCAACTCCCTGTAGCAAACATTCCACAACGCAGCGAACCCCGCTTTGCGGGGAAGAGCGATGTCGCGAGACGAGAAAAAATGGGCCACAAACAGTATGATCGGTGCGCTCCTTTCTCCTCTTTTCCTCCTCCCTCGCATCCGACGATTTTTGCACTCCCAGCCGGTGCTGGAGGTGGTTTCGTCGCCAGCATCGCCACCTGTCCACTCGATGTCGTCAAAACCAAACTACAGGCGCAGCGAGCAGTCCTCGGCCAACCGGGCTACCAGGGCGTCCTCGGTGCGTGACGCACCCAACCCTCATTTCCGACTTCCAGTATCTTATCACACGCTACTCTTCTCGTCAGATATCGTCAAGACCACCCTGAGACATGATGGTATTCGAGGCATGTATCGAGGTCTTGGTCCAACTATCCTCGGATATCTCCCCACATGGGCGATTTATTTTGCAGTCTATGATGGCATCAAACGGCGCTTTGGTGAGCCTCCCCTGGGAACGCCCATCCCGCCCGGGAGAATCTACCCCGCAGCCCAGCCAAAGGGCTACCAGCCCGTCATGCGAGACCATCCTTGGACGCTGCACATCCTATCCGCCATGATCGCCGGAGCGGCCAGCACAACATGTACGAACCCACTGTGGGTCATCAAGACTCGTTTCATGGTATGCACCGTCTCTCTCTCTCGTTGACCTGATCTCGCGTACAGACGCATTCACCTCGGTCCGCACATTAGACACAGTCGAGACGAGAAGTGAGGTATAGACATACGTTCGACGCTGCCCTCACGATCTACCGTACCGAGGGCATCCGCGCCTTTTATCGTGGATTGCTACCCAGTTTATTTGGCATCGCTCACGTCGCCGTCCAGTTTCCGCTATATGAGCAACTCAAATTATGGGCACGTGCGTCATGTTCGATCCGATAAGATGAATCGATAGCTAAACGTGATCGCAGGGGGTGACTCGACGACTCCCCTGCGCAGTGGTACTATTCTTCTCTGCTCCGCCGTAGCCAAGATGACTGCCTCGGTCGCCACATACCCCCACGAAGTTGTACGTACACGCCTTCAGACCCTCCGACTACCGATTGCGGAGGATCTGTCGTCAGATGGAATGATCAAGACGCATACAAAAAGGAGTCTCATATACATCACCCGCAAGATTATACAGAAGGAGGGTTGGAGTGGGTTGTACAAAGGGTTATCTGTAAACCTGTTTCGAACAGTGCCAAACAGCGCGGTGACTTTATTATCGTGCGTCATCTGATCCCAGACGGTGGCAGCTAAGTTGATGGTCGATACAGATACGAACTGCTTATGCGTCGTTTGTCCTCGACAGGATAACGCTCCATACCACCCCACAGACCACGTCCCAATTAGACGACACCGCCAGGCACCATCTACGTCCTACATTAAATTTATTCTTTGCAATCGCATTCGCACTGGCTATATTTATGTACAAGCTCGAGCGCTGGGAGACGTTCACAGCCTCTGATGCGTTAATAGCACGGGTTTCTCAAAGTTCTGAGACCACGTTTTGAGTGGGGATTGGAAGTCGTTAGGAGGCAGTACGAGGAGACACGCGATCTTGTCTCGCGTTCATTCGACTCGTCTTTCCGGGGTCTCGCTCGGCCCTGCGCGTCTAGAGAGGTGAGATGTCTGCTCAGTCCAGACGGATCACGCGGGCGCCCCAGGGACATCCGAGCATCCCCCAGACAGTGTACTTGGCATCATCGTCATTAGAAAACAAAACGCTACGTCGTATGCTATTATATCCCTATGCCAACATAGCAAAAAAAAAAAAAAAAGGGAGGGGGGAACACAAAAAAAAAAAAAAAAAAGTCAGTAGAAACAAGATCGTTCTTTGGCTGTCCGTCCAGCGTACGTTTCCACACACAATACATATTGATCGATCATGACTAGTAGCTAAAAGCGAACGTTGGTTCCCCCCAACATGGGAGTGGGAGGGTGTGTGCAAGTGTGAAAAGTGTCATGCGCAATCTATGTTGGTGGCAGGGGGAGTAAAGCGTCCAGCAAAATGTAAAAGTGGGTTCTTGCTTGGCTGATGTAACGAACGGATGAGCCTTGGGGCTCGCGCGTAGACAGGCTACTCGAAAGTTGAAGGTGGTCGTTTGGATAAAACTCGGAAGGCCGTGGTCCGCACAGGAAAGCACAAGGTATATACCGAATAGCGGGCGAATGGAAAAAGGGCAGTCTGCGAAAAAGAAAAGACTGACCAGCGAAAGCGTGAAAAGTGGCAGCTGTGTAATTACACCGGTCAGAAAGCGAGAAGCAGAGAGAACATGCAACACCACTACACGCCACAAGGAAAAGCGACAACAAGACGCGCTGCAACGCAGATTAAAGGTATCCGAACGGAGTTTCAACCACAATGAGAACCGAGCTGCAAATAAAATAAAAAGTAAACGCGTACAAGAACTCCTGAGCTAGTGATGTTGCACCGTATCACCAGCATCGCTCAGGGTTTCCACTCTAACTCCTCTTGACGAACTAACACTCCGAATATCCCTGCCTTCTTCAGCCAGTTCGCGATTGATCAGAGCATCTTCCTTTCTCTCTTCAGGTTCTTCCACTGTTGTACTGGCAAAATCAGGCTTTCGTAAAGCCTTCCTGAATGCATCCGCCATGATCGCTGCATCAGCACCCGAGAAGGGTCCTTGATCGCCGGCAGAATGCGCCCTCGAGATGTCCGAAACTCCGTCGGGAGATACAATCGAAGCGGGTCTGTGCTGCTCTGAAGAGGTTCGTCCGCCTCCGGCCGCCCCAGCTGCGAGTAGTGGTAGCTGTGGCGAATTCGAGTTCTGCGCATTCGCCATCATGGGTGAAGATGAACCCATAGATCCGCGGTGGGCGAGTCGCTCGCGTCGTCGCAGGCGTCGCATTATCAACCAAACAAGAGCCCCTCCTGCTACAATAGCAAGGAACCCGAGAACCACAATAACCGCAATAGCCCAGTGTGGGAACGGTGAACTACCACTGGATAATTGGATGCTACCGGACTGGGAAGATGTCGATGACAGGGACGGAGTGGATGCTTTCGACGTCACAGATGCGATAGATGCCGTCGAGGCGGTTGAGATGGCAGAGAGGGTCGACTCTGCCGAGATGGAGGACTGTGACATCGAAGAGACTACCGAATCTGCATACGTTGTTTCTGGGTAGACGAAAATCATCAGGAGCCAAGGTATTCAATATATTGACCGCACGTACGAATCGCGAAAAATGTAGGGTTTGTGGTTTGCGAGCCATCGAGTCCATTCTGATTCGTGACAACCCAGTAAAATGGATAAGTTGTGTTTCCACTACCAGGCTGCCATTGTGAACCTGTAGTACCAAACCAGCTGTCGTTGACTGGCAAGGTATATTCCCCGGCGGAACCGGTAGGGTTGGGGTAATTCACGACGCTGAACAACGGCGTCAAGGTATCCCCACTAAAAAGGTACAAGTTCACCAAGTTCTGCTGATCAATTTGCGGACGTCGACTATTCCCTGGTAGGCGGTGGGTATACCGACGCAATAAAAAGGCACCAAAACTTACAGACAACTGCTGCAACTTGATGCTGAATAACCTGGTCACCAACGGCAGGATAGCAGGTTACATTGTCGTTGTTGGCGTAAATCTGACAGTTGTACTTGGCTGCGTCTGATAACGGTCGTGATTGTCAGTGAAATGGGGAAGCAAGCGACGTGTCTGACTAGGTGTTTGACCCACCCACTGCGGAGCTGTCCGAGATGATGGTGTTCTGCCTCTTTGGGAGCGATGGCGTAGGGAGTGGTAACGGGTCTGGTGTCCTTTGCCGGACCGATCTCTGGCGTGCTTTTGATGGTGCGGCCGTTGGTGCAGGCCAGGGCAAGTTGTCAGATGGACTGGAAGGCATTACAAGGGATCGAGAGAAGAGATATAATGGAAGATTTGCGGAAACTGAGTCTAGGTTTAAACGAAGACTGTGTGACGAGAGAAAGTGGGGTTGGGAGCGTTATTATGGTTGTGAATTTGCGGGAAATCTCGGGGGGATTGACCAAAGCGGGAGTGTAAACGAGAGGAGGCTCCTTGACGACGTCTTGCACGACGACGACGATGCGGTCGGGGACGGCAACGGCAGCGACGGGGGAGAATGCGACGACGTGCAGGAAGGGACGGAAAGCGACGAGTCGAAAGAACACGGGCAGCATTGCACAACCGAAACCCAGAATTCTCCCAAAGACCCCGAGCACTCTGCTTAGCTAATATTATGTTGCATTGTCCAGCTCAAACAAGTCCCGATCGGGGAAGGGATAGGTACTGATCCTTTTGCAACAACCAACAAGCAAACCCAGCCGGGGTGACCGTCGGACGACCTGAGTTCGCTGCGCATCGCTTGTTGCATCGCAGCCCAGCCCGTGTTGGTTGACTCGTCACCCCCGTCAATATTAAAGTCCTGCCTGCAGACACATTTGGATTCGACGATACGCAGGAGCACAGTGTCTGGGGACAGTTCCAGGTTCAAAGATAGCCAGCAAACTACCGCCAAGGTATATGATTCGGAGTGATCCGCCGTGTCAGCTGCAAGGAGGAATTATACGACGTTCGAGCCCCGTTTGAACCAGCTCGTGATGCTGCTGAACTAAAAAATTAGTCTACTGTTTCGATCTTCTCTTCACTTGGACAAACATACTCACTCCTGTGGAAGGGAGATATCTGGCATACCGGTGCATCGACCCCTGCGTGTTGTATTTCTTGTAGGAGATCAGATCGCTTGGGAGAATCTGTACCTACGCTGCCATCGGTAGCGTATCTGAGACCGATAGGCTGTTCCCGAGATGTCACTGAGAATCCAAGACGCCAAGTGACTGCGCTGGCTGGATATCGATATCGTCGAGACAAGCGACTCTTCGACCGAGTTTTTCTTGACGTAAATATCCAAGTTCCTCCACCACAAGCAATTGTGCATGCAGACAGCCTGGAGGGTGTTCATGAATCGTGATCGGGCATGTGCTGTTTGCCATCACAAGTATCGCAGGCGGCGCGTCTGTCCGCTTGACATCATCTTCAAGTTCGCCGCCACGTAACCTGCCAGCGGCCTGCAATGCCACGGCATCACCCTCACGCTCAAGCACCACATGAGCACACAACTGCAGGCCATGGTGGCCACGGTGTGGTCGGCTACGACGAGGACCAAGAAGCAGAAGAAGAAGTAGAAGTAGAAGAAGACAGCCCAATCTATGCCACGCGTCGCACTAGAAGCGTTCTCGAACTTCGAGGACAAGCTACCATACCCCCTGCCACGCGTTTCGCTGCCCACCCCCCTCGCACTACCGGCTTGTCCACTTTCCTCGGAGAAGGGTTCGCCTGGCGAAAGCCCAAGATCACGCAGATCACAACTGCGCCAGGCCAGCTCGGTGCCGGCGAGACCGAAACCGAAGCGGACGAACCAGTGAGCAGTCGCGTTACTCTGTGCCTTCGGCCCCACACTTTGTTGTCGCACACAGTTCTAAAGGCCCCTTATCCACTCTTCCTCAGCCAAACCATCTTCCGACTACCCGTATAATGCCTGTCTCAGGACCTTTGGTTCCGCCCACTGTCGTGACCCTGTTACTGTTCGAATCCTCGCGTCTCTTGTCCGTTGTCCCCGCGGCTTTCGGTGCATTAATCAATACTTGGTGCTTGTGGTGTCCGCCCGGCTACTCGTATGGCTCACCGGATCATTATTACAATAGAGCCGAGCGACCCGGGTGGGGTCGAAAGTGTCCGCCAGATAGAGGAGATTATTTTATCGCCGTCCTGTGGGTACGTGCTCTCCCTTCTTCTTACTCCCGACCACGTTATCACGCCTAGATCAACAGGCCCTCCTCACCGCACACCAGTGCCTTAAACTGACCACCGGACTTTTGCACCGCTGGCGTGCATACTATTCTCCCCTTTCCACCCTTATCCGTCTTCTCGCGTTGCAGGCAATTTGTTGGCCTGCCACCCATTTCACGCTGGATATCGTTGGTAGCCTAGGAACGAATTCCACATTTGGCGATGATAGTCTCACTATTCTCGAGAGCGCGCTCCTCCGGTGGACAACCGCCCGTCCCGATATCTGCTGGGCGGTCATCGGTACAACGACGTGCATTTCACGGAGTATACAAATATGGGTCACCAGCAACCTATTATTGTCGGCGAGCTCAGGCTCGAGAATCAACTTGTCTTGTGCTGTTCCAGACCGGCTGAGATCGAGGAGGGTGGCCGCGGGTGAAGAGACAAGGAAGCTGACTGGGAGGAAGTGGGACTGGGGCGTCGTGGCGAGAGTATGCATGCTTCCCGCGGGGTGCCTGTATTTTGTAATGGCATGGATTGGCGCCTGGAGAAGAGAGGTGGGAGGGTGTTGACGTTTGTTACAGTAAATGTTAGTGATTGTCTTATGTTACACACTATCCACGTTCGCTAATGTTTGTTGTCCCATTTCAATTGGCTGGTACTCTCAATCGTCCAGGACACAGCATTTGGGATGTCAACATCTCACATATGGGTAGGGCATAAAGCGACTTTACAAACAAGAAGCGCATCGAATACAATACAGTAAATCTCTCGAACGTGTCATGGCATAACCGAGCCCTCGGTCAGCCAGAACTTTAGATATAGAACATGGTCCCAGCCAGATTCGGGTGAACGCCGTTACCCCACGCCTTCTTGGCAGCCTCAAATACCTTCGCCTTCTCTTCCTCTTTATCCGCCTTCGACTTCGTGGTCGTCTTGTCCTCAGAGACCAAGAAATCATTCAAGTAGCACCGGCCCCGCTCGCAAGCGAGATCAGCATAGTACGCCGGGGGTATGAGACTGACTGCCTTGGTGGCGCGCGCATACATGTAGCTCGCCGTGTTAACGCCTTGCTGCACTTCGTCAGCGCCAAGTTTGCTTTCGTCATACACGACGGTGTAATGTGTGGGCTTCGCGTGGCCCTGTAGACCCGCGTGGGCTTGGAGATAAAAGTCAAAATCGAAACTGTTAACAAAAAAAAAAACCACGTTGAGTCATCATGTGTAAAAGAATAGGTGGAGGTTACACGTACACTGCAGTGATGCCCTGGTCGACTACGGTCCCAGGACGAGGGTTGCCATTCTTGTCCCCGGAAGCATCGGCGGGCCACATTCGGGCGTGGTGGCGCTTCCCGCATATAATTATCGTCAACTGAGGTCGGTAAGGTTTTCCTGATCCACCTCTGGGCACTCTCCCGAAAGCGTCGGTTATCTGAGGAAGCTCAGCCTGGAGGACGGTGTCGAATTGTCCCTACGATGTGCTTCAATAATGCAGGCCAAAAAGGAGGATCAAAGTCGCGCACCTCGGACACGCCATCTCGGAACACGTATACCCGATCAGGGAGGGACTTGCTGACCTCTTGATACCTCTTCAAGCGTTCGATCATCATTGCGGTGAGTTCCGTGATCATCTGTTTATAGAGAACGTCAGTGCTATAGTATACCGTAACCGTGAACGGTAGAGTACGCACCTCTTTCTTGGTCTCCTGGCACCTCATGCTGGCCGGGAATTGGGCGAAATTACCATCTACACTCGCCACTACAGCCGCAATGGACGGCGTCCCCTCGATACTTCCAGGTCCAGGGTGTGTGACATCCATGCCAACCAGCATCGTCTTTGTCTTCGTCAACCACTGTAGGCTCCAATCGTCTATCTTGTGATTGATCCCTCCGAGCTTCGTATTGACTTTCAATGCGACGTTCGAGAAGTACTGATCCTGCTTCCTAGGATCTGTAAGAACCTTGTTGGATAACATATGGATAGTGTGTATCCCCAACTCGACATCACAGATACGTTTGATGCCGGGATAGATATAATTGTCGCGCTTGGATAAAAGGACGAGTACGAACGATGGACGTTGAGCTTGTTCCCGGATTTTCACACGAATTCGACCGAGGGACTCTTGTCTGCCAGGGTCATTTGTGGGGTCTACCAGACCAACGTTCAAAAGGGTGGGTGCGCTGTCAGGACTAATGCCTGTCATCCCACTTCTTTGGCATTTTCCAGCAAATCCTTTCCAGAGGGCAGTCAGCTGAGGGTCGCCAGGTCCATTGAAGATGGGGCGTTGCTCCGTGACCACTAAGATCCACCATGACTTTACAACACCACCAAGATGAAATTTGACGTCGAGGATATTCCAGCTCCCGTTGTTCACGTTTGGCGGCTTGCCGCCCCTATAGCTGACGCTTGGAGGAGGAAGTTCCCGGAATGGGATGCCAGCCATGTTGCGACTGACCGATACGTTAAAGTTGGTCAGCTTCTGGTTGTTCGTTGTCAGTCCTAGTAGTGGGAAACCCTCATTGAGGATGGTCTGGGCATTTTCTGCGGGACGCTTGCACGCGTAGCGGAGCATCAGCGTTGTCTGTTCATCATCAAGTTTGCCACGGAATGGCTGGCCAGGCAAAATCTCGCATAGCTCGGGTGGCACATAGATGGGGTGCTTGGCGTTTGGACCAGAAATATCGACGACAGGCAGGTCGGGGTGTTTTAAAGTAATCTTGTACTCTACGCCAGGAATGCAAGTTAGCTCAGCTAGTCGCCCGATGACGAGTCACACATACTTCGTTTGAAATACTGTTCAATGGTTATCTTTGCGTTGAATTCGTCACATTGGAAAGAAGTGGTCTTTGCCGTCGTGGACATGATCTTCTTCAACGGCTTTGTCTGCTTGTAGCCCAGATGACTGGTGGTCACTTTGAGTTTCTGCGCAAAGCGCTGTAGCATGCCCCCTTTCGACTGTCCTCGGAAGCCCACGATGGCATCGGCGAGGTTGCCTGGCTTGTAAAATGCCGTCATGCAGACGCCGACGTTGACCATGAGTTCTTTATAAACTGGCCGCGCCGACATGAAGAAACCCCTCCATGCTTCAACCCCGATGGAGAGTTCTAGAGGCCGCCCTTGGGTTGGAAAGAAATAACGGTTTTTCCCAACACGGACTCCATTGTGGGAAGCGTGGTACTGCAGCACTAAATTATGTGCGGACGCAATCGGACCAAAATCCCAATATCGAGAATTAGGGTCGCCTTTGATAAAGCTGGAGAAACACGATTAGTGAATGAACCGAGTCTGCGATGGTTGGGCTTACGAATCGAGATCACTGGAATTGAGTTCCTGAGTGAGAATAATAGAAAAGGTATATGTCTTGTCGTGTTTGCCAGGTTGGGCCTGGCCCTCCTTGAGGAAGAGGATAGGAACATCGAGTGGTTGTGGCAGCTTCTTTGAAGAAACTAATCTGGCGCTACCATCATGAGCGATGAATGGTACGTATTCCTGCCAGCCGGGGTGGGCACTCTGCTCGAGCAACGCAAACAAACGGGTTTTGATGCTCTTGAGGTCAGTCTTGGGAGTAACCTCGATGTGGTAATCATAGATGATCCCTGTCTTTGGAAACTTGACTGGGAAGAAGTTGGCGCGGAGGACGCCAGGTCTGCCGAGTGTCCCGAAACCGGGACGGGTCGGACGCGCGGAGTCGTACGGAATCGACTTTAGAGTCTTGACGAGCTCGGTGGAGGTGGCGAGGCGCTGGTCAACAGATGCGGGACCTCCGAATACAACATCTCCAGAGACCCCCGCACCTGGTGGCCCAGCGCCTCCACCTCTGGGTCCTGGTCGATATCCACCCTGACCACCACTTGGTTGATGACCAGCGGGGCTACCGCCTCTGGGTGGGCCACTGGGGGAAGAGGCACCACCGCTCCTGCCACCGTGGGGCTGGCCGCGACCACGGCCACGGCCACGGTTATCACCGCCTCTGTTGCCACTCATGTTGAGCTACGTGTCGATGTTGTCGTAAGTTGTTGGGAGAAAGAGACGTCGTGGCGCGCTGAGGTGTTCCACTACTTATAGAACTTTCCTGTGTTTTATCTTGTTCGGCACACAGGCCACGCGTTTCCTGCGCAACCGTGGCTCACACTGACTCGCCTGAACTCTTCAGCCAATGAGAATCAGTTTTATCGCCCCATTGCTGTGTGTTCATTTATACATATAGGACAATGCGCAGTCCCTAATGACGCGTACGCAGCTGCCAGAAGCATGAGGAACATCACGACCAGCTAGCTCGTGCAAGCTGTAATACCGTTGATGTTCTCAACCGCCAAGGACAGCTTTATTTAACATGTCTCCTGCATTTTAAATCCCGATCGCAGTATGATAACAGTCACCACCTGATTTGGCTGAATTACTTGCTGCGAGTCGAGCTCAGCGCAATCTGTAACGAGAGATCCTGGAATCGGGGACCCGTCCTGAAACGGGGAACTCCGACCCAAACCACAGGCAAAGCTGGATGGGAAACGCATGGTCAGGGAGTGACAAAACACAAAGATTGGAACAAACCTCGACAGACGCGCTACGGCCCATCTTTCTCCAACTCTTGCGACAATATTAACACGTAACTTGTCATGAGTGCCAACAGAGGCGGTGAGGGCCGTGGCCAGCCCCGCGGTGGCAGGAGCGGTGGTGTCGCCTCACCCAGCGACCCGCCCATCGGTGGGGGTAGCCCCAGCACCCACCAACCAAGTGCTAGTCGTGGTAGATTTCGAAGAGGAGGAAGAGGAAGAGGTGGTGGATCCGATGTTGTATTCGGAGGTCCCGCCGCATCTGCTGATCAGCGCCTCGCCACCTCCACCGAGCTCGTCAAGTCTCTAAAGTCGATTCCGTATGACTGCGTGCGTCCGACCCGTCCCGGTTTCGGGACACTCGGCAGACCTGGCGTCCTCCGCGCCAACTTCTTCCCAGTCAAGTTTCCAAGGACAGGGATCATCTATGACCACCACATCGAGATTACTCCCAAAACTGATCTCAAGAGCATCAGAACCCGTTTGTTTGCGTTGCTCGAGCAGAGTGCCCACCCCGGCTGGCAGGAATACGTACCATTCATCGCTCATGATGGTAGCGCCAGATTAGTTTCCTCAAAGAGGCTGCCCCAACCACTCGATGTTCCTATCCTCTTCCTCCAGGAGGGTCAGGCACAGCCTAGCCAACACGACAGGACATACACCTTCTCCATTACTCTCACTCAGGAACTCAATTCCAGTGATCTCGATTCGTAAGACCAACCATCATAAACTCGTTTCGCTCACTGATCGCGGTGTCCCAGCTTTATCAACGGCGACCCTAACTTCCGATACCATGATCCTTCCCCGATTATATCGGCACACAATTTGGTACTGCAGTACCATGCTTTCCACAGCGGAGTTCGTGTTAGGAAGAATGCTTATTTCTTTCCTCCCCGCAGGCGAGCTATGGAACTCTCCATCGGAGTTGATGCATGGAGGGGTTTCTTCATGCCGGCACGGCCAGTTTACAAAGAACTCATGATCAACGTCGGTATCTGCATGTCGGCGTTCTATAAAGCGGGCAACCTGGCCCGGGCCCTCATGGAGTTCCAAGAGAGGTCGGCAGGCGCCATCCCACGGCGCTTCGCGCAGAGACTCAGAGTGACCATCAGTTATCTGGGTTACAGGCAGACAAAGGTGGTACAGAGGATCATGTCCACGACGGCAAGGACTACTTCTTTCCAATGTGACGAATTCAACGCAACGATGACCATCGAACAGTATTTCATGCAAAGTACGTCTGACAACTCGTGATCGAGCGACGAGCCAGTTAATTTCCACACTTTACACAGAGCACCACATCACTTTGACATACCCCGACCTACCCGTCATCAAATTATTTGGTCCAAATGCCAACCACTCCACCTATGTGCCACCCGAGCTATGCAAGATTTTGCCTGGCCAGCCATTCCGTGGCAAACTTGATGATGAACAGACAGATCTGATGCTCCGCCACGCGCGCAAGCGTCCCGTTGACAATGCCCGGGCCATCCTCAATGATGGTGTCCCGATGCTAGGACTGAGGCGGAACAACCAGAAGCTGACAAACTTTGGCATCTCAGTCAGTCGCAACATGGCTGGCATCCCATTCCGGGAGCTCCCTCCTCCGGGTGTCAGCTATAGGGACAGCAAGCCGGTAAACGTGAACAACGGGAGCTGGAATATCCTCGACGTCAAATTTCATCTTGGTGGTGTTGTAAAGTCATGGTGGATCTTAGTGGCCACGGACCAACGCCCCATCTTCAATGGACCTGGCGACCCTCAGCTGACTGCCCTCTGGAAAGGATTTGCTGGAAAATGCCAAAGAAGTGGGATGACAGGCATTAGTCCTGACAGCGCACCCACCCTTTTGAACGTTGGTCTGGTAGACCCCACAAATGACCCTGGCAGACAAGAGTCCCTCGGTCGAATTCGCTCGACCATCCGGGACAACCAAGCTCAACATGGAACCCCATCGTTCGTACTCGTCCTTTTATCCAAGCGCGACAGTTATATCTATCCCGGAATCAAACGTATCTGTGATGTCGAGTTGGGGATACACACTATCCATATGTTATCCAACAAGGTTCTTACAGATCCTAGGAAGCAGGATCAGTACTTCTCGAACGTCGCATTGAAAGTCAATACGAAGCTCGGAGGGATCAATCACAAGATAGACGATTGGAGCCTACAGTGGTTGACGAAGACAAAGACGATGCTGGTTGGCATGGACGTCACACATCCTGGACCTGGAAGTATCGAGGGGACGCCGTCCATTGCGGCTGTAGTGGCGAGTGTAGATGGTAATTTCGCCCAATTCCCGGCCAGCATGAGGTGCCAGGAGACCAAGAAAGAGGTGCGTACTCTACCGTTCACGGTTACGGTATACTATAGCACTGACGTTCTCTATAAACAGATGATCACGGAACTCACCGCAATGATGATCGAACGCTTGAAGAGGTATCAAGAGGTCAGCAAGTCCCTCCCTGAGCGGGTATACGTCTTTCGATGTGGCGTGTCCAATGTGCGCGATTCTGATCCCCGCTTTGGCCTGCGTTATTGAAGCACATCGTAGGCACAATTCGACATCGTCCTCCAGGCTGAGCTTCCTCAGATAACCGACGCTTTCAAGAGAGTGAACCCCAGAGGTGGATCAGGAAAACCTTACCGACCTCAGCTGACGATCGTCATATGCGGCAAAGCCAACCACGCCCGAATGTGGCCCCCCGATGCTTCCGCAGACAAGGATGGAAATCCTCGTCCTGGGACCGTAGTCGACCAGGGCATCACTGCAATGTACGCACAATCCAATCATTTCCCTCTGTCATGAGAATTCAGCATGCTTCACAGCTTCGACTTTGACTTTTATCTCCAAACCCACGCGGCTCTAAATGGCCACGCGAAGCCGAAACGTTACACCGTTTTATACGACGAAAGCAGGCTCGGTGCAGATGAAATCCAGCAGGGCATTAACACGACGAGCTATCTCTATGCCCGCGCCACCAAGGCGGTCAGTTTCATGCCCCCGACATACTACGCCGAACTCGCTTGCAAGCGCGGCCGGTGCTACCTGAATGACTTTTTCTCTGGAACAGGGACGACAGACGAGGAAGAAGAGCGGGCGCAGGTGTTTGGTGCTGCTAGGAGGGCGTGGGGTAACGGTATCCATCCAAATCTGGCTGGGTCCATGTTCTACATTTGAGTTTTGGCTAACCGAAGGCTCGAGGGCTCAGACGTGTGCTCTGTTACGCCATTTTCATCTTCTGTATGACTTGTATTTCGACGTGCTCCGTGTACGAAAACCAGCGAGCGACTCAGTCTGGAACTCTGCCGACGGGAAACAGTTTATCACAGCATTGCTGTGTCTTGTAATATGTACAGAACAATGAACGAGCACGGCCATGGCGCGTATGCACGACGGTGGAGAAGGGGAGTTTCTAGAAACGAGTTTAAATAACGTTAGTCACCATCACATATCAACTATTAATCCACATGAGGAATATCACAACCAGCAGCTCGTGCCAGCCGTATGATGTTCTCAGCCTGCATCGCATTCACTATCAGCCTCGACGGCCTTGTCCAAACAAGGGGACACCCACCTGCTTCAACATGGGTGCATCAATCATCTCTTTACCCCCACCTTCCATTTCAAGCCCAAATGCACCCTTCTGATTGGAATATACTGTATTCATCCGATGGAGGATCTTGGCAGCACGGAGTATCTCTGCATTTCCGATCGGCATGCATCCCATATCATTACCAATTATTCAGAGTTCGAGATAGAACATGAGCCGCACCGTGGAACGTCGGTACAAACGAGGCGTTAACAGTCGCTACCTGGTTTGGATGAATGACTTGCTGCGAGTCGAACGTGAGTGTGCCGAATCAATGGAGATAAAGAACTCGGCCATGCCTTGCCAGTGAAGCCGAGTCGCCTGCCGTCTTGGCATTCTTCGCGTAGGTGTTCTGGGTCCTTGTAGTTCACGCACACCTGAAATGCCAGTTCAGACAGCGAGATGGAGGGAAAGACGTAGCTATACCATGTCTATGGCTTCGAGTTCGAAAGCCTTGGCCATGATCACAATCTGTGAACGCACATAGAGTAATTCCTGTTTAGACGTCGTCCGCACCACAGACGCATCAGCGCAATCTGTAACGAGAGTTCACACATGGAACCTTGAGGGAAAAGGACAGAGACATACAATCCTCTGCGGCAAACTAGTAGCTGTCCATGAGAACTCCCGTGTATCAGACGAGCGAGCCGGCTCGGAGCTTACTTACCAGAAGTGCTGTCAATTCACCGCCTTTCTCAGCCCCGAATTCCGACCTCCACCTAGCAATATCCCCTAAGCCTACAACAGAGCGTGCGCTCTCTATGCTGGCTACGATGCGCAACGGGGTGGAAGACGTATTTGCATTACGTATGGTACGAGAGACGTAGTGCAAATCTCGGTCGGAGTGAATCTTGGGGAGTACGAGGGTGCCCACGGATGGGTATCTGAGCTTTCCCGAGGAGCTTGCGTGAGTGTCAGGTTACAGAAACAAGAAAAGGGACATACAATCTCAGTTATATCGTCCTCGAAAAAGGGCGTGCTTATGTCGTTAAGTCGGACGGCGACGCGCTCGGAAGGAGGTAGGTTCTCCTTTGGTGTCCGCTGTCGCTCCTACATCAGCACCCATGACGCCACGTCAAGTCGTTAGACCACGGACATGCAGGAACTGGCTGAGCCGCTGTCTTGCCGCTTTCTTGTCGTGTGGGGTAGGAGTAACGCTGTCTTCAAGGTCATAAATTACAACATCTGGGGGTGCTCCGAGGGCGAGTGACTTCTCGAGCATTCTATCTGACGAGGCAGGGACTAGAGGAGGGATTCATCGATATAGAACATAATGGAACCAGTTCCGAGGAACAGACCATAGAGGTACGAGCGACGCAATGTAGGCTCGCTGGACGTGGTAGTGCTCAGCAGCCTCCGAGAGGCCGTGAAGTTACAGAACCTGACATGGCGTGCGATGTCGTACGTGGTAGCACACCGAAGAATTGGGGTTCGTATCCGTGAATTCATCCTTGAGCTTGTGAGCAACGTCCCCAGGGCCACCATGATGGTGCCGCTGAAGGATCAGAAGGTGGTCACACATTCCTGCTGCCGTCATCTGTCAGGAGAAACTAATACAAGTATACACGATTAAACGCTACATGACATGTGAGCGGCAGTAGACGACATCGTGTATATCGACGTGGAGCGACACCAGAACAACTGTTCACTTGCCAATCAACCCGGTCCAGTCACACTTGTCGTACTTTTTCTTGAAGTCGTCTATTCGATCTTTGTGGTGCCGGCGATCCATTCTCTTCGGTCGCCTCCACCGCCTTGGTTCAACCTCCATCACGTTCCCTATGATCTCTCCTGCAAAGTACCTGTAGCCAGCCGATCAACACAAGGGCAACTCCACATCGCAGCGTTGAACCTACTTAGGGAAATCACCACCTCCCTTCTCTCCTTCGTCGAGAGCACCATCTTCCTCTCCCAAAGCGGCAGACTCTCCAGTACCTTCAATAACATGTCCATAACCACGTTCACCTTTGTAATCAAATTGAACCATAAAGTAGGGTAGGTTGGGAACCATCGCACGACGGAATCCTCCAGGACGCGCAGAGAAGTCGATGACTTTTTTGTGCTGAGACCATTCAGCTTCGGCTGCCAGTAGAGATTCCTATGCCCATTTCATTTTCTGGAACCAGAAGATAGTGATACGAACACTATACCTTGAAGAATTGGGGGATGTCATCATACTCTGCCCAAGGGAGAGGCACACATTCAATGCATGTGTGCCTTTGCCATTTGAGGTTAATTACCGTCTCATAGAATACAACGCCCTTGTCTTCCTCCGCAAACATCTTTATGAGGCTCTTCATAAAGTTCTACAGGTGCCATAATTAACCCCCCTCGCAAACCAGAGGAGAGTATACTTACTCGAACTTCATCCCAAACGTCATCATCGGCTTCCAGCATCGTCAAGTGGTGCTGAATGGGAACAATGAGACAATGCCCATCCAGCAACTCCTCAGTGAGAGTACAAGAAAGGTAAACTCGAGTTCCCATTGCAACAACAGGTGCTTTAGGTGGTGAGTCATCTTCTCCGTAGCAGAACTGACAGGTGGCCAAGGCTTTCTGAGTTCGTTTATAGTCTGTGATGGAATAAAAACACGGTGTCAAGAACATGCTTGCAAGTCAGACGGTCGAGCGTTATACCATTAATGGCGAACTGGCGTTTCATGGCATCGGAGCGCATTTTTTGCCTTGCGAGACGTTCAGCATTGTCGTCAATGTAATCAAGATCATTCTGAGAATGTAATGAGTGACAGGTAGGGAGTCACGCAGTGCGGAGGACGAACCTCGAATTTGCCGTCGCCCATCAGGGCCTTGGCATATTGGGCATCCAAACTTTTCTGGTCAGAGATGCCTGCACCAAAACGCTCCTGACGCAACATCTCTCCGAGGGTGATTTCGTCGTCATCAGCATTGTAGCGCACAATGTCACCAGTCTTCGGGTCGCGAGTTTCAAACTGAAAAGTCTCAGATTAGGATGGTCGCAAGATTTGCAGTGAACAAAAAAGCAACCTTCTCTTTCTTCTTCCGGTTACCCGAGAGTGGTCCCGCATCGTCTTTGCCATGGCCCACATCATACATGCGCCCGTGTGCATCCAAAGTGGGCAGCACCTCGACCCTGGTCCTTACGATCGGTTGTCCAGGTTCACCATGAGCCTTCCTCAGTTGTTCTTCGTATTCTTCCTCGAGCTCGGCTGCATTCGGAGCGTTCATGAGTTTCGCGCGCAGGACCTGAGCCTGCAGTTTGTTCAGCGACGATGGGGACACAGCGCGTGTGGTAGAAACAGCAGCGACAGGGGGTGTCATGACGCTGGGGATGGGTGTATGTGATTGGGCAAGGGGCGATGCTGCCTGAGAGGGTAAACGCAGCGAGTCTAGGCGGCGGTTAGCGACCGGCTTCGCTGATCCAGCAGCGGGAGAAGGGGTCCTTGGTGCGCTATCATCCGCGGTAGTCGGTCGACGGAACGACGAACTGCGACTCGATGCACCGCTAATACCTATGTCTGTGAAACGTGAAACGTTTCTCGCCTGCTGTCTCACGATCTTTGCCTTTGTGGTTGGTCGTTCTCCGGGCGCTACGTCTACCTTCTCGCTCGTCTAGGATACGTCGCTCTTCCTTGGCCTCTTCAAATGCTTGCATCGTGCCAAAGCGCTCGAGTGCGACTTCTTCCACTTGCCTGTTTTCCTCCTCGGCGGTTTCGTAGACTCGGCGAAGACGCATCATGCGCCAGCTTGACCCTGGTCCGCCGGGAGTGACGGCTTTTCGGAGGAAGGCGCAGTCCTCGCATCAGTGCTGCTGCCTTCTCGGAGGTTCACGTTGAGCTCCCGATCACTCACTTTTGGCTGTCACAAACGAGGTTGGTAAACCGCAGCTATGAGCAAAATGTGTGAAATACCTTGTCTGGGTCTGGCTTGTCCGGCTGTGGCTTACGCTTCTTCTCTGTGCCGAGGGAAGAGAAAAAGTCGACAGCACCGTCAAGGGTCCGCGCAGAAGCGGAGGACTCTGCATAGCCATCCGTGTAGGAATCGTCCCCGGTGGGAAACTGTTGCGCGAGGGGCCGGGAAGAGCTGGAAGGAAGGGGTGCATCGGAAGGTGGCAGAAGCATCCATTCATCGCGCTGCAGTTTAGTTTCAGTGCTCGCAGTGGGTGGCAGGACGGGATCCTCTTCGGAGGCCTGTGCTTGTGAAGTCAATTTGAGACTCTCTACGGTCGGTATGTCCTTTGCGAGAAGCTGAGAATTTTTGGTATGAGCATGTACCGCACGTTGAAACGGCCAAACAAACCCGCTCGCCGTCGATGTCGATGTTCTTCTCGACCCACATATCATCGTCGTTTGGGTCATCGTCGGTGATGTGGACCGAGTCGTGTGCGGTGTGTTTGTGCTTTTTGCTCGACCCACGGTGCGATGGTTTGTGTTTCTTTTTCGTGCTGTGTTCGCTGTCCTTGTCTCTGCTGCGTTTGCTTTTCGAAGATCGTCCCTCGCCCATGGTCAGTGGTTCAAAGTGGCAGAGCCGACGTTCGGTTCACCCAAACAGGCAACCTCCCCCTTGAATCAAGTCCCACCTTAACTTCATCATGTGCCGTGAATCCATACAAAGGCCCGGGTAAGCTCATAGGGTGACCATCATGGCGGACACGCTGACCCACCCGTGGTATCTACGGCCTAACTATCCAGAGGTGACCTGGTGCGGCTGGCAACTTCGTCCAGGCTACACGCTCAGCTTTGGTCGAGCGCCCCACGATACACGAGACTATCGGTTCGTAGTTCATGGCTCTGACTGGTCTTTCTCTGAACACTGGCTTGTAAAATAGGCCCAGTCTTCGTCAGGACGCTCTTGTTGACTTACGGGTCATTGACGACTCTTTGTTCGGGTAGAAAATGACGAGCGCTCGTTTCGTGGTCAAGTGACACCGGCACTGCACGCGGACACCAGAGCGCCTGGCCTGGCAAGAAGTCCGAAGGGAACAAGATAATGATAGCGGTATCGCGTCTCTCCATTTATAAACCCGAGCAGGTCATGTGTGCACCCTATTAAAACCCGAGTGAACGATATACGTACCACACGACCCCATCATGTCAGAAACGATCCACCAACCCATCCATCCCGACATCCTCCCCCGCCTCGACCCCGAGTACGTCGCATTCCACAACAAACATACCGCGTTCGTCGTCCCTCCTCACACGATCCCATGGCACCCCGACATCCGCAAGTTACCCGTTGTTCCCGGTGCCTCCCCCGTGGTCCAGGTAGGCTCCGTGAGAGACATCGCACTCCAACACTGCAAGATTCGCGTGTACACGCCCGAGGGGGACCTACCCGATCAAGGGTGGCCCGTCTTTCTTTACATTCACGGAGGTCGGTCCCCCTCTAGTTCCTTTTTTTATTATCTTTGGTTCGGGCGTGCGTATGATAGGGATTGTTTCGTGCTGACCTGATATGAACTTGTAAGGTGGTTGGACCCTCGGTAGTTTGGACACGCAGGCGTCGTTCGCCGCTCGTCAATGCAAGGGTACGTCATCGTAATACCGCTCCGTGCGAATTCCGACAACGAGTTTGACCATGTCGCGACTTCGTTGTAAAAACAGAACATCGCTGCCTCACCATATGTCTCGACTATCGGCTCGCTCCTGAGAATCCATACCCCGCTGCGGTGATCGACACGGTCGATGCCCTCAAGTGGATCCATCGGAACGGAAAGTCGGAGCTGAACGCCAACGTGAACAAGATAGCCGTCGGGGGCTCGTCGAGGTACCGTGATGGTCCAAGCCTGCGATAGCGTTGCTCACAACCGCACAAGTGGTGGAAACCTTGCGGCGATCGTGTCACTCAAGGCCCAGGAACTGGACCCTCCCATCCCGATTTTGTTCCAGCTTCTCGTCGTGCCCGGTGAGCTATTATGCCCTCGCTCTCGGTTGTCCAACGACTCACGCAGTGCGGACTGTAGTCACTGACAATACCGCCTCCGACTCTGGTGACGTGTATCCTTCCTGGAAAGAGATGAAAGATACAGTCTGGCTCTCCACAGGTCGTATGATGTGGTTCCGTCACAACTACCTTCCCCACCCTGCTACATGGACAAATTGGGACAGCTCCCCTATCTTCGCACCGGAAACACTCCTGGCCAACGCACCTCCGGCATGGGTAGGGGTCTGTGAGATGGATATACTCAGGGACGAGGGCATCGCGTATGGAGAGAAATTGAGAGGACTTGGAGTCAAGGTGGATATCAAGACATACAAGGCTGTTCCACACCAGACACTGGGAATGGACGGGGTACTGGCCGTGGGCAGGACCATGGTGGCGGACGCAACCAAGGCACTAGGAGATGCATTCAATGGAGCGTGAATCAACGATAGTTCACCCGCGTGATTATTCATAAATGGGGGCAAGAGAATGAGATGAGATGATATCTATGATATCCTTGATATATCCGCTGTTATGCGGTCTTTTGCAAGACCGGATCCTTGACCGACGTACGATAGCAGTGCGTAATTACCCTTTGACAAGAATGATGGATTGATGATGGCTGTACTGTCCACCACCTGAAGGGACCATGAACCCAACCAAATTACCGCATACGAACGCAAATGCTTTACCTTCGAGAATTGCTTCAAGCGACTTGGGAACACAAGCACGTCCGGTGCACATTCGTCTTCACTCTCCACTAACTTGATCTCTTCCGAGTGCGTAACGTCAAGGTTGACCTCGTGTGCAACGTCGAATGGGGTAGGAAATATCGGGTAAAAGCTATTTAAAGGCCATCAGATGGACCTCAACGACGTATAGATAGGTTACCTTCGCTGTTGCAACATGTTGCGTGCAAGAATGGACATGCCATCCGTCGCGAGCTCAGATGTCGGCGTCAGTGGATCGACCTCTGGTGTTCGTTTAAAGAATTCCTCCTTGCGAAGATGGAACAAAGTATCGACGCTCGTGACTGCAAACGAAATCCCGTTGACAGAAAAGCGGCAAGGGTTTGGAAGTAGGCGAATGCGCTGTATAAGGAATCATTTAAGAGGTGTTCCTGGCGCATAAAGCCAAGCTCACTGGATCCTTGCTAAACTCGGGTCCGAGTTCGCACTGCGGAAAGACGGCGTGGTCGCTGATCACATCGTTGATACTTGGAACCAACAGTACCGTGCTGTCCGGGGACTGGACCAAGAAATCCTGGAGTCTCTCGGTAAACTGCCGTTCAAATAACTGTCTAGGTGTCTCGTCCGTGTCCCCGTCCTTGATGCGCGAATTTGTTGCGTCAACAAAAGGACCAATCTGGGTGCGCAGGGTAAAATGTCAGAAAAGTTTTGAAGCGGACAAGCCTTATCGTACCAGAAGGACGACAGCAGGCTTACTTTCTTTCACTTTGTCAAGCAAGCTTGCCCAGGGTTTATATTCCAAGTCCGAGTCCAGGCTGAACGGCCCGCACGCGATACACATCGAAAAGGTAGCGTTTGCATCACTCGGAGGTGACGAAGGCATTTTGATCGGGGGCAACTGGAATGATGTATACCAATTGGTCCTGATAAAGCTTTTGTGATGGAAGGAGTGTAGCGCACCGACAATAGTTCTTCTACGAGGAAGAAGCCACCTCCACCATTGCGGCCACGTAGTGCCACAATTGCACCAGGAAAGAAGCTCATCCCACCAATGCCTTTGATTCCGCCCCGCAACTTGGTTTCAGGGAGCGAAGCGTATTGGGACGCGGACGCCGGATCCCATCATACGTGAGGATTCCAGGACCAAAGATGACTCGTTTAGTTTTGCCCCCGAGGCTGATAATTCTGCGTCATGGACTATCCTCCCGACTACGGTGGTAGTTTCCTGGCATAAGTGTGAATTACATGCATAGTCGGGCGAGGGAAACAGACCTCTGTGGCAGCGCTTGGATCGGCAAACTCATCGACATGATAATGTCTCTGAACGAGATCAGCAAATTCGTCGATGCGATCATCCAAAGCTAGTCCATTGCGCAATCAGCTGGCTCGTGAAGACTCGAAACGAAAGAAATAAAAACACCTTCACTCCTCCCAGACACTTTCTCGTACATGTACCGATCTGGGCCGCAGTACTATCAGCAGACGCGCGGTGTGATCCACGATGCCCTCACAAGCTCGATTTTTCAGAGATTGTTCGTCCGATCTCGGCCCTTCAAACACAACTCTGCTCGGTCCCGAAAACTCGGAGACCTCTGACTTGATGATGCCCGACCGCAGTGGTCCAATCTTCAGACCCGCATCGAGGGTCCTCGCCATCGGCGCCTTTGCAATCCCACGCGCCCTGCCTCGCCCTCTTTCAAAGATGGCTGCGCTCCGCGAAGCAGCTTCCTGCTTCGTGGCATTGAGTTTGCCCAGTTCCTGTTGAAGTCTTGCCTTGAGATCGGGGACGGATTGGAGGGTGAAAATGGCAAGGGTTCTCGTGTTGGAATAGGAGAGTGCTTGCCACTTGTATGAGAGGGATTCCACGGTTAGATTGTACATTTTGCACATGCTCATGCCTTGGGTTGTATCACAAAAACGCGTGGGCAGATGACTGTGGGAGGTCTCGAACGCGCTTACATTCTTTGACGAGTGCATCATCCGCGGCTACGGCCTCGGTAAAGTACTGGGCGATTTCGCTGCGGTAGGCGTCGAGTGACATGTACAGTGCTCGCGTAGACGGACGGAGGAAGAGAGTCACGCCCAAGCAAGCAGACACGGTGTGTTTACGTATTTGTAGTTGCCACAGGCGCGACATGCCCATGCTCCGCCAGCAAGATCCATGTATGGAGTGATATATTAGAGTATCTGCATGTGCACGTTAACCCTACAAGTGATAATACAAGTACAAAACGGTAGGATAGTGATACGGTGCAAGGAGGCGATCAGATTCGGGGGGTAGACAGGGTAGGGCATGGGGTTGAGCCACGGGACAGATATGATCAAGGCGACAGCGGGAATAGTGAACAGCAACACAGAGCCTGAGAGGATACAGCGAGAATGAACAGTTTCAAAAGTGCGGTTTTATGCCTCTTGGTCTTCTCCGTTTGTGAGCCTGTTGTATTCCCTGTCTTCTTTCGAGTTCGAGTCGATTTCAGACTGAGACAGCGAACTTTCGCGTGCAGAACTGTTCGTTGGTGATATAGACAGACCCCCTTGATGCGAGGTTGGAGGCGATGATGCATGAGGGATACTGACGCGGTCAACGATGAGTGGGATGTGACGGGGTGTGTGATTGATACATACTTTTCGGGATTGGGGATAGCAGTGCCAACGGTGTTTTGGGGAGCGACACCCGCTTTCGACAGTGCATAATCACCCGAGTCAAAGTATTTGCGATCCTGATGACAGGATGTCCTCTCAGCGGACGTTTACGGACCGCCATGCTGAGCGCAGCGACTGACCTTTTGCATTTTAGTGAGGATGTTCTTGTGTGTAGGCAATTTTCCATACAGCCGGAAGAGTTTCTGCTCTTCCTCTGTCATCTTCTAGAGGAATGAACGAGGGGTGAGATGGTAGGAACGACCACCCAAGTTGTAGGTCGCTGCGGCGATCAACTCACGCTGATGTCGATCTTGTTGCGCTTTGCGGGGAGCATGGCGATGGGAGGTTGTCGTCGACGAGCAAAGAGGAGGAGCGGTCAAGCCTTGAAGCTTGGGGAGAAGGAGGACACCAGGACAGAATTCTTTGGAGATCACTGTAATCACTGCACCTAGAAATAGCGGTGAGGCGGAGTTTGAATTCTGCCACCTCATGTTTCGGAACTCGGGTGCCGCTTACCCTCGCGTTTGAAATACAGCCGTATTATGTACACCTACAATATTAACTTACTACGGGGTCGTCCCAGTCCAGATTGCATGTCAAGTCCGGAGTCTTTCTCTCCTCGTCCTCCAACAACATCGAATCTAAATCATCCTCCACCTCGTCGCGCTCGGAGGAACTATCCAAAGTTTCAAAGCTTTCTGCATCGATTTGGCAGGTCCCCGATTTCTGCGTCAGCTGTTCATACTTCTCGGAATAACAGTCATGCGATGCATGTGATGGTGAATGAGTTAGGTTTGCGAGCAATACCAAAGTTTCGGAATCTTCCAGGTAGGCTAACTGAGAAGCATTGTAGCGCAATCCGCTCGCAGCTGGTGGCTTGCAATAGTCGACATCCAGATGGTGATAATGAGTAAAAGAGTAGCCTTGCGGAGAACGCGTGGTGATGCTTGCCAATGGGGTAGATGCACTGATAAGAGATTCGTCCGATCGGGCATCCAGCTCGCGTTCGCCCAGACTCGTAGCTGCGTCACGTAGAGGCCACATCCCATCCTCAGGCCAATATTCTTCAGCGAATACATCCATCTCTTCTTGCAATGTGTAGCAGGGATCGGCCACAAGTGCACAAGGTGACGTCGCAATTCCGGGCAGCTCGACCCAGGAGGCTTCATCGTTGATCCCTGCGTCGGGTATACGCGGTAGCAGACTGTCGTCGTCATCTTGTGGCAATGACACGAATTGGGGCGTTGCTGCGGGCTACACACTTCGTGTACGACGTATGTCCTCACTTAGGTAACTGGATATGACCGACCTTGAAACGGCGCTGGGGAACTCCCACCCGGAAAAGTTGCTCCATACTCTCGCACAGAACCTCTGCGTCCGTGAGAACAGGCGTCGCGGGGAGATTATCTATTTCCTTTTCCGAGGTCTCAGAGACTGCGTCGTCAGTGTATGAGGATAGAGCGACGGTGCAAGTCTGGCGGACAAATTTACGATGGCTGCGAGCAATCTGTGATTTCATAGTCGGAATCAATAGTGAAAAACCCGCGGACCAAGTATACCTTTAAAAGACGCTTGCATTTCGATATGAACCCTTGGTTTTGCGACCGGATCATTATTTCCACGATAGAGTGGCCGATGGAGGGCAAGTATTGCATCTCTAGGTCAAGCCTCTGGCAGAAAAGTGAGCGACGCCTTGAAAGGTGACGCGTAGACGGACCTACCTTGCACCAAGGTCCAAAAATGAGTGGGTAACGGCTATATATTAATCAAGTGCGCATTGATCCAAGCTCAATCAATGACAACGTACCCTACGAAATGGTATATTAAAAATTGTTCAGTCACACGATTGAGGAGCGCTTCGGCGGGGAGAAAGAGGGTTTGGGAAAAAGGATTAGCTTCTTCTAACAAATGGCCGGAATTGACAGTGTCGCTGCGCCTTGCAACGGTCTGCCAAATATAGGCAAGGTGTAAGGAAACAAGATTGGCATGGGGACGTGACGCGTGAGGTAATGGGCGTGAAGGTGTCAACGTCACTTGAAACACGGGATCAGATATGATTATGGGCAACGGTGATAGGAGATTGTGGCCAACATTTGGAAAGGCCGTCTGCGTCGTCGACAAAAGGACGCGACACATTGTTAAGACCGAGTTGGTCTGCGTTCTATAGAGGGAAACATGAGTGCACGAAAAGAAGATGGTGTTGCAAGCATGCCGCTTTCAACTGCGTCTGGAGGTGGTGCACGAGTCCAGAGCGCGCGATGTCGTGCGCGGGTATTTGGTGGCCGTCGAGCGACCCGGAGAACGAGATCGTCAGATCGGATAGCCAGAGAACGTCGATGTCTTTTGGTAGGCGCCCTTTGACGCTGTGTACGGCGTCGGAGGGTGAGCCATGCACCAAATTATGGGTGATTTTGAGACGGAGGGCGTGGTCTTGCGACGCGACGCGGATGGAGGACGAGGAGGTGAAGGAGGGCATGGACGACAGGGGCAAAGGGAATGATAAATATTTATTGTATGTAATAGGAAGATTACGAGATAGCTAACTAAAAATAAAATTTGGATAGGGTTATTATCTCGGTATCACAGCCTCGTCCGCCCATCATCGACGGCCTACTTCGCCAACCAGAGCTTGATCACACGGGGATCCGCCTTTTGCATTTGAACGGTCATGGTACGTTGTTATCGCACACATCGACAACGACACCCGCTGACCAGTCCATTGTCAAGCTCGACGAGCTCGACCAGAAAATACAGGATGTCCTCAAACGCATCGAAACAGAACGCAAAGTTCTCGATGCGTCTAGGCATCTTCGTCAAGCAACCTCAAACCCAGACGTCCTGAGACGCAACGATGCAAAGATTCGGGAAGCCGAACGCTCCTTATCTTACTTTGAGGACACCCTACGCGAGCTCCAGGCTCGCAAGAAGTACCAGGCTCAGCGCGACGATCATTCTCGATCAGCATCCTCTCCTTTGTCTTCATCCTCCGCCACCAAGTCCAGTCGGGGTACCGACAGAGACCGTTCCCTCCCCCAAATCCCTCCTTCTGACGTCGACTCCTCCGGTCCCGGCGGTCGTACCGCTGGATCCCCTGATACCTCCCAGACACTCCTTGGAAGTGAGGAGGGCATCCCTCAGGTCAAGCAATACTCGAATCTTGACCTCATCAAAGCCGATACCCCTCACACTACCGCCAAGATATCCAGGATGCTTCATCAGCTCGAGTTCAAGCTCCAAGTCGAGTCGCAGTATAAAAAGGGAATCGATAAGATGGCGAAGTTATACCAAGCAGATGGAGACAAGAAATCTCGCGCGGATGCTGAGAGCAAGCGAGTCGAGAGCGAGAAAAAGATTCAACTCTTGCAGTCCGCTCTCAAGCGATACAAGAACTTACACATTCTAGACGATGTAGAAGAAGAGGATCAACAATCTGGTGAGACTTTGTTCCATTCCATTTCACGTTACCTCCGCCATTCTAAATCAAAGCATCAGACACAGGTGGCGAGCGCAAGGAGAACATGCGCGCCAAGCCACTGTCTGGCAAGCTCTTTGTCACACTCATGGGTGCCCGGGAACTTGATCACCCTCCCATTGTTTCTTTGGGCCGACTTCGTTCCTCGTCCAAGCAAATCGTTGAAACCTATGTTTCCCTCAAGATTGAAGGCACTCAACGCGCGCGTTCCCATCCCTCCCGCACGGATCGCTGGAATGAAGAATTTGAGATCACTGTCGATAAAGCAAACGAGGTCGAGATCGCGGTCTATGACAAACAGGTTTCCGAGCTACACCCCGTTCCCATTGGTCTCCTTTGGATTCGGATCAACGATCTTGTCGAAGCGCTGAGACGGCAAAAGGTCATGATGGAAAGTGGCCAAGGTGGTTGGGTGACAGCCGGCGCTATGGATGGTGATTCACCCGTTGGAAGACCACCAGGGGCAACCTGGTGGCTTCGGAGACGTAAATGCGCCGCTGAATCTAGGTCCTGGAGCAACGGGTCAGCCTGGTGGATCGATGGGCTTCACGAGTCAAACTGAAGGGATTGATGGCTGGTTTGCCGTCGAACCTGCTGGTGCACTGGCTTTGCACCTGAACTTTGGTTCGTACCCTCTACCATGGCGCTGTATAACTTTGATGTCAGTGTCACAGTCAAGGAAAACGTGAGGAAGCGTCCTCTGGATGCCCCCGGAGGGCTCGGTCGTCAAGGTGCCGTCAGGAAGCGTAAAGGCGAAGTTCACGAAATGAACGGTCATAAATTCGTTCAGCGGCAATTCTATCAGATCATGCTTTGTGCTTTTTGTGGAGACTTCCTTCTCAATGCGCTGGGATATCAGTGCGAGGATTGTCGATACACATGCCACAAGAAATGTTATGAGAAGGTTGTCACAAAATGTATTTCCAAATCAAATACCGGGGTATGTCGCCCCTTTTGACAGCTCTCCCTTTGCTGACGAGTCTATCTATCTCGCATTATAGGACGGCGATGAAGAGAAGATTAACCATCGGATCCCTCATCGCTTCGAGCCTATAACCAATCTGGGCGCGAACTGGTGTTGCCATTGTGGTTACATCCTTCCTCTTGGTCGCAAGAATGCTCGCCGGTGTACCGAATGTGAGATCACATGTCATGCCAACTGTGCGCACCTCGTTCCCGACTTCTGCGGCATGTCCATGGAGACCGCCAATCAACTGCTTCGTGACTGGCGTGATATCAACCGAGCACGCGGAGGTAGAACCGCTGCCGCAAGACCAGTCACGCAAATCCATACCCCTCAGACTCAGGCCCCACCACTTCCGCCGGTCGATGTTCCCATCACTCAGAGCGTGGAGCGGTTACATCTTATAGGCTCGACTGACGTACCACCCACGGAACCGTACGGTCGTCGCACGCCTACTCAGGATGGGGTTGATCTTCGGTATCATCAACAGCCTCCGTCGAGTGTTCCACTCCGACCGCCTCCTGGAGCTAGAGTCCCTGTTCCCCCTGCTTACCCGAACGAGCCATTGCTCCCTCCGGCAGCTCCGGCCCCGACGGGATACGAACAGGAAGACTACGGCATCCCCCCAGTTCAGGTGAATTGTAACGATGAATGTGTAGTCCGACTGAAGCTGACTGTCCCGTGGAAGCAGCCCACGTACCCTCAGCAAAGCTTACCTCAGGTTCCCCCGCCTCCTTCACAACAACAGCAACAGTACGTGTCGCAGCGTCAGCAGGCTGAGGTAGTCGTTGCATCCCAGACAGTGTCCCCTACTCAGCGTGCTGCTCGCAAGCGGAAGGTTGGTCTCGATGATTTTAATTTCCTAGCTGTTCTTGGCAAGGGGAACTTCGGCAAAGTCATGCTCGCGGAGGAAAAGAGAAGCAATGCATTGTATGCGATCAAAGTTTTGAAGAAAGAGTTTATCATCGACAACGATGAAGTGGAAAGGTGCGATACCTGTGCTGAGTATGGCTGAAGACAGTTGCTCATGGATGTTAAGCACTCGTTCGGAGAAGCGCGTGTTTCTGGCCGCCGCTCGTGAACGCCATCCCTTCTTGCTTGGTCTTCACTCCTGTTTCCAGACAGAGACTCGCGTCTACTTCGTGATGGAGTATGTCAGTGGAGGAGATCTTATGTTACACATTCAGCGCAAACAATTCTCTCTTCGCCAAGCGAAGTTCTATGCGTCCGAAGTCCTTCTGGCCTTGGAATATTTCCATGCCAATGGGATTATCTACCGGTTGGTTGCCTCTCGCTGCACGGTATTTAAATCGAGCTTGAATTTATAACAGGGACCTGAAGCTGGATAACATTCTACTGACGTTGGATGGCCACGTGAAGGTCGCAGATTATGGGCTTTGCAAGGAAGATATGTGGTATGGTTCGACCACAAGCACGTTCTGTGGCACTCCAGAGTTCATGGCTCCCGAGGTTCGCCCATGAACATTTCTTCAGGAAGGCACTTAGCTGACATTCTACTGGATCAGATTCTTCTTGAACAACGTTATGGACGCGCCGTTGACTGGTGGGCCTTTGGCGTACTGACGTACGAAATGCTGCTTGGACAGTCACCTTTCCGGGGTGATGACGAGGATGAAATATTCGATGCCATTTTAGAAGACGAGCCATTATACCCGATTACTATGCCGAGGGACGCTGTTTCGATCTTGCAAAAGGTATGGTCTACGCGAACTTTGACTGGTCCATTGCGGTGCTGAGGTATCTACAGTTGTTGACAAGAGATCCTTCTCGTCGGCTTGGTTCAAGTAAGGCAGACGCTGAGGAGATAAAGAGGCATCCGTTCTTCAAAGACGTGAGCTTTGACGATGTGCTCAACAAGCGCATTCCTCCACCCTACTTCCCGACCATTGTAAGCTCTCGCAACCTCTATAGATTTCAATGCTAAAGATTCCGCAGAACGGCAGTGCAGATACGAGTAACTTTGACGAAGAGTTCACTCGTGAACAACCGACTTTGACGCCTGTGCACGGTCAGTTGTCAGCTCGCGACCAGCAAGAGTTTGCCGGATTTTCTTGGGTAAGTTGCACGGTTGATGACACCGCGGTGTTATCTTATAAACCATTCAATCAGGTCGCCTCTTGGGCAGATGTTTAATGGACCTTTTTAAAAACGGCATTTTATCTCTCTCTTGTTGTTGCTACAATAATACATACACACGCTCTGTTCATTTCTACTGCCTGTACTTGGATAGTTTTGCAAACGATGTTGTAAAATGACGACGATATAGCTCACCCTCTGTCTCTATTGTAGTAGTCACTGCGTTTCGAAACGAGCTTATTGACGTTTTGCATTGGTGGAGACGATGTGAGCACCCGTTCCGGGCACCGTTCTGGGATCGTCAGGCAGCTGATTTTGACCGCGCATCAACTCATGGAAGCTTTGCCAGAGGGAAGCGATTGTCTCGTATTCCCTCGTCATCCCAAGCACTTCTTCCAGCTTGCGATTCAGGACGTTACTTGAGGACAGCAATTCCTCGAACCCCTGGTTGATCATGAGTCGCTTTCTCGATGGATTGAAACCGCCACCTTACAGCGGTGATCTCTGCAGAGAGCCGATCGCGCTCTCGCTCGAAGAAAGTGGGCTCCTTTTGTGACATGAACCAGTGCTGTGAAGCTCGGAAAGCAGAGCAGGTGAAACTTGTATGCTGTATTGAGACAGGGTCATAGTAGTGCTACCCGCAGTCACGCTGGCGCTCGGACCATGAGGCTATAAGAATCCGAGTCCGGTTTCCCTTTGCGTGCTTCCCTCGTTTTCTGGCTCTGCGTTCACGTTCACTTTGACAACATGGCTCCCACTCCCATCGAAGACATCGACTTCTCAGAGCTGTGCGACAAGATCCTCGAGGTCTTACGCGCGTTGTGGACGTTCGTGTCCGACCTCTGCCTCGCGCTCTGGTCCTACGTCTCCCAGGCATTCTGGGTCGTGTGGACTTATCCCCCCTTTGAAACCTTCCGGAACGACTTCATGGTAGCCTTGATCGCCCTGAAGGATTACGGTCCGTCTCGTTTCCCACCATCGCAAATGCACCTTGCTCACCCTCGTCCTTTTCTGTTCTCTAGCAATCGCACATCCCTTCACGACCACAGCGATCGCCGTTCTCGCGTACATCTTCGTCCCGGTGGTGCTCAACACGCTCAAACGCGCACTTTTGCATTGTGGCGGATTTAGGAAACGTGGCGTACTGCGTGGTATCGTATCCTTTACGCCCGCCTTTCCGTGGAGAATCGTGTTTTGGCTGACGACCGGCTCGCGCGGGTGGTTTTTATTATTATTATATACCTAGGTTCCTATGCCGCCAATTATCAATCAACGAGATTCGGTGGGAACGTGCCGAGGAACTCAACGTTTGCACGGTTTCAATCACAAGGGGCGAGGGTCGGTGGCACGGGGTCTCTCAGTTGGGACTAGTAGTGGTTGATCTCGTTGGGATATACCCGTTCTCCCTGGTACTTTACCGCGGCGCTGCCAGGGTTGCACATCGACTGATTAATGACTTGTATGTTTACTGGTCTTGGGTATGCTTGTATGCTCCAGCAATATTCACGATAAATTTGATTGACCTCGAAGCAATGACTAGGGTAGTGAGCAAATCCTCGCAAGTGTAACCATACAACATAAGTAGCAAATGCAGATGACAGTGGATACAAGCAGATCCTCTTCCCACACACAATCCCGTCTACAAAAATCCGCTCTCTTGCAACAAACGCGCCATCTTTTCGTCTTCCCTTTCACGAGGTTCCCGCTCCAAGCTGAGATTCCAGAACACGTCGCCAACGTCGACCTGGTCATTGAACTTTCCAAGTGACTCTTCGATGTACATCTGAACCGCAGAAAGCGGATGGAAGTGATGAGGTAGAGTTTGCCAACGCTGGATATCTTGGATGACTTCGGAGGCCATCTGGCGCTTCCGAAAATTGACCAAATTACCTGGTAGGGTATCCTTGGAACCGTCTTGAATGAACGTGAGCGTGGTAAGGAAGACACCTGGGCCGTCAAGTCAGAATCCAACCAACGCACCCGTGCGGTATGTCCTTACCAATAAAGGGCACGCACGGAGGCGCAACCTTTGCGAGCGTCGAACGATAATTGGTAAAATTCTTTCCCGAATCAATTGTCATCTCGCATGCATTCAGCTGCGTCATGTGTCGGGAATTGACTTGTTCCCAAGAGCGCTTCAACCGGCGAATAGGAGGCGAATTTAGACCAGATACGATAGCAACCATACTTGAATAATTATGCAAAAACCGACAACGCTGTCACGGGCGGGTCAACGGCAAGCTCTGATGCCATACAAATCACTCACCTCAGCGATGAGGATAAATTGTTTGAGAATATTTGCTCGTTTCCTGGAGTCTTCATAAGAGAGGACTGTATCAGCAACCCAGTTGGCAATCTTGTGCGGCATTAGCTCATCTGTTTATACAAAGGAGTAATACCCACCCTATTGCTGGTTTGAATGACCCGAGCGATATTATCATTGTAGTCAGTCTTTTGTTCCCGAGATCTCGATAGACATTCCATGGGGCGGATTCTTTGATACAACTGGCTTTCCAAAATCGTCAACTGTCGCGCTAATTCCAGGGAGTCGACGTCAAGCAGTTTCACTCGCTTGCCTGTCTTGGGCACGATGGATGTCGGAGGGGACACCAGATTCGGCGTGATCGTCTTTTTGAGTTCTCCAGCGCGCTGAGAATCTCGTCAAATTCAAGGCATTATCGTAATCTCGCATGACCTACAGCACGATCGATCAAAATCACAAGTTGCTTAGATATTGCAATCTTGCTGACAGCATCTCGCAGTAAAAACTCCTTCATCCGGTCGAGAATGTACATGTCTTCCTTCTCGAGAAAATCGTCGTCGGCTACCATAGCTTTGAATGTATTGAGCACCCTACAAGAGACTTTGTGAAGAACAGGCCAGACGAAAACAAAAAGAGCGAACCTCATTTGGATGATGTGTTGCTTGAGTTTCTTCCACTCCTCCAACTCCGTAGGAGTTAGGCTATTAGGTGGCTGGATGTAGAAGCGTCGGACGAGGAGATCGAAAAGTTCCTCTAGCGTTGTGAATGATTTGTACGTCATCAAGAATGTCTTGATGAAGGTTGGGTCTGATCAACAGGTCATTGGGAAGGTCTGCCGTGCCGCCACGACAGGTACGTACCACCTGTTTCATGCGACGTGAGGCGTTCTACCAAAGCGGGGACTGTGCCAGCACGAACGCTACCATTTACGTCGATGGTCATTTCATTCTTGGTGTAGTCCGGTCGCAGATACCACGGCTTTGTGCTGATGATATGCTCAGGAGCGTCGTCACCGAAAATCTTCTTTATCTTCTGCGCATTAGTAGCAGTTCGAGTTCCAGTCGCTGTGATACCTTGTTATTAGAGGTGAGGACGGGGCGCTGAAAGGACCCACATTCATCGTCATTTAATGACACCGTATCGCTAATGATTGATCCTTCCTTATGCCGTTCTGGTGGAACCAGTGTATGTGCTGATAGAGTATAATCACTTGATGTGGCAATCCGCGTAGAATCGGGCTTGGAGAGATCCTCCAGAGTGATTGTGTTGTCAGACATCTGAGATTGGCTGCGGAACGATGGAACGCGGTCGGCTTGGACTGTTCCCCTCTTGTTTCCCTGAGCGCCAAATGCCACCTCAATATCAACGATATCTTCACTCTCCGGGTCGGCAGGATTGAGGGCCGACATGGGCCGCACATCATAGTGACTATCCATGATACTTAAGCGCGATACTCGCCACTCGATTGCGCCCTTGTAGTCTCCTTCAGAAATATCTTCTTGATCATGTCCCACGGATAGCAAGGCATCTAGGGTCTGTAGGAGGAATTGGAGATTCGACTTGATCGATGCAGCTATTGCATCCAAGTAGTCGTAAAGATCTTCCCTATCCGGGGAGGCAACCCTGCCTGAGGACTGACGGATGTGTTGGGTGGTCAAAAGCATGATGGACGCGTCGTCATAGAGGGCTTGCACGGCCGACTCTAAAGTGCGACTTAATAGCCGTGCCTTGTCCACGGTCTGGGCATACAATGCACTGTCTTCCTCGGCAGCAGCTTCTGAGTAAAATCCATCGATATCGACATGGCGAGCGATATGAAGATTGGATACAAACAGCAGGAGCGTTAAAATCCCTGTGAGAACGTCCCGGCTAGCCATCCACACACGTTGTTCTGTCCCACAGACTAAGTGCCAGGAACGACAATCATGCCAAACGGTACTCACGAGACTCATTAACCCGGTTTCTCAAAGCGGTGTGGAGGCTTCCGAACTTCGCTTGCACAGACACCATGTGTGTCTTGAATTCTGAAAATGCATCCGAGCTGAGGACAGTCTGGGGAAACTCTTCGGTGTCATCAATGGGAACCCAGCCAAATCCCTTCCATGTCCCACCATAGCCAGCTCCAACTAGTCCAAGTCCAATGTAAATCATGGAGAAGCAACCTTGTACTCGTTTAGCCCCGACCGTTACTTGTTGTTGCTCGCTGTGATATCTCTGGACTTCTACGACAAAAGCCACGATAGCCCTGTCGAGCTCTTCTGCATCACTCTCGATGCGAGAGGCGGTTTCCTGGGCAGCAGGACCCGAATCATATTCCATGGCACGTGCGGAGAGAACCAGTTTGGATAATGTTGCCGTGACCTTGCGTTGGGCAGGTTTAAGGAGCGTTTGCGCAGTAGTGGTTTCACGTTGGTCCCGAGCTTCTCGTGGGATGAGTTGGTTTGGTATATGGGTGGAAGGAGGTGCAGAGATATAAAGAAGGTTGCGAACAGCCACCACGACCGATCTAATAAGGTTGTCAAGGGCTTGTGCGTGTTCAAGCCGACGATAAACCCCATTAAGTGACTGGTTCTTCTGAACAACGGACGCAATAGCGTTCCGGGCAATATGCGATAGGTCGGAAACCAACTCCGGCAGAGGAGGTGCAAGGGATTGTTGTAAGGACTGGGCAATTCTCTCGGCAGCAGTGAGCTCCAAGGCAGGATTTCTTTGGACCACAGGAGCTAGCTCCTCCTGCTGACCATTCTGGGAACTTCTGCTAGTGGAAGGAGAGTTGTCGGGATCCGAAGAGTAGACGGCAGAGTCATCTGAGTCGCTAATAGGTTCAGAGATGCTTTGACTCCGCTCTCGCACTCCGCGGTCCTGTTGTGCCGTAGAATTCGACCGCGAACGAGTGTTCTGATCTGATTCGTCATGACTACTCAAGAATTCCGAGGAGGTCGTAGAGGAACCAGTGAGAGCACGAGCGCGGCCCTTCCTGGAAGAAACTTCGGTCTCCGGAAGCGTCCAGCTCACTTGCCCGGTCAGCTTATTCAGGTAAAAGTACGACATGCCGTCATCGGCGAGTCGTCTAGTCCAAGGTTCCGGGGTGCCCGACCGTTTAGGTACACCAAAGCCAGCTAAGGCAGTCTCCGCCAGTGCAACCAAACCCAGTCCGGCGCCGGTCCCGGCACGAGCGCTAGGCTGTGAAATGGTCAAGCCAGCAAGATCACCATCAGAAGTGTCATCGATATCGAGAGGCAAATCGCGAGAGTGTTGACCAGTTTGTGTGTTGACATAGTAAATCTATTGCAACCATTAATTATCACTGTACAGATTAAAATCAGAAATGAAGTAACTCACCTGACCGTCCTGCGTAACTTGTGGCATCCAAAAGTCATTTGACATCCCTTCTCCTTCCAAATTGGCATTTCCAAGTTCAAGAAATCCATTGGAAGAGTCGACCAGCTCGCCTGCGACCCACTCGGGTTCCGAAGCATAGTGGTCGCGAACAATCTCTCTCCGAAGAAGGTCACTCCTTTCCTGCGAGTCCTGCGAGGCATCGCGTGCCTGTTCAATTTGGCGATGTTGCAACGCTTGCTGTTCATTGTGCGACAACGCGAGTTCCGCTTCCTCGTCGGAGATTATGGTGACATAGTTCGATGGGAACCAACCCCGTTCGTCTCCGAGAAGGCCATCCCACCAGCCGGATTCCAGCTGAGTCAAGACCTCGATAATGTCGTTCTTGCGAAAGGATAACGACGAGGCGTCATTTGTCTGATAATCATATAGTGCGCGACAGAAGAACGTGGTGATATATTGCTCTTCGGGGACCTCCTCCGGACTAACACCGTTCTGGTAAGTCATACCACCATAAGCGACCCCAAGTGTAGCCATGGACAGGCTATGGAAGAATGACAGATGTTTGCGAGATGCGAGTGGAACGTTGAGGACGACGAAGACGGGGGGAGATGGCAGAGTAACATGGATGAAGTCTTCGCGTGGTACCTTCTCTCGCTCACTGGCATGTTACGTAATCACACCCGACCCGTCGCTACCAGTGCCACGCCTGCCACGTCTGCGACAAGCTATCACGTCCATTTCATATATTATTTGTATCACAGCAGACCAGCTGTCCAACTATGAACGCTAGAAAATTGAATTAAGTTCATCACCGTTTCAGCGTCCTTTGCTTCTCCGCGAACTGCACGATTTTTCTGTCGATAAACATTCCCTTGCGTTCTCGCACGGCGTCCATATATTCCTTGGCCAGGTTAGACCGGTCTGCTTTCTCACCAAGATCTTCTAGCTCCTCCTCTGTCGTGGGGACCCAAAATGGATCCTGATCGAGCATTTCATAACTATCCACCTCTATTCAGTACCGATCCCACATGAATGACACCTATCGTAACCTACCCGCTGAAAATCAGTTGAGGGCTTGCGGCACCGGATGTTCTTTTTCTTATATCTTGGATCCCTGTCAATTATCCAGGTACTTTTAGTCGAAAATTCGCGTACCGTCTGCAAAGCCGAAACTTTCCACTACAGGCAGCAGTGCGGAAATGGTGAAATAGGATGTCCCCTCTTTCATCTCCTCGCCCACAATTCGGCCACGTCGTTTTGCCACCACGCCGTACACTTTCCCAAGAACATCCGCTGGGAGGAAACGACACATATGGGTGAGTCATCATCAAACCAGGTATCGGCAACTTACTTGATGCTTGAATATCGCAAGAATACATGGCCAACTTAAGCCTTGGCGACCAGTCTAGCAGAGCATTCCTGCAGGCATCTCTCACGGCCGAGATCACGGATCCCGTTACTTGCGTTAATCTATTCTGAGCTACTCCAAATCCCCATAAGCCACCAGTTTCACCTCATCCGGTATTAGAACTCACCAATATCCTTTTCCAAACTTCCAGCGTCTACCTGAACGTCCTCGACGAAGTAAGCAACTCCTTCAACAGGCTCCGCGCACAACGGACCCTGAAAGGTTGCAAGCTGAAATCCTGTCTCGATATGGCTGGTGAAGTCAGAGTCTTTGTGTAACACGTTCTCCGCGCGGGGGGCATCTGGAGCGTGATCCCGCATCAAGCGTCGCTTCAGTCTGCGAGAACAGTTACCACATTTCGCCGCGAGGGCATGAAAGGAGCGCACGATGTGGGAATAACATCTTTACGGGCATCGATTAGGAGACAACCTCCAGCGCCCTGAGGACCGAATGCCCAAATCCTATCAACAATATTCACCCATTCGCCTCCTGCTTCGGTACACTTCTCCTTCAAGGCGACCCAGAACTGTTCTGGTTTGACACTTGGAATGTGCACTATGTTTCCCTGCACCTCGGGAGGGTCCCCTTCCATAACGACATTGTTATCTCCATCAGGAATACCCCGGTCCGTGGACCTGCGTTCTTGTAATAGTAATCTAAGCGTTGACAGATTTTGTTGGATAAAAAGGAGAATGCTGTCCGGCAAAGGTGCCGATCGCAGAGTAAAGGTAACGATATTTTGAGAACTTCCTCCTTTTATGGTTCCGCGAACGGCATTGGGTGTCTTAGGAGGTGCCATATCTGGAAGGGTTTAACAACCGACATGAGTGCGAGGACGTCATATGACCAGGGACTTACCTGGGGCCTTGACGGCGGCCTCACGGAAGGGAACAATGGGCTTGGATGCTTGAATGCCCACTCGTGCAAAACGCTCACGCAGGTCCTTCAGACATCTCTGTAATATTGCATATGCAGAAGCAGGAGATGAACGGAAGGCACAGACGCACCTCTAAGTGCAATTCCCCGGCTGTAAGAATGACGTGCTCTCCAGTTTGTTGTTGGAAAGTCTCCACACACGGATCTGCCTGTGCCAGCAGGGAAAGTCCAGTGATCAGCTTCGGCATGTCAACAGGATTCTCGGGCTCCAGTGCGACGCGTACAATAGGGAGTGTCTAGAGCGCACGAATTTAGTGTGTGGGTGGACAAAATAACACGCCAAGGACAATACCATGCGATTGGTACCCCCGAGATTGATGAGGCACTCCCGATCCTGTTGAGGACTACTATTTCCAGCTTCTCCAGGGGAACAGAGAGTCGCATTTCTCCATACTTTGCCCTCTAACCCTCTAATCGCGAAAGTATATCCAGCTCTGACGCTGGCGACTGGCTGTAACTCACGTCCCATCATAACGTACAGACCCTCCACCTCTGCGACCACAAGGTGATTAACATTCGCAGGGTGATCGGGCGATAAAGTGACGTTGTATTTGGGTAAGACGCAATATATCTTTGTTCCAACTTCGATGGTCCCAGAGTACAGGCGAGCAAAGCCGAGGAGGGTCTCGTCATTGGTGATGGGGAGTTTTTCCTGAGTATCAGCGGTATCTTCAGGCGCCTCGTGGATCGCTATACTCTCAAAATCATCTGACCCAGCCTCCTTGCGTGCCTCTCTAGTCGCTTTTCCTCGCATGCGTAGTTCCTCTGCTGTTAGGGGTCTGGCCTTGTTCTCAGGGAGTTCTTTCCTGGGAACGGCAAACATCTTGCTGATATAGGCCGTGATATATGCGCCAGCCCCCGAGCTGGAAGAGTAGAGATCCCGCTCTAGTTTATTCTTGGGTTCGATTTTCTGATCGAAGACGTTCGGATACAACACCCGAGGTAGGCGAACTGCTTGAGCAGCAGGAGGTGAAGGGACGATGTCGATGACAGTTTGAATTACGCAAGTCGACAACGATAGCCATTGGTTGAAGATCAGAGAGAGCAGTTGTCGACTGTCTTTCGAACGGAGATCACGAGGTAAAAGCTTCAGATTTAGCGCCGATACGATTTTGGCCACTTTCTCGGCATTCCTACAACTGTGTCAAATACTGCTGTTCTCGAAAAATTAAACACTGACGGGTTTAAGACGACAGCATCATAGACCGCCCATAGGTTTTCCAACACAAAGTGTACGAAAAGAGGCTTCAAAGAGCGTCCTCGCAGATGCTTGTAGCTGACAACTCTTTTCGTCTTCGGATCCAAGTAGAAATCTCCCCATAAGACACGTCGCAAGTTGGCTTCCTTGAATCCGAGCTTGGCCGAGTAGAGCTGGGCGAACTTCCCTACACGGAAGCCCCACCCATCCAAGGCAGATGCAAAAACAACATTTCCGCGTTCCGGTGCAAAATATATGTCTTCATCATCTTTCTCTTTGAAGATGTCCTCCTCATTTGCTGTGGCCTCTCCCTCATCTGCGTACTGATCCCTCTTCGCAGCAAGTCGGCGATCCCGTTCTTCCCTCCAGCGTAGATCATCCTCCATTCGTTCACCAGCGAAGAATTCACCCATCACTACGTTGACCTGTTCGATAAGCCGCGCGAGATGGTGATATGCTTCGATCGGAGCAAGCTTCAGCTCAGTAATAAGTCTGTCCATCTTATTGATTACGAGGATCGGCCGTAAATTGTCTTTCCATGCTTGTCTGAGTACAGTGATGGTCTTTAGGTGATCATTAGGTAAAGGGTTCTAGTCTGCAGATCCGGAAAGCTCACTTGAGTGCAAACTCCCTCGACCACATCAACTAGCACTAGCGCTCCGTCACACAACCTGGATGCGGTTGACACTTCGGTAGAGAAGTCTACATGTCCTGGGGTATCAATCATGTTAATAATAAATGTTTTTGGAGGGGTTCCTGTGGATGTGTGTCACGATACTTTCCCTTCATCGGACTATATGCATACCGCCATCGCGTTCCTTGACCTGGAACCTGAGTGAAACAGCACTGCTTTCCATTGTGATGCCGCGCTCAATCTCGTCTTCGCGACTATCCAGATACCGCAGCTTTCCGGCCATCTTGGGCGATATGATGTTGTTTGCCGCCAGGAGGGCGTCCATGAGCGTGGTCTTTCCATGGTCTACGTGGCCAAGCGTTGTGATGATCCTAACGTCAGCCGGGTCGGGGGCTACGAAACTTGGCTGGCTGCTTGCCATTGGGGTATGGTCCAGTTCGATCCTTCAAACGGTGCTTCCGCGCCGAGTGCAAAGGTATCTTGCATGATTCGGATCTCGGGTCCGCGCTTGCCGGTCGCCGGTGCTCCGCAATTACATAATCCTGGGCATTAATATTCCCAACTACTAAAGTACTACACTTGGAGCGACTTTCTTGATGAGAGTGCACCAGTGTTGCAAAATAGCAAGTGCAAGTATCCAAATACATCTATGTGCAAGGACTCCTTGGATGAGCATCTAGAAAGCTGGTGCAGGTTCATAACTTACCAGCGAGTTGTGCGGGTGTTGGCATGCCGCTACAATAGCCATTCACGACCTCAACACTGCTTCCAAGCTCTCCCTTAGGGTATCATCCAGGCCCTTCCCGATCAAGACCAGTTTTCCAGAGTCGGGGATTCCAATTACATCCTGTGCTTCCACCGGTGTGATCTCGTACATGCTCTGTACGCCCTGAAGCATGAATTCTTCCCCGGTCTGCAGGATGAACAGTCCCTTGCAACGGAGCACCCTGAGGTTAAAGTTATGGTCCTTGCTGTCTCCCCCCGTGGGGTCGTCATGTCGCCAAAGCAGTTCTTGAATCCAATGCTCGAGTTCGGTGAGCTGATCGAGTGTTAGAGGAGGGATGGACAGCTGAAGGCTAGATATTCCACGGAGTTCATAGTGCGTAGCGGAGTCCCGGCGAGTATGGTCATGACAGTCATTGAAAGCGTCACTGCATTGGTGTGGCTGGGCGGGGTTTTGTAGTTGTTTGGCTCCCGCATAGGCATCGATACACATAATGTGGGTTAGGTCAATATTTGCTTGTATCGTCCGGTGTATAGGTGCTGATGGATTGACTTTGTGAATCATTCCTTCTGTCATAGTGAGTTTGTCGTCCGATACGAGGTCGGCCTTGTTTAAGAGGATCACATCCGAGCACGCTATTTGTCTGTACCGTGGAACTGTTAGCAACATGCATAGTCCCCGTGAAAACCTAGCTTACTTGAGGCTCTCGCCAATGCCATCAACTGAATGGTCTTCCTCCATTTGCTGATTAACTGTTAGATCAGAGGTCAAGCCTTCCATGAATCATGCTCGTAATTACCTGCTGGCCAAAAGCTGCGTCTACCACGCAGACCACACCATCGAGGGATATCTGCTTAGCGAGCCCCGCGGAGTATTCTTCGTTTAACCAAAACATGGACGCGATAGGACCTGTACATTTTTTAATCGAAACTCGACTCGATTTGCAACGTGGATGATAGTGATGATTCTCACCGGGGTCAGCAAGTCCGGTGGTCTCGAGTATGATGTGGTCAAATGCACCCTTCCGTTCCATCAGTTTCTCGATGGCAGCGATGCCTGCATCTTTGATACTGCAACATAGGCACCCGTTTGCCAGTTCAAGAAATTCCTCTGATCTTTCTGCCATCGGGTCCTCGCTAGAGGTAACATTGATTGCCTTGGCTAGTCAAGGAAGATAAATGTACGATGGTGACATGGTCACCTGTATGACCAACCTTCGATGTTCTGCTCTTTGATAAGTGTTTAAGCTTGAAACGCAACCATGGTACCTACAGCTGTGTCCCCGAACTCGTTCATGATTACTGCGATGCGATACCCATGTCGCTCAGTAAGTATGCGCCTGCATATCGTCGGTGGTGCATCTGGAGTTACGAAACAGTAAGCGCACTTACCTCAACAGTGTCGACTTCCCGGCGCCGAGGAAGCCTGTGATTATAGTGCATGGGATCCGCCGTGGTTCCTGCAATACAGTCGTTGCTTCGGTAGATAGTGCATCGTGGTCAATGAGCGTTCTGCACTGTGTCGTAAGTCGCCAGGGCCATTAAAATCAACTTGACAGACCATAAACGCACGGTATTTCATCGTCTTGTTCCATGTCGAAATGACCTCCGAACTCCGAACAAATACTTCCGAGCATGGCTTAAGTTGCCCCCGCACTAGTCTGGTGGCGGTCATTGTCCTTTCATTTTTCCTTCCTTCGACTCATGGCTGCGCTCAATCTCAGTGACGAGGCCTTGAAGAATCTCGTGCAAGGTCCCGGTGATGTGGAATGGAGGCGAGTCTTCTTATAGCCAAGCCACCTCCAAGTCCTTGGTTGTTGCCACAGCTAACGATGCTCTAGGTACGAGATGCGACGGGAGTGTCAAGAAATACTGCCTGGTCTTTTACTTGGCCCATTCCAAGCTTCGAAATCACTCGAAACGTTAAAATCTCTGGGTGTCACTCATATGTAAGTGATGGAGATCTGTCTGTGTCCGACGTCCAACTCCCAGCATCGCTTGAACCGCTCATTGCCACGGTGGGAGGCTCAATGGTCGATTTCACAGTGTCTGCATAAGAGATCAGAAAGAGGCATTCTCTGTGAGGCCTCGCTTTCCCGATCACATCAAATACCTGGTGTTGGACGTGGAGGACAACGAAGAACAAAATGTCATCAGACTATTCCCAGAGTAGGTTTTCTTTGAGTTTCTTCGTGTCAGAGAGCTGAACCGATCTTACGTAGAGCAGATCAATTCATTCAACAGGCTCTAATACAAGGTGGCAAAGTTCTCGTGCATTGCAATGGTGCGCCAATTCTGCCGCGAACGCCTGTCTCCCCCGTCCATTGTTATAATCATTGTGTGTGATAGGTGGCATCTCATTGTCCCCTGCGTTTGTGGTCATGTTCGTCATGCGGCATTGTCAACTATCATGGGAAGATGCTCTCCATCTGGTACAGAATCGTCGGTACTGTATATCGCCAAACGGCGGTTTTTTGACGCAGATCAAAGTACACAACTTCCTGGCTGACAAAGTAGTGTTGTCATTACTGATTCTTACCTCTTTCAATCACATGTATAGGAATACGAATCCATATACAAGGCCAAGGCCGCGGTTGCCAATTTTCCCACAGCACCGATGCAAAGAGTGGTGTCTCGTAGGAAGAGAGACGATGAAGAAGAAGAATCGAGGTTTATAATATTCGTTATTGGCCTTGCATACTCTAAAACAATTCTCACAGAATAGAAGACCGCAAAAGGGTGCTTGTCGATAGCGATGACGAAGATGGCGATGATAGGATGATGGCAATAGAGTCCTGACATCGTAATACGACCTCTTCCCTGCATTGTTCAATCTGGGATAATTATACCGTATAAACGAGGCGGGCTGTCTACTTGTGCTGTGGATATCTCTCGAGTTGTTAGAGGGGTATGAGGTGTATGACGGAAACCGTGTATTTGATTACAACGACTTAATCTTGGCTTTTTCCTTCTCCAGTACAACCTGCTTCGCATGCACATCTGCGGTGCCTGTAAGTGTTTGTCTATCGATAAACTGGCGAGTACAATACCTTTGCGTTTTACAAAGGCCTCTATTGATATCCCTGCAAATACGATAGCTGCTCCGAGCCACTGACCGAGGGTCAGCTTATGGTTATACACCACTACTGATAAGATCATGGTGAACATTTTCCGGGTAAGAGTGATCGTCCTGCAAACGAAGTGAGATACATCGGCCGAGAAGAACAAATGGGATACTAATACTGACACTAAAGTCAACGATCCAAAGTGTTGGAGTGTCTCAAAAATAAACAGCTGGCCAAGCGCACCCGTAAGTGAAAACTGAACGAGTGGCACGACGACTGAAGGATGTGACTTTATGAATTCTAGCGCACTGGAAAATTCGCTCTGTGCGCCGGATGAGGGATGGAGGACAGGGATATGGGGTAACGGGAGCGTTCCAAGGGCTGTAGTCAGCAATGTACAGAATGCATTGATCCAGAACATCATTTGCTGGCCTGAAACTTTGTGCCTCGAGAAGATCTCATCCTGTGTTGAGTTGACGGCGCCGTCAAGGATGAGGTTAACGAGGAGATAGGCGACGCCGATGAGCTGGAGGTATGGGGACGGCGCTCCGTCGGAGGTCTTGTTGGACGTGGCCTTGGAAGGTTTCTCGTTTCCAAAGAACATGAACACGCTGATGCCGGTTGTAACCAACGCAACTACGAGATACTTGTGAGGGGCAAATTTACGTCGATAGAGAAGGAAGTTCATGAGCATGACGGGAACGAGCTTGCAGGACTTCCCGAGTACCATAGTAGGGTATGTGATATACGAGAGCGCGGCGAAGCCGAACGGAGCCGCAAGGGCAATAAAACTGGAACATTGGAGGTAACTGAGGAGGAGGCGTTTACGATAAGAAAAACCTTCCATAGTAGAAGAATGTCCTGGTCTAGACTCCCGAGGGTGTCCATTGACGAATGTATTCGTATTCAGGGCTCCATTCGCTTTGGATGATCCGTTGGACTCCACGTGTGTGGGGACATCAAGGCCAAGAAGGGAAGAGAGGGAAGACCCTGGCTTTCCGCGCATATAGATGTAACAAAGGGCGGACAAGGAACTGAGGAAGCTCTGGCATGTCCCGATAAATAATGCCGACTTGAACTTGTGGGTGGATTGTCCATCAATAGACTGGAATGGGACTGACACTAGAGGAGTAGTGTCAGTTTTAGAGCCTGAGACAGTAGACATATAATCGTACGTCGCTCTTGCGCGATGGCCCAGAGCTGGTCGTGGTTTCGGGTTAGCTGGATTTCTCTGGAACAGGACAGGGTACTCACGAGGAACATTGCGTACACGCCTATTACACACAAACCGAGCCTGTATAAGTCAGGGCAAGGACTACGATGGAAAGGTGATAAAGACTGACCTTAGTAGGGACATCGTGCTCAGCAAGTGGGACTTGAATGATGCACCAAGTCACTTTATTGAAGTCGTTTAAAATTGTCTACGTGCAAGTCTACGTGTCAGTATATCCGTAACCCTCGACCTAGGTTAGGGTTCCAACCTCCCGTCGCACTGCCTCACACACTGCATTCTCTGCAGTACCATTCTTTCTCTTAATGCGACTGGCTCCCGCAGGCTATCCTTAATTCCCGGATCGTATTGAAGCTGCAAGGTCGCAAGGTGCTGGTGCCATCGCTGAGCTCCAAATGCTGACCGTGATGACCGTTAGTTGAACCGTTAGTATGTAAACTGCCTCCCAACTCAGACTGTCAAGCTAGATCTGACCACCGGTACCACCCTTGTTCGCAATGACATCCTTCGATTCCTCCCCACGATGATAGTGATACCTCCAGGGCCAAAACTCGGCCGTAGATAACTCGGCCGATGTTAAGCATGATAAGCGATCGGAAGTGGGCCAGGTTGCCTGTAATCCATGTGACATACTCCCAGTGGACCTACTAATTGGACTCAGGGTACCATGATCTTGCAGGCTGTTGAGACAAACTTTTCTGGTCATCCTGGATTGACTTGACGTGGTAAAGCATGTGGATTCAAGTTATGATTATGATTATGATCTGCCAGGCTAAGCTTAAGCTTTGCCAACTGTCATCATCTTTACGCTCATGTCACATCGCGAATCAGTACAATAGGTACCGTATAACTTACGCCCAAGCGAACCAGAACAGGCAAGTCCTGTCCTGTTTCAACCGTAAAACATGTAGCTAAGCGTTCCCATGAAACGAGCGGAAGAACAGGTAATACACAGATCGTCAGTGCTGTGCTCTCGCAGCGCCCAAACTCCTACCACCGCACTGTGCGGGTGAAACCGGTGCGTGAGTTTGAAAACGTGATGATGGATGACAGAGCCGAAACGAGTGTGTTCCAGTGATCATAGTGGCAATTTGGTTGTCATTGAGTAACTTGCCCAAGACGTGGTGGTGCGTGTAGCCGTTGCCGGTGGGATACGTGAGCATGACCGGATCCGATGGACCTTGGCACAGGTGGCTGCGTGTTAGTAGCCTTTGCCTGTGTCCGGATCACCGCGCATTCCGAAGTCTCCGGCGGTCGACACTGATATAAACCGCAGTTTCACCTCCACAGCAACGTGTCACCTCTCCTTCTGAGCCTCCCATTCCACTGGTCTCCGCATAAAGTTATTTTACATATCCTTATCCGCACTCGAATAATTTAGATCGGAAATAATTGCGTGGGAAAGTGCCACGTCCCTTTGAATACATCTCCCGCAGCGGCGACTTCTGCTCTTGTCTTCTTCGTTCGTTTTAGAGTCTGCTCCAGGGGAACTGTCACTCCACCGGCCCTCCACTCGGCTTCCGTTTTCTGTTCGTAGGCTCTTCTGGTTCTCCCTGTACCCGTTCACAATGGCCATCACGTCCGCCTCGGATGTCGCAATCCTTACAGTCGGGGTAGTCCTCGCTGGTGCTTATCTCTTCCGCGATCAAATCTTCGCCTCCAAACAGAAAGTCGTCCCGGCTCCTCCGACAAAAACTTTGAATGGCCACAGCAATCCAAGGGACTTTGTCGCTAAAATGAAGGAGGGGGTATGATCTGTGTTTCCTCCCTCTCAAACACTCAATTGACCCCTTTGCATTTTAGAAAAAGCGCATTGTCATTCTTTACGGCTCGCAAACAGGTACCGCTGAAGAATATGCCATTCGTCTGGCCAAAGAAGCAAAATCCAAGTTCGGTATTTCGTCTTTGGTTTGCGACCCTGAGGAGTATGACTTCGAGAACCTCGACAAAGTTCCAGAGGATTCTTGCGTCTTCTTTGTCATGGCTACCTACGGAGAGGGCGAGCCAACCGACAATGCGGTGCAACTCACGCAGAACCTGACAGACCAGTCCTTCGAATTCACCAACGGCGAACACAAGCTAGAAGGCCTCAAGTATGTCGTTTTCGCTCTCGGTAACAAGACTTACGAGCATTATAATGCCATCGGTCGTAACGTCGATACCGAGTTGACGAAGATGGGCGCCATTCGAATCGGCGAACGTGGTGAGGGCGACGACGACAAAAGCATGGAAGAAGATTACCTTGCGTGGAAGGATAGTATGTGGGAAGCATTCGCCGAGGCTATGGGTGTCGAGGAGGGTCAGGGTGGAGATTCCCCCGACTTCACAGTTACAGAGCTCGATTCGCATCCCGCAGAGAAGGTCTATCTCGGTACGCCTCACACATTTACTCACATCCAGAATGCTTAGTTGTTCACTAGGCGAATTTTCCGTTCGTGCTCTGACTAGGACCAAGGGCATTCATGATGCCAAGAACCCTTACGCATCCCCCGTTACGGTATCTCGCGAGCTTTTCAAAGTTAGTGCGGGTCGGAACTGCGTGCACATGGAATTCGACATAGAAGGCTCCGGAATTACTTACCAACATGGTGATCATGTCGGCGTCTGGCCATCCAATCCTGACGTCGAGGTAGAGCGCTTGCTTTGTGTGCTCGGGCTTGGACACAAGAAAGATACCGTGATTAATATAGATTCCCTGGATCCAGCTCTGGCCAAGGTCCCTTTCCCAGTTCCTTCCACTTACGGCACGGTCCTTCGCCACTACATCGATATAAGTGCGGTTGCAGGTCGTCAAATGCTCGGAGTCTTCTCGAAATTTGCACCATCTTCTGGAGGCTGAGGCTTTCCTAAAAAAGTTGAGCAGTGACAAGGAAGAATACGCTGCACTCGTGGCGAATGGATGCTTCAAGCTCGGAGAAGTGCTCCAGCTTGCCGCCGGAAACGACATTTCGATTCCCCCCACTCTGGACAACACAACAGCATGGTCTGTTCCCTTTGACATCATCGTTTCCTCCATCTCCCGCCTGCAGCCTCGCTACTACTCCATTTCTTCCAGCCCCAAGCTCCACGCTGCTACGATTCATGTCACTGCTGTGGTACTCAAGTATGATTCTGTCCCCAACACACTCTCTCCAGCCCGTTCTGTTTATGGTGTTGGTACAAATTTCTTGCAGAACGTCAAACACGCCGTAAATGGGGAACCTATCGTGTCGCTCCCTTCCTACGCTATTGAAGGACCTCGCGGAGCTTACAAGGAGAATACCATATTAAAAGTCCCTATTCATGTGCGTCGTTCGACATTCCGTTTGCCAACCAACCCGAAGAGCCCCGTTATTATGGTTGGTCCCGGCACCGTGAGTATTGTGGAATGCATGTTATTAGGGTTGTTTTCTGACGAAATGATAGGGCGTTGCTCCGTTCCGCGGTTTCGTGCAAGAACGTGTTGCTCTTGCTAGACGCACGATCGAGAAAAACGGACCGGACGCACTTAACGACTGGGGCACTATCTCACTCTTCTATGGTTGCCGCAAGTCCACCGAGGACTTCTTGTATGCTGAGGAATGGCCTAAATATACAGACGACCTCAAGGGGAAATTCAAGATCCATTGTGCTTTCTCCCGTGAGCCTCCTTACAAATCAGACGGGAGCAAGATATACGTGCAAGACCTTATGTGGGAAGACCGGAAGAACATCGCAGATGCAATCCTTGTTGGCAAGGGATACATTTACATTTGCGGTGACGCCAAGTCGATGAGCAGAGCCGTAGAGGAGGTACTCATGCGGATTCTTGGCGAGGCTAAAGGAGGGAGCGCGGAGGTGGAAGGTGCTGCAGAGATCAAGTTGCTCAAGGAACGGTCGCGGATGTTGCTGGATGTTTGGAGTTGAGAAGAGGTCTCTTTTTGGTTTCGCTACCCGTGGACGGGGCTGTGACTGCGCGCACCTTGAACGACATGTTTTTGATGACGCTCCTGGATATGGATTTAATGGGTAGACTTGCAGCGTACTTACTTATATTATCTCACTGAATGTGTTGACCTTAAGTTAGGCCGGTCTGTCCCTCGGGCGAGCTGTAGCATAATATAATGAGTAGTAGAGTTGAACATGCGATGCCCGGAGTCACTGCCAGTTGTCCCGATTCCGGCTCTACAGTTGGCCACCAGCGTATTCGTAGCACGGCTTCGGCTGACAGTATTCTGATACCCGCCATGTCGTGGACCAGGGGCACGGATAGACCTGCTGCATTACGAGCTTTGTCTCGTCCACATCGTCGCTTGCAACGGGGATATTCGACTCGCGGCGCCGGGGTCACTCCAGACAGCGAAACGAATTCTCGCGACAACCACACACCTCCAACCGCGGAAAACGCTCCGACGGTTGAGACACATGCTGCTGGTCCTGGTCCTAGACAGACCCAAGCCCAAAGTTCTCTGAATTCTCCGCCTCCGATCGACGCCGAGGCCCTTTGGAATCGTCTCAAGGATTGGGGTGTTCTCGCAAGCTCTTCGCTGGGACGACGAGCGGACCGGTTTTCGAACCAAGCCACGACTACTTTTTCACACCTTGGCCAGCATTTCAATCGAGTGACGGGGTATGAAGAAATCGAGGCTCTGAAGAGACAGGTCGTCGCACAAGGTATAGTACTTTCACCTCTCGGCTGTGTCCGATAGAGACCAATGTATATCACGTCCAAGAGGCTCGAATCAAGGCTACTCGACGAGCAGCCAGGGAAGCCAAGACGGCCTATGATGACGCAGTTCTCCAGCGTTCCATATCTCAGCGACAGGTGAACGACCTGCTCCAGCGCAAGTCTAGTTGGACCGACACCGACGTCAGCAATTTCACGTCGCTCGTTCGTTCAGACCACTCCTTCGAACAAGAGGAAGCTCGCACAAAAGCACACGTAGCAGAGACGGAGGATGCAGTGGATCGAGAGTTTAGCGAGTTGATGAGGACTATATTGGCACGATACCACGAGGAACAGGTCTGGAGCGACAAGGTTCGCAGTGCTTCGACCTATGGGTCTTTGGCGGTGCTTGGGGTCAACCTGGTGGTGTTTATCATGGCAATCATCGTCGTGGAGCCGTGGAAAAGGAAGAAGTTGGCACAGACGTTCGAGAAAAAGGTGGAGGAGATGGGTGCCGAGACGAAAGCCTTGATGAATGCCAGTGCAGCTCGACTAGAGGACCGGCTGACAGAGCATGAGAAGGTGCTAACCGAGCTGATCACTCAGATGTCTGCAGAGGCTCGTCAGGGGACATTCGCTGGGGTAACAGCTCCGAGCAAGGAGGCATCTCCAGAGGAGACGCCTGTGATTCTGCCTCCACCTCCATCATGGTGGTCTCAGGTATCCTTCTCCTACCCACATCCTGGTGTTATCTGGAGTCGTGAGCTTATGCTTGCTGCTGGAAGCGCTGCGGCTGTTGGAGTCATAACGCTTTTAAAGCGTAGCTTTTCCGCGAATTGATATATCGTTAATATTCTGGGCCATATATCTCATCTCTTCGTAGGTTCGCAGTTGGCTGTGCATTGTTTCACCTTGCGATGACTCTTCACCCCTTTCTGCAACCTCATGCCCTGGGTCGAGTATATTTAAGGTGCGATATACTCGACAGTGAACTCTAAAGACATGTTCGCCATTTGAGACGTATCCCCTCAATGGTCTGTGAACTCGCCTTTCAAGTATAAATTCTCTGCGATCATGCATGCCACACTCGCTCCAACTTTCATTGTCCCACTTCACCCAACCACACCCTGCTTTGATCTACGAGAAATTTGCTGAATCCGAGCGTAGACCAGGCACGAAGTGGTACGTACCTCTGGTTTCTTGCGCGGCGCCAGTACGACAAGCCAAAGTGCCTTTGTGCTTAGCTCCCGGAGAAGGGCAGACACTTCGGACGAAGACTCGACGAGATGCAACGCAAAGGAGCAGACAACCATGTCGATCCTATCAATAGAGGAATCCACATTACGCTCACGGCTAACCCCAACGGAGCTCGCATTCGATACTATGGGGGAAAGCAAGCTTGCTGAGATTTCTCGAAAAGTAAGCGGCGCGCAAGGTAATGTGGTGCGTTCTGTGTGAGCTGCCTGGGTGTAGTACAGTTCTGCGTGAGTGATTTCCGTCTCGGATTTCTCGGCTGGCATGTGCTCACAAAATCTGCGGCTGTAATCAACAAGTCGTCTGGTACCTGCTTTATGATAGCACCCCTTCAAGGCCGTCAGATTTAATTGATAAAGTATCGGGCCTTTGGGGGGGTGGGTATGGAATTGCCTTCTCGTTCAATGGAACTCCTGAGGTCCCGCGTTTCCATCATTCATATGTTGCTACTGTGACTTCCCTATTTCATAAATGATTGGATATACCTTGAGTGTCACTGATGGCGAACAGAAGAAATTCGTTACCTGCCTGGTCGAGGTGAAATCCCAGGTCTGAGTCCAATTATTTAACAGGTACAATAGAGACGCACCGCAAGTCATGTCAAAAACGACGGGTAACCTGGACCCAACAGCGCTTTTCTCGTGAGCCCACCACCTGAAATCAACGGCCGCTGTTCACATTCGCATAATACACCCTCCTCCTCACTGACCTTTCCAGCTAGGTGAACATGCAGGCACGGACGCCAGGGAAGTGCGGATTACGATAGGACGCGCCAACCTTTAGTGTAACATTCAGAGGGGATTTTGTTGGCGAGATTTCATCGTCGCAAGTCCGAACCTGCTTATAGTACTTGACCCGATTCAAAAATAGTGAGAACATGTCTGTCAGGCAAGATAAAGTCTTAATGGCGTACATCGTCTACACCGTGTTCCCCACAATTGGCACGCATGGATTGTTGAAGGTTACCTGTAGTCCCCACGCGATGGGATCTACCTCCGTTTGTTCTTTGTGCCATGATGATGGTTGACAAGGGAGCATGAAGCTTGACTGCCTCTATCTTACCGAATTAATTAATTAAATTAAGTAATTAAATTTTCTGTCGTACCTATACTCGCAAGCCAAGTGTCTGGAGTTTCATTGGTGTGTCCTGACACGTCTGTGGCGGTTATGTCCCCTCCCGTATCTCTTCGCTAGACAAGTCCATCTTCACAGGCGACTGTACTTCCCATGGCTACCGAACAAACAGTATCACAAGAGGGAGTCGTTCAGGTAGAATCAACGGTACCACTCGATGCCGACGTAGAAGCCACACCACAAGGAGGCAAAGAGGAAGAGCAAGCGCGAGATAAACCAGAAGGAAAGAAGGAAGGAACTGCACTACGAGATCGCGAGCCAGGCAAATCCGTCTTGCCGTTCTCGAGAGTACAGAGGATCATCAAAGCGGACAAGGCAAGTCCAGTCGCCGCGACGCATTCATCGCAACGGACGAGTGACGGAAAAGACGCGCGCGTCATAGGACCTTCCTATGGTTGCTAGGGACGCGACATTTCTGATCTCGCTCGCGACGGAAGCGTTTATCAAGAGACTTTCGCAAGCATGTCAGAAGCTTGCTGAAAGGGAGAAGAGAACGACCGTTCAGCAGAGAGACGTTGGTAAAGTATCGCTCTCTTGGGTGGCATGCTGCTCATCTCAACGCCTCGTAGCTAATATTGTCCGCCGAGCGGATGAGTTTCTCTTCCTTGAGGGTAGGTTGATAAATACTGAAGGATGCCGGAAACCTCGTTCATGTCGGCTTTTGCAGAGATAATTGGATCTCCCGAGTCAACGGGAAGACGGAAACCCCAGAAAGCTAGAGTTGATATTGGAGTATCTGGTGATCAAGATCAATCGCAGCCAACGCTCCGTAATTTTATGCAGAGGGACAACGGGGATGAGGACACTGGGGAGACCAATAGCATAGTTATGGATGAAGATGGAGCTATGCACGCTGGGTGATGGGCGTGGATGTGTGTAGCAAATTTGTTCGCCGAGAGGCCGCCATTTGTTTCTGTTCATGATCATCTGAAACCCCTAGTAGCTTGGGAATTGAAGCTCTGTGATGACTACGGAGTTATTCGTCAAAGGATATGCTGTGGAACTGTAGCACTACGTACGTCCAATGATTCAATCTGTTCATGACGCTGAGCCATGGTACTCATTACACATGTTATTGTGGTTTCAAGAAGTTTAGCGTCTAGCCATTCAATAGACTTACCGGGTTACCACTGAGCAGGTGTTAACACAATTGGACTACGAGTGTTGACCGGATCTAAACCTGTAATTCTCAATTGTCTCGTGTCAATTTCCTATTGTATGTGCATCATTAAATAACTTCTATTCACCCTAACATTAAGAGACAAGAAGCATGCTTCGGACTATTGAAGCAACAAAAATATACTACTATTCACTTCTCAGCGAACGCACATGCAAGGAACTCCTCAATCTCCTTCTTGTGCTGAGTCTTCAAGGAATCTTTGTAAGTGTATAATGAGGGAGTAAGCATATTTCGTACCTTGCTACCCGTCGCGACAGAGCTCGTCGGTTGACGTCCCGCGTAGTGGGGATATTTTCCCCGGTGGTATTGTGTCTCGTTGGCTGCGGTGAGGATGCGAGGGCCAACATAAGTCCATGCTCCATTGTTGAGCGGCTCCTCCTAAAGTACACGTTGTTACAATCCATAAAGACGAGTAGCAGAAAAGTTTACCTGACACCATAAAATATCGGCATTCGGGTATTTGTCCAGGTGTGGTGTGATCTGAAAGCCGTCAGTCGATGGGAGACCCTTAGAAAAGTGATCCTACGAGATCGTAAGGGAAGGGTGACAATTGTTCTATGCGGCTAATGGCAACATCGTTGAAGCCCTTCTCTTCACGTTCCTGCAAGAGAGTTTGGTAGACCTGGCCTAGAGGTCGAGTCATCGTGTGGATCTTACGAAGTGGCTTAAAATTTACCTGTACAAAGAATGTGTCGACGAATCTGTTCAGCTGGTACCAGGCTCTCCGGATGATGCTCGGGTAGATATCGCTGGAAATACGTGTCTCCGATCATCTCTGATAGCTCTGAGCGTGCTCGGGGATGGCGTAGCAAGGATTTCGAGAAGAAAATGATCAACTGGTTATAACATGGCGTTATGAGTGGGGAAGAATTGTACGGGGAGAACCTACCGGTTTTCGGAAATCACGATGTATCTGCCGGCGGAGGACATGGAACTATTTTTCTGTTAGTACCACCATCATCGAATTCATGCGTATGTGACCCACATAGTTGGCTGGCGTACTTGTAAAACATGTCAGCGAAGGGAGCTTACGTACAACATTGTAGCAAGACTCACGTGGGATACACGACCTGCATGTTGCAGTCTTGATGCTGCCTTTCTACCTTCTCAGGCGTGGGGAAAATATTGGGATGGTCATCGCAAAGTTGTAGGAAGCGTTCGATTCTCCCACTCGAATGTTCTGGTCCTTGACCATCATAACCGTGAGGCAAACTCATGACCAATCCGCTTCGTTGTAACCATTTCCGTTCTCCGGCTGCAATGAACTGGTCGATGATACATTGCGCGTTGTTTGCAAAATCACCAAACTGAGCCTCCCAAATGGTGAGGGAATCAGGAGAGACAAGCGAATACCCTAGCTCAAAACCAAGGGTGCCGTACTCGGAAAGAGAGGAGTTACAAACGACGAACCGCGCCTGATTCGAACCGAGATCGTTCAGGGGCACGTATTGCTGTTCGTTAGCTTGATCATGTAAAACAGCGTGGCGTTGCGAGAAGGTGCCTCTCTCAACGTCCTGACCCGATACACGAACATGGATTTTCTCGAGGGCAAGAGAACCGAATGCTAGAGCTTCTGCGGTTGCCCAGTCGATATTACAACCCTCTTCAACGGTCTTTCCTCGCTGGGCGAGGATCCGCGCAAGGTTGCGGTGTGGGGCAAATCCGGCTGGCCACTGCGAGATAGCTTTACCGAGTCGCTGGAGAGTCTCCTCATCACAGCCAGTAGTACGGGTTGGAAGCGTCTTCTCTGCTAGCTCGCGGGGTGATGGGAAGCCCGGCCAAGATGCCGAAAGCCACTCCCGGGGTGTAGGAACGTAATCCTTTGCGGCTGCGGCAGCCCTCTCCAACATTCCCCATACCCACTTCTTGTGCTCTTCAATGTCCTTTTCCGTGAAGGTACCGCGTCCAACCAAGAATTTCGAGTATTGAGTCAACGTAGTGGGCTGCTTCTCAATAGCCTTGTACATCCGAGGTTGTGTGAAACTAGGCTGATCGGTTTCATTGTGACCGTGACGCCGGTAGCAAACAATGTCAATCACGACGTCGCGCTTGTACTTGGCGCGATAGTCCGCAGCAAGCTGACAGACGAAGTTAACGGCCTCGACATTGTCACCATTGACATGGAAGATCGGCGAGTCGATAGACTTGGCAATGTCAGATGGGTACGGCGTTGAGCGAGCGAACCGCGGGTCAGTGGTAAAACCGATTTGGTTGTTAACGATGAGGTGAATGGTGCCACCAGTTCCGTAGTTCGGCAGATTGTGGAAGCCCATGGTTTCGTACACAATACCCTGTCCTGCAAATGCGGCATCTCCGTGGAGAAGGACGGCCATTGCGGTGTTATGGGTAGTATTGTCACCCTCCATATTCTGTATAGCAAATGTTTTTCCGAGGACGACTGGATCTTCGGCTTCGAGGTGTGAGGGATTGGCAACCAGCGAGAGGGAGACCTTCTTTCCAGATGGAGTGGGTCGGACATAGTTGGCGCCCAAGTGATACTTGACGTCACCAGCCTGTGAATCGTCGGCGTTCACGCCAGAGAACTCGTTGAGAATAGCCTCAATGGGCTTGCGGATAACGTTTGCCAACACGTTGAGACGCCCACGGTGTGGCATGCCAATTGTAACATGCTTTACACCGTTGTCAACCGAGCGGTCAATGAGGGCCTTCATCCCAGGAATGAGTGACTCGCAACCTTCTAATCCGAACCTCTTCTCGTTTGGGTATTTGCTAGCAATGAATTTTTCAAAAGACTCTGACCAGATGAGTCGGTCGAGAATCATGCGCTTCTCTTCTAGCGTGTAGTTCCAGGGTTTGGGGATTTCGACTCTTTCTCTGATCCAATCGCATTGTTCTTTGTCAGGAATGTGAACGTATTGAATGCCAACAGCACCGCCTTGACGACATTTAGGAGTCGTTCAACAATATAACTCAAAAACGTACAGTAAATGCGTTTCAAAGTCTTTATGATGTCACGAAGCGACATTGATTTTCTATCTTCCGTCGCAAAGTGGGGAAGAATACCAGGCCCGAGAGCGATTTGTTTGTCCAGATCGCGTTCCGTGAAACCGTATCGGCTGAGCTCGAGTTCCAGGGGATGAACATCCGCGAGATCAGCATCGAGAATACCAAGGGGGTCTAATTCGGCGACGTGATGTCCCCGGACTTGATATGCGCGTACCAAGAGCTGGACCTAAAACGAATGAAAGAAGGGAATGACACGAGGAGCAGAAGGCTCACTTTCAGGTGATCGTCCAACTCTGCGCCTCCAACCGCGTGGAGGGCCGGGGCACCGTCTGCAGGCGGAGCAATCAAACTCGGAGGGGGTTGAAATGCCTTGGCACTAGGCAGCCCGTGCTCCATGCCCGAGAAATAGGTGGCCCATGAGGCATGGACCGACTGAGGATCCTGCCTCCAGTGCCTGTACATTTCCTCAGCATAGTAAGCGTTGGTGCCGTTCGCGAACGGGTCATTCGGCGAAGGTGGCGCCGCCGGAGTTGCCAACGTACGGTGAACCACTGTAGCAGGTCCACGCCTAGCACTGGCTCGCAGAACGTACGGAAACCGCCTGATTGCTTGCCGCGATAGCATTGCGGGGAGAAGAATGAAACAAGGAGAGAAACGGTTGTATGAGCAGCGAGACGGAATTCGACTCAACAGCAAAGCGGTGGTATTATGTAATGGGACGCCGGAACAAAGCGGCCGCGCTTCTACTACAACGTTTTCGCAACCCAAGGCCGCCGGGGTAGTAACGGTGCCGGGACACTCCCACTAGGCTGGCAGAGGGCACCAGGTATGAACACCTCAATCCCTGTAGCACCCGTAGAGTCCACAAGGAGAATCCATCCATAATGTACTATTTCAGACTAGTCGCTGCTTGAAGAGACCGGCTCTGCTTCCGCTGGTAAAACTGGCTGAGGTGCTTCATGGTTTGTCCAAAACCGTCACACACGGCAATACCTTCCTGAATCCACGCAGGCAATTTGTTCTGGATGCTTGCCGAACAGTAACGCCGATCCACGAGAATGAGTGACGCCCAATCCAAACGATGACGAATGGCACGGCCTAGAACTTGTGAATATTATTAGCACACGGAAAACGCCAAACTGTCTCACCAATACACTGATTAACTGCACTCATGCACATGTTCTCATAGAGTTCCGCAGCAGCGTCTTTGGCCCCTGGATGCCTTTTATTGCCAAGTCTCTTTTCCACTTCATTTGCGTATCGCATTCGCTCTTGTAACTCCGGCGAATTTTTATTTGCAAAGGGGAGGCCGATGACGACAACGGCTCGGGCAAGCTCGTCCGAAAAGTTCAGACCCTCCGAGAGCTTCCCGCCAACCACTGCGAAAAGTATGGCACCTGTTCTCCTGTCGGACATATCTGCCGACTGGCAGGTGTCATGAGGAAAAAGCTGTTCTGGATGCGCTGATTTACAAACCAATGATTTTACCGCATCTGCATACTCTCGCAATGTTGACTCGACCTCGCTGCTGGAGTGCGGTTCCAAGAATACCTGGAGCACATTCAATCACGCCGTCTTCCGTTCCGAAAGACTAAAACTAACCGTCTTCTTCGCTGCAAACTTGTTCATATGTTGCGTCGTGTTCCAAGCTTCCCGGGCAAGGTTCAAAGACGAGTAAGATGGGAAGAATACCACCATCCCTCCAGGCACCACGCCGCAAAGGTTCAAGATAAGTTGTCCCAATTCACCGAGCAAGCGTCGGTCGGTCTGTTGGGCATACTTGAATTCCAGGAGGGAACCTACCGGACCCTTGGTAACACACAACGTTTGAACATGCGATCGCGGAACGATATGGCCACAGGAGAAGGTCGATAGCCGCTCAGGGGGCAGCCAGGAGAAAAGTTGCGCGATTACATCTGAGATCTATCGTTTTTCGTCAGTCACAAGAAACAGGCAACTGTGAACCACAATAACCGGAGACATAGTCCCGCCTGCCAATATGACCGACCGCGCGCTATCAACCACTTCGCGGAATGATGTCGAAGGATTGAGAAGCTGATACTTTATCTCCAACTCTTCCGGATGTTTTGTGTTGTCACCAACGAGGGAGAGGATGACACGCCCGTCTGATGGTTTGTTGTGGGATGACTGCCTTCAGGATAATAGGAAACTTGAGATCACCTTCTCTTGCACCCACGAGCCCGACCATGAGTGCTTCGACTGCATGTAGCGGTGGAGTAGCTCGGCTTGCTTGTTTCTTGGACACGGTGTCTGATGTAACGTTAGGGGGTCACACAAGCGAGAGAGCTGCGGTAGCCTACTTCGACCTTCCTGACTTGATACCGCTTCAGCATAGCCGGATATCTTCCTTGCAATCTGTATTGCGTTGAGAAAATGCCAGAGTCTGAAACATTGCAATTTACTTTACTCCTCCGCAAGTATGCCTCGATTTCAAGTAAATTGATTCCCACCGCCTTCCTCCCTAGCTTTTCCATAAAGTTCGAAATCGTGAAAACTTCGGCTCTCGCATCAGTAATCGAGCCAGCCTTTGACCTGGTCGTTCTCCAGTCTTCCATGACCTTTTGGATTGCTTCCATGTAGTTAATGAGGCGCTTGAGGTGAAGACTGTGCAGTGCTGAAAGGCGTGTCCGGAATTTCTCGTAATACGCCGTGACCTGGTTTAATGAGGTCGACAAGATATAAGATGTTACACGGACACTCGATAATGAAAGCAAAGAAGGAATCAAGTCTAATGAATGATTTCAGAAGCGGACTCCAGTGTGTAAGCACTTACTATGAGCTTCATCGATTATGACAATCTGGTTCGAGAGGTCTATCCCTAGGGCCTCTCGCGCTGTCTTTTGTAATAAAAGATTGTATGGCAACGTCACGAGCTGGCACGCACGATCAATGGTGCTGGAACAAAAAAAAAGTAGGGAATATCAAACAACGAACCTCTGCTTGAGGGATCGCCCTACGAGAAGCATAGTACGGGCATGTCTGAGCGTTCCTCCCAGAAGTGGCGAGATCCTCGATATCTTTTGGAGATGCCTGTAGAATAATTGTGGATGCCACTGAAAGTGCGAGGTCATAAACTGACCAGTATTTGGTCTCGGAGGTCAAGCAAGCGCGCTTGGTCCTCCGGAAGCGGAAGATGCGGACACCGTCTTTCCTTATGCCCTATATTCATAATCAGATGATTCGCTTGACATGAGACAGACGCCTTGACCATCTTGTAACTCCCGACATTTTTCGTCCAGGTCGCCCGGGCGTGATTTGACATCCTCATTAATGCAAAGCTGTTTACGTGACCCGAGAGGCACAGTTCGCCATTGCCGTCGATTAGTCCCAGTAAATTCATCTTCATCCACCTCCACGCTCCGCTTCTTCCTTTGATCGGACGAAGGTGGAATAGAGCAGATCTTGTCACTACGGTTATGGGAAGAATATTGAGTGCAGGAGACACGGTCGAACTTTAATTTTTGAAGCTCGGGGATAACCTGTGTCAACTGGGAATGGGTACGGGACGCATAGTAAACCTTGGTACACGTTGGTTCCTGAGCGTCGACCCGTTCATGATTTGGGACGGCGTTGTTATTAAGCCTATGTTTGAACTTCGGGAGTACGCCCCATGACACCTTTTAAAGCGACGTACTTTGCCATCAGTTCACGAACAGCAGGAGAAATATTGTCTTCTGTTTCATCCATTTCACGATCAGGAAGATACAGTTCTTCGTTCTGTCCGTTAGGTGCTTGGATGGTTCCCGCAGGAACTCGCTATCCTCCGGTATCAGATATCGTGAAATCGACCGTGAACTGCCATACTTGACGCTTTGTAACCCTTGCATTTGTCAACGCTCGCAAACGGGCCTCGGCCTTTCTCGCTTTTGCTAGTCTTTCTTCATAATCGCGGTCTTGTGCCTCGAGTTCTTTTTGTCTTATCTGAGCTGCTTGGGCGGAAACCCATGCCGGTCCTGTACCGTCGCACGTGCAACGGATGAGACACGGTCATCCAGCCTCGCAAGCATTGGATGATCTTACCGGCACTTTGCGTCGCTTGCTGCGAAATCTGTCCTTTGCGCGCACGTTCCCTTTCGTCGGTGAGCCAAGATAAGCTTGAGCAGAGGAGACTCAGAGTTTTCCCCTGTGGAGAGCGTCAAGGACTCGGAGGGACATCCTCGCACATGGCGCGCACCGTGCCAGTCGGGCTCTCGACGACCGTGACGTGCCTCCGTTCAATGGATGAATAAACATGTTTCATGAGGTCTGTCTGTATGGAATAGGGTGGGTCATATGGAAAAGCAGAGAACTGCTCGGGCGTGGGCAGTACAAGATCGTTGTGGCTCGCGGCAGACATGGGGTCGCGCCATACCCGTGATCTCCGAGACGTGTCGGTATATGTACAACGGCTCTAATAGTATCTATGGAAATTACTCACGGTGGTGACCAAGATCCAGGAACGCCAAGGCTCGAATCCGGGACAAGCACAAGTGAATTGATATCTTCGATATGAAGAATAGTGGTGAATCAAAGTTTGATTGTAATTTAAAGTGAACACAGTGTCCCGGAAGGAACTTGGGTGTATGTAGTGAAACAACATATGAGGGAGCAAGATGATAATGCGGAAAACGAACAAGGGATAAAATGGTCAGAGTACAAATCGATACAGCCCTTCCATGTCGCAGCAAGGACCAGTCTGTGCTCCGATGCTTCTCTTGTGCATGGCTCGTGAAGCCTATACCGAGGCGCACATCGTCGCACAGCAACCATCGTCAGATCCTTGAAGCCCAGTGGATTTCCCGAGAGCTCAAGGTTGGGATCCTTCGAAGAATTTCTTCAACCATTTGGCCGCTACAGCATGCTCCTCTTTCAGCCGGGCCAGTAATGGTTTGATCCTCGCAAACGCATCTTCAACCGATATCTTGACTTCTGGCTCCTTGTCGGGATCAATTCGATTGCCAAGGTGTTGGATCTTCTCGCAGATTTCCTGCACTTGGACGACTCCCAACGCGGCGGAGGAGCCTTTGAGAAAGTGACCGTGTTTGCCAAGCTGTGTCAGCTCATGCTTTGCGCTGGGAGGGAGTGAGACATCAGTGATACTCTGTAGGGACAGACTAGCGCACAAGCATTCGTCCATGAGCTTGATAGTTGCCTGTGTTTGTCCGAGATACTCTTTGACCATGTCCTGGGAAAACTCCTGGCTGTCTCCCTCGTCCAACTCGAGAATCTGTTCGAATACTTCCATATTGACGACGACCCTATTGCTTGAGGACTTTGGGGAACAAAAGAGGCGGTGAGCACTGCTTGGAGTGGGCACTCGGTGGAGGATGGGCGGGGAGTGTAGTGGCATGGATGTGCGAGACGGAACGACATACCTTGTCCGTACACGACTCTGTGTACGACTCTGATGACGGAACGACGGCAGGCTGTGATGCTTTGGAAGGAGGACTGGGTTCTTCCGAGACGGCACGAGACTTTGCATCAAGCTTCTTAGATGGGGGGGCTTTGTTGGAGGGGGAAGGGGGCGGCCGCTTGGAGCTGTCGTCGTGATAAATGGGAGACCAAGTCCGCATCGTTGTTGGGTCTGCGAAACGGGACGACATGGCCAAGGAAGAAGGGGAATAGCAGGGTAAAAAAAGTATGAAATAGGCTATAAGTCAGACGGGGCGAGCGGGATCTCTTCCGAAGGCAAGTACATAAGTGGACAGTCGAATGATTATCGACGTTTGACTGCATTGCCCGTTTCTATACGCGGAATGTCCCCCCCTTTGCACCAACGCGCTCATTTACCCCCAATGGCAAACCCTTTTGTGCGATTGCAAATACGCACACCTTATTACGACTCGAGCTTTGCGAGACGACCCACAGCGGACATCCGACTCTCACGAGGCTACCATACGCTCTCTGACTCACTCCCCAGTGCCCCATTCCTTTGCGCTCGGCACACATGCTACACGACCTTGCTCGCCCGCAGCCTCGCGATTTCATTCTTCGAATACCCTAATTCCTGCAAGATCTGCAGACGCACATTACAAGCTTAGTGCAACCGCACATCCATGTGGCGGACGTACCTCCGTAGTATGTTGTGAAAGCCAAGGTGGTGCTCGCCTCACTGGCATCCTCTTGCCGTTGTAGGTAACCGGTGGTGCAACCATACGAATCTTGCCTGCACGGGGATGCTACCCGAACAAGAGTGTTCCAGCAGTGCAGGCACATTGCACAGGCGAGACACGTACATCGATTTCTACTGTGGACTCGCGCGCAATGGCCTGAGGATGTGCAAACGTCTGTCCGATATTATTGATTGGTCCGAACGGAATGCTTCCAAGATCAAGGTCATTTTCATGTAAACGCATCTCATTCCGAATGATACGAACCCAACCCCACTCAGTCGTTCGATCCAGTGACCTCTTTCGTGTCGTTTCAGCACCGTAGAGATTATGTCGATAAGTGCTTCCCGGTTCGCTACGCGTGCCGTATTAGTCGAAAAGCGTACGTCATCCACAAGCTCGGGCTTCTGGAGGATCGTAATAGCAAGAAGCCTGAACTGTGGGAGATCAAATCAGTGGTCAGTTGAGACGCACTGGGATAAATGAGGCTACTTGTTTCTCGTTTCCCGCACCAATCATTAAGAAGCCATCCTTGCAAGGGAAGACCTGGTATGGTACTATGGAAGGGTGTGCAGTTCCGTGCCGAGTAGCTTCCTGGCCAGCGATGAGGTAATTGGAAGCTATGTTAGCAAGCCCTGCTAGCTGAGCGATCTAAGTGGAAGGGAGCTTGAAGATGAGAAAAGCGTGCCTACTTGAGTCTCAAATAGGTTACAATCGATCCATACGCCTTGGCCGGTTTGGTTCACAGAACGCAACCCTGCCATTATGGCGCCGTGGGCGTAAAGCCCAGTCATGATATCGGTGACAGCCACGCCAACCTTGGACGGGGCGCGATCAGGTTCGCCTGTGCTATGGTAATCGATAGCACACAGGAACGGAGAGATGATAGAAACAACATGCTAACATGTGCATCAGGCCTGCCTCAGCCTCAATTATGACATCGTAGCCTGCGGCTTCGCGATAAGGCCCTGTCTGCCCATAGCCTACCCAAGGGGTTAAAAGTGGGATTCAACACAATACAGGGAGGGACCAATACCAGTGATTGAAGCATAGACGAGCCGGGGGTTGATTTTTTGGCAGTCTTCCCAGCCAAGACCCAAAGAAGCAAGCTTGCCGGAGACGAAATTTTCAACAAGAACGTCTGAGGACTTTACTAGCTTGTGTAATATCTCAAGGCCTTCGGCTCGTTTGAAGTCGACTGTGATAGATCTTTTGTTCCGATTAACTGCGAGGAAGTAAGCCGATTCTGGTGGTAGATGTGAGGTTTCTTTGGGTGCATCTTTTATCACAGGGGAAGATGGGGGACTCCACGATCCTATTCACTGTGAGGTCCCATCAAGCGAGAACGAAGTAAAATCATGGACGACTGACGGGTGTCATCTCCTCTAGATAATTCTTCTATTTTAATGACATCTGCCCCTAGGTCTGCCAAGAGCATGGAACAGGTTGGACCAGCCAATACCCTTGTCAGATCGAGGACCCTTACCCTGTTCAACGGGGGCGGGATACCACAGTTGACAGAGAAGCGCGCACGCTGACATCTTCTGAGAATGAGGCCATGGGTACTAGTAGTGGATACTAGTATCTGGAGGGCACTATTCCTGAGAAGCGACATGGGTGAGCGGGACGTACGTGAAGACTACGGGCCCGGTTATGGCAAACAATCCAGTGCTCGACGGCACCGAAATTTAGTGGTGGTGGACAGAGTGTCAGATGTCTGTCTAATCTCATTCCGATTAGCGGGGAATGGAGGCCCTCTGGCACCTTACTCTTCCGGGGTACCCAACGCACTCTGAAGTTGAAACATCTCGCCCAAGGTCCAGCACCCGCAGCGACCCATTGGCCACACTGGACAATGGGTTTCTTTTCCTCCAGAACGCTCGATGATACCAGTCTTCCTGAGGATGACAAGTCTGTGGTCCGGGTCATTCGTTCCAGATTCGTCCGTACTCTCACATTCATCATTTCATCGTTGGCACTAACGCCCCTTCGCAGTATGGTAAATACAAAGGAAAACAGCGGGAAACCTTTGCAGACATGTCTCCACCTCAGCTTTTGCATGCTGGCACCAAGCCGCAGAAATCCGTCGACCGGGATTCTCTATCATCACATCCAGGCCTCAATCGTTCATCGCGTTCGCCCCTGCGACCCTTCGAAGCGTCCAGTCCTAGATCGGCGCCTCGAGCTCACACAGATGCGATAACGTTCGTATTTACCTTCTGCTGAGCTCTCTCAAAGGTTCACGTTTGCAAGATAGTTCGACTCTCGCACAGCGTCTCGATGAATTGGCAGCAGCCAATGCGGAAGCTTTACTAAAGTAAGTCCTTTCCTACAACTCTCGGCGGAGTGGACGGCAGCGAGGAATCCTTTCTCATTGTATGCTCAGTGACGAGGAATACCGACTACTGCGGCAGAACATATTCGAACGTTTAGCCAGTGGCACCGCTCTTCCCACAGAGACACCTGTCATTCCCTTGGGCTCTCACAGTCATTCGCTTCATGAAGGTAGGTCAACCGAGTTATACTCCATTTTCCATTTCTGGACTGAGAGTCGTTCCCCAATAGCCTTCAACCCGGAGGTTCATAGTCCACATCAATTTCAGACCAAGTCCTGCAGGACACCTTCGATCCGATCCAAAACCTCGGTCTCGTCAGCGGTGTCCAACCTGTTCAAACGTGGTAGCCGTCGCATCAGTGCGATCTCAACACAGGACAGCGCTATCAGCGAGTCGTCAAGTACATTCTCTTTGGGTCCCTCGCCATCCAGCCCTCTCAAACGCAAAGCCATACCCCCAGACGTGAGAACTGTCAAACCGGCCCTGAGACTGGAATTGCGACATGATCTGAGTAGAATTTCGACGCAGTCGCATGCAGAGCATCGTTTACTTGGCAGCCCTTCTCGTCAATCGATCTTTCGAACTATACGGCGGCTAGACACTGTGACACCTCCCTCCTCTTTCCCAATTCGTAATCCTGATCTAAAACATTCCCCTTCAATCCTTACAAGCAATCCGTCGCCGGATGACGGGAAGGTGAAATCATCTCAAGATATTCGTCACGAAATTGAAGCAATGGAGGCAGAGGGCCGGAGGCTTCTCGATGCGTTCAGTGGGCTAGAGCTCAGTGCACTGACCCGGAGTCAGCATGTGCCCGGACATGCACCATTACCCCGGTCGCCCTCGATATCTGCCATGAATCGTAGGAATGGCGGAGAATATAGCGATTTATTCCTTACGGCTGGTGGTAGCGCGTCTGGTTGGGGAACTCCATACCATGGTTCTGACGCTGATGGTGTCTCTCTTCGGTCCACCACCTCATATGGGACTAATGTCTCCCAGCCACGTTCCCACCGTCCTAATCCATCAGCGCTTCGGACAACCGGTCCACTGGCAGCTTCCACTGCAGCTAACCGAAAGCGATCCATGTCTTCGTTGTCGTCTCATACTCGCATAGTATCCCCGTCGACTCCCCCAGCACTCGCGCATCTACGTTTAGGAGAGCTAGGGAGTGTATCAAGCGTCAACTTGGTGAGATTACAAAGCTCGATATCGACGATGGATGAAGATCCAGAGATGAATGCTCTTGAAGCTGAACTATTCGATATCCGGCGTCGACGCCAAGAAGTGACTGCTAGGTATCAGGACCGTCTGGAATACCTTCGAGCTCAGTTGAAGGGTGCCGAGCTGCGAGAGAAACTATTGCGGAAGTGAGGGAACCGGTTGTCCGCATCACACTAATTTTAAACACTACGCCTTTCCGTCGCTCATGTTCCATAATGCTTCCTTTAATTATTTCACTATTGCGTCGCGAAACGGTCCCTCTGTCAAATAAACGACTGCGAGCCAAAGAACAATGCGTCCGAAGTGCCACCCTTTCATCACAACTGTTCGGCGCGCCAGGAGCAAATATTCCCGGTTCATTCAATACCACACAACGCTAGCGGTTCAAGCCCGTCGTCTGCTTGGCCAGTGGGAGAAGCACCATGAACAAATATGAGCCTTCTGGAGGTAGGCAGGACGACGGTGATTCAGATGACTGCGCACCCACGCCGGGTTCTTCCCCCACTCCGACCACGCACACTCAGCCAACCCATCTTCCTCGTCGCCGTCATACCTTTCATCGGTCGGCTGTGGAAATACCGCAGCACCATCATCAAGGGACATCCTATTTCCCATCGTCGAATCGTTCACCTTCTCCAGCGTCCCGCCAATCCCTCTACAGGAACATGTCCGCCAGCTCATCCAGGGACAGAGCTCGGAGCGTCAGCCTGAGCAGTACACGAGGTTACGCCAGAAGCTTTCGGGAAGCCGACATGCTCAGTGGAGAACAAGAGGACACAGAGATCGACCACACGCAACCTAATCGTCACGCGCGAGGCAAGGCTGTTGCTGACGACTCTCCCGACTCCGATGACAGCCCGGAGAGCGATGGCGTTGAACGAACGCGGGAGGACGACGACCTTATCACGCTCAAAGACCGTCAATCTCTCATAAACGTCGAGCATCCTTTCGGTCTGCGTATCTGGAAACCCGCTTTGTACAAGAAGTCTAGATCTATCACGCGCAATGCAGACGCTGCACTGCATTCAATTCCTTCAGCACAAGCGGAACGCCATCTGCTACCTGGAAACATTTTCTGGGTTGTCTGCTTTGGTTGGTGGTTGGCTGCGGCGTGCTTTGCTATCTCGGCCATCCTGCACTTCCTGCCCTTGGGAGGTCGCAGATACTCTACGTTAGTCTTTGGCCTGGGTTGGTATGTTGCATGGCCTTTTGGGAAGTATGTCGAAGGTGACAGCGAAGATGATGGTGACGAGGAAAATCAACTAGAGGAAAACTGCGACAGTAACGAAACTGCACTATCCAGGACCCCTACCATCACCCCTCTTACCTCTCACCAAGTTCAACCGTATATGCAAGCACACCTTCCCAACGAGGGCACGTCCTTGCTCTCGACAGCTCAACCAAGTCATTTCTTCTTGCCCTCCAAGTCCTACGGGGCTACGCCGTCACCTACCAGATCAACCAATGCATACCAAAGGGTGTCCGGAGATTGGTTGGGCCGTACTGCTTTCTGGATTTCCTTTGCCACCGTGATCGCACCTCTTATGCTCTTGACCTGCATCGCATGCTGGGCACTTATCATCACCATCCCTATGGCGAAGCTGAACTGGGCATTAATAAATTACATAGTCGCCAACCCGACGAGACTTCGATTTTGCGCCCCGCCTCCTGTGGTTATTGTTGCGTCCACTCACACCGACACGTCTGCCACCTTGCCAACCGATGCTTCCAGTTCCGCAGCTCCAGCTCCAGTCGAGTATTCCGTCAAACATCCCCGATTGTCCCAAGGTCAAACCGCGCCCTCGACTCTGGGATCACGAAGGTCAACGGTGTTGCTTTGCGTGTATCGTGCGATAGGATGGGAATATTACAAGTACACCGTTGGTGGGGTTAACATAATCTTCGTCAACCTCCTTCCCCTCGTATTTTTCGTCATATTCGACGGTTTCGTGTTGGTTCCTCTGGCCAAGCGCATCGAACATGTTCCGGCGATACTCTCCTTCCTCATTTCTCGAGCACTCATCTTTATCTTGAGTCTTGCGAGCGTGATTCCACTCTCCTATTTCATTGGTATGGCTGTCGCCTCCATCTCGGCTCAGTCCTCAATCGGCATGGGTGCTGTCATCAATGCTACCTTTGGTTCCTTTATTGAAGTCATCCTGTACTCTATCGCCCTCACTCGGGGCAAGGGACATCTTGTTGAAGGATCGATAGTGGGAAGTCTACTCGCAGGAGTGCTCTTGATGCCAGGCACAAGTATGTGCGCGGGGGCCCTGAGGAAAAAGGAGCAAAAGTTTAATGCTAAGAGCGCGGGAGTCACGAGCATGATGTTAATCATGGCTTTCATCGGTACTCTCACACCAACGTTGTTCTACCAGATCTATGGGAACGTGAGTACGATCAAACCCTCGATATTCCGATCCTGACTTCGCGCGCCGTGACCCCTAGTTCCAGTTGGTTTGCAGTGGTTGTCCTGATGACAATGGTCAAAGTGTTCCAAACTGGAAGTGTGATCACTGCTACTATCAACACACAGATCCTGTCAAGGATCCGTTCTACCAATCGACCGTCAAGACTTTGATGTACTTCTGTGCAGTGATTCTTTTGTTTGTAAGCACCGAGCATTTCGTTCTCCCGTGAAATTACTCAATAAAGTTTCTCAGTCGTATCTCGTTGGATTGTGGTTCTCTCTACGTACCCATGCTACCCAGATCTGGCAAAACCCCCAACCGTTGCTTCATTCCCTCGAAATTCCGCCTATGCACCGTGTCTCTGGATATCAACGCACTCCCAGCAATGCACCGCAACCCGCTGTCCGAGAAACACATAAACACGAGGATCCTGTGGGTATCGAGCATGATATACCCTCCGGTTGCCAGACTTCAGCTCACAAGCCTGTCGAGTGCACCCCTGTTCAGCAGCAAGCTGGAATGTCCCGTCCTCCCCTCTCACCTTCGCTCAGGCGTGTATCGTATGCGCCTCCGCCTCAGATGCAGCAGTTCACGCCACTCATGGAAAGCGTAGACCTGGCGATCAAAAACACTCAGCTACCTGAAAGTCTGACCAAGGACGATTTCACACGGGCTGTTGCGGTTGCAACTGTTAGTGCGCTGAGGCATCAACAGGGTCAGTCTATGTCTCCGGCACGACTCAAGGCATCCGCAACATACGACACAGACACGGGTGTTGGTGGTCATACTGGGCATGAGGCTCCCGAATGGAGCAGGATGACGAGCGCTGCTGTGTTGTTGGCATGCACCGCGCTCTATGCGGTCATTGCAGGTATGTTTTACATCAATAGTAATGTCCTTACAATTAAAAATCAACTCTTTCAGACCTTTTGGTCGATGTCGTGGACTTTGTGTTAGAAGGTTCAGGCATCGATGAAAAGTTCCTTGGTATCACGCTTTTCGCTTTAGTTCCTAATACAACGGAATTCATGAATGCCATTTCATTCGCTTTAAATGGAAACATTGCATTGAGGTTTGCATTAATCAATGTCACGCCGCTGTCTGCTGATGACTCTCGCCAACCACAGCATGGAAATTGGCTCTGCGTATGCGCTTCAAGTGTGTCTTCTCCAAATCCCTGCCATGGTAGCCTTCTCTGCTTGGTATTTTCCCGATCGGATGGGGGAAATTGCCTACTCGTTCACGTGAGCTTCCCTTCGCTTTTTACAGGATGGATCACCATAATTCCCATGGTAGTCTCATCTTTCCACGTTGGGACGTGGTCGTCATTATCCTTGCCGTATTCCTGATGACATACACGTATATCGAAGCAAAAAGCAATTATCATCGGGGAAGCATCCTCATTCTCAGGTATACCTCCAACCACGCTTGGAAGGCAGTGATCAGCTAACTTTGATGCACTTTCAGTTACCTGGTTCTCGTCTCGGGATTTTACTTTGCCCCTCGAGTATCTAACGAACAAGCAGATATGAAGCTAGCCGTGCAGTCGGTCTCATCCTTCTGCACATCTATCCCATTCTTAACCAGTCTCTGGTCCTGATTTTCCTTTTTCGAGTCATTCTTCAACTAGCGCATCGTCATACAGAATACAGTTACATCCATTTCTTGACATACATTTATTGTGAACAACCATCTCAATGAAAGCATTGCAATTCTTCCAACACCTTCTGTAACCGATCTGGCGCAAATGTTAACCGCTCAGGCTCGGATTGGCCTTCCATGATCTGTGCAAGGGACTGCTCATCACTCGTGTATCGGAGGAACAACTCTAAGAAATCCCCGTCAAGGAAGCCAACAGAGGTTGCCTCTAGGTCACTCCGGCCAGAATTGTTCTTCGGCACGCGGTACCTGGGAGACGTTAGTTGTGTAAACTCTGAAAAGAAGAAGCCTTACTTTGAATGACTAAGGCCAGTTTTGAGTTCATAAAAGCTTGATAAATTCCTCTGTAGGGCCGTCATTTGAAGTGATAGCTCGTCGTCAGTTAGGTCAATTATAACACCGATTTGCCCAGCTGGTGTCAAAAACAGTTGTTTAGGCACCATTGGGATGTCAGCCGATATGTCATGGGAGGCAAGCACCCCTCAATGACGATGTCAGTGCTGATCGGACTCAAAAGAACACTGGCGTCGCTTACCAGGCAAAAACTTGTTTACGATGTCACCTAGATAGTAATGGCCTTCGCGCTCGAGCACTCTATGTAATTCGTTGACTTGGAGTCGAAATGTGAACACATTGTAGTCGCTCTGAGGATCGACATGAGCTTGAATTGTAGGCAATCAGAAATCACATCCTCACATTTCCTCCAATGATGGTATTGTCGTCTAACAGTTCTGCACAAGTTGGCCACAGGGATCCATAATCCTTGGCAATGGGTTCAATGTGTGAATCCTTGAGTTTCAGCAGAGATATCGAGGTGAGTGCATCTCCGACCAACAGTTGGTTGTCCCGAGATACGAGGGTGGTGATGAGATAATTGTGATTGAACACCGTAGATTGCGTCAATGAAACTTGCTTTTCTGTCCCTTCAACCTGATAGACAATGACCTAAAGAGGTGGTGGTCAACTTACGTTTACAGAAACAACACGACTGTACCCACAGAACTATTGACAGCAGCAAGGATCATGTTCTGCATCGAGGTGATCGCGTATACGCAACCCTTGACGCTTACGGACGCCATCACGACCAAAAACGCGCGCGAACCATTTGCTTGCAAGAGCACAAGCTTCCCTCGAGAAGGCTCCCGTTCTCCAGCATCGTACGATGTAACACCCACGCACAGAAGAGATGACGGTGCACCCGACAAAGTAACCGTGAAAGCATGGAGGGATGTTACTTCTTCACCTTGGTCAACTTCAAATTCACTGAGTTCTGCGTGTGGAGAAGTCAGCTTCTTCCTACATGGTCTGAATTACCACTTCACTTTCAAAAGAGGTATGATCGAATATCTGCACCGTGGAACTAAAAACCTCTGCCTGCCCGATCTGAGCGGGTACTGGCCGCGTACAGGCAACAGCGAATATCCCCCAGCTTGGGCTGTGAACGATGCGACGCGGAGAGTTATAACCTAGGGGGATCTATCTGATAATCAGGAGAAGGTTGAAGGTCATGAAACTCGAGCATACCGATCTGATATGAAGTTTGTCGAAGTTCGCCACTGCTCCAATGACGAGGGCATCTGGGATAGCCAGAATCACTGACGCGGGATACGCCACAGCATTTAACTCAGCAGCTGCGCTGATGTCCTGTACGTGCACGGTACTCAGTGAGCTAAGATAACATCATGAGGAAGCCATGATACGTACCTTGAGCATCAGGGGTGAATGCTGTAAACGTTCTCTTTCCCAGAATAATATCGATGTTCGACCCCCGCAAGCAAATACTGTCGAGCGATCCCTGATGCGGCAAGTATGCATCGTCACAGGAAGGTTGCCGATGGAAACGAGCTTCTGGTCTCCTAATGTCCCCTTCTGGAATGAAAATGTTGCAAGAGAACCATCGACGAGGCCGACGAGAAGGTGTGGGTGTGATTGTGGGGGCTTTCCTCCCGGTTCGCTTGTAAAGTTGTACAGGAGCAGAGAGCGCGGAGCGGCCGGAAGCTCGCTGGTTTTACAGATATCCTTCATAGTGTCAGGCTCCAGAAGGGACAGAATCTTAACGGTCTTCGACATCCAAAATCCAACGGCGATATTCACGGCGTATGACTTCGTACTGTCGAAGGGTAGGCACGTCACAGCCGAGACCTCCGCGGTGCAATTGAATGGTGGGGGCTCCACAAATTCTCGCGTTCTGTGCCTCACGAAGCGATCGCCATCGAGGATAAGTAGGACCAGTCTGCCGTGTTTCAGGGCGATGACGACTTGACTCGCATTTATATCAGCAGCCACGATTTCCCTATTCCAGCTGGCAGCATTGCCGTCGGAAAATTTATCTGGGGTCCAAAGATCGCCTATTCGACTGTACTCTCGCAAACCGGAATCGTAGTTCAGGAGTAGTAGTCCCTCAGGAACGACCTGTACGACTAGAGAGGAATCGACGTAGGTTGACCTATCCCCCGGAATTCGCCGTTGGATGTTTGAGACCGCCAACGTTCGGGATGACAGGAAGCCCTTATCAGAACCTCCAACACTGGAAATCATAGTCCCTTGGTCATCCTCGAAACGAAGCACGTGCGTATCTTGAAGAGTCGACACTACGATATGAGTAGTTGTCCTTGTGCAAAGGTTGAGCATCGATGCTTTTCAGTGTCAACTTATGCTCACTGATCCTTGTATTTCTCGCGCAGCGACCAAATGCGGTCGACATTAGATATTCCGTGCACCACCGCTGCCTCCCGAAAGTCAGCGCCATTCTTGACAACCTTCAAAGAACCTGTATTCCGTCCCCCAGAACATGTAACAATTTCATTCTGTGAAGTGTCAGTAATGCCCTAAATTCCAAAATGTTACATACCGGACCACTATTATCTGCGTCGACAAGGATCCCATCGACAATCGGTGCGAGGTTGTTAAAACTCTCTATTTCGATGAGGTAGCTACCAATACCATTGACGATGATCCCCTCACCATCGTCATCAACCTTGGTCATTGTGCCAAGATCTTTAGGCTTGATGGTGCGAACGGATGCAGGAATGAGTAACGTCGGACATTCGGAACTGGAAACGGGGGATGGGTTGATCTGCAACAGTTGCGAGTCGCCAAAATGCGATCCGAGATATACCATTTGATTAGCTAGGTATGTCAAGGTCGTTGGAGAGGATGCCTGAGTAGCTCGTAGGTTAGTCGAGCGAAGAAGCCGAGAGGTGCTACACACTTCTCCCAAAGCAACAAGTGTCAAAACTGTGCCAGCGGTTCTGTCGACATATAAGATTGCGTGTCTTCCGAATTTGTCCCCTAGCAAGAACTTATCACTTCCTTCCGTCAGTGGGCAGAAGCTATCACAGTCAAAATATGTGATTCTCGATTCTCCAACGTCGACCACATTAAAGCAAGACTCACGCAGTGACTTCAGACCATGGCCATGTAATCGCTGCACGTGGTTTCTTCTTCCTCCATTCCCTCTCTTTTTCCTTTTGCTTCGCATCTGCAGCCTCTTCTACGTTTCTGCTCTTCTTCTTCTTTTCCATGCGGCGGCTCTTGCGAATATTTTGTTCCAGGACATCGCTGGAAGCTAAATCATACAGCAGAATCTTTCGCCCACCAATGACTAGTATTCCACCTTCACATTCGTTGTCGCTACTTTCAGTATAAGGGACAAATGCCAAGTGTGGCGTCTGATCTTCGATAGAGAACCACTTCCCAGGAAGTAACAGCGGAGGAAGTAGCTGCGATGGTGTTGGAGAGAGTTGAAGATCATCGACTTGAATATCACGCGCGAGAAGCTGGAGACATTGCTGGAAATCAAAGTGTAACATAGCAAGCGTGTATGATTCAGCCGACGTAGCGATGAAGGCAAGACCGAGAAGATTCAGCTCCAGAATTCTGTCGTACGCATTGTTAGCCGGGGTTTACACGTCGGACAATGAAAAGCAAGGCTGACGATGCGTCGAAGTCGCTTTCATAACCACCTTCCTCCGTCAGAATGATGATCTTGAGTTTTCCCGTGTATATGCTTACAACGGCTACAGCCCCTGATGGGTCCACGAGCACATCATGGCAGAATTCTGCTGGGCGTGCACTTCTCTCGAATAGAGCGAGATGCCTGGTTGCACTGAGGTCTCTCTCACCGGGTTTAGACGCCGTGAATAGCAAGAAGATAAGTTCAGGGTCTGGGTGATCAGTGAGGACCAACAAGCTGATTCTAGTGGTGTGCTGTTAATCAAGGAAACCATTATTGACAGAACAGATACTCCAACTGATATGAAATACCACAATTGGAACCGCATTTATTGTTCGTACCCTTCCCCATATCTCGATTCCTTGTTCATGGCGGAGGCCCTCTGGCTGCAAAGAGTAGATGTCTATCCTGTTCAGTTTGGCCACTACAAGGAACTCAGATCCATTTTCGTCTGCTAGTGTGCATCTCAGAGAATCAATGACAGACGATGGCGGATGGAAAGCAGATATGAGTTTCATGAAGAGGGGTACTTCAAGTCGAAGTAGAAGAACTGCCAGTGCTGAGTGGGCTGGATACTAACACACCGGTATTTTCCAACTTTACGGGGCCCAAAAAGTATTCGTGTTAGTTGATATTACTATATCAAAATATTTTGAGGGCACTTAAAACATTATGTTTTGTGCTCAAATAGGATGTTTCACATTACTTAATATTATCACCTAACTTTTCTACTGTACATTAGAAAATATAAAAAGATACCTTAAAGTAATTTCAAAATGTAACAACATTAGATTATCTGTTGTGAGCTCACAAAATATTAGTTTTTGGATGCCTATATTGTATTAACTAATGAAAAGTTATTTTCACATACTTAAAATATTAAGTTTTTGGCACTACAAAACTAGTTAGGATAATTTAATATTATAAATTTGTGAAAAGATGTTGGGACACACAGTTGGCATGGACCATCCACTGAGTGCCTAAGGAAGCAGCCACTAAGAGCCTACAGAGATGGGTTAGTGGGCCACTTGAGAGTCCATGAGGGGTTAGTACCTAGAAATGAATCCATCAAATGTATGGTTTGGATTAGAAAACTGACCAGGTGGGACTTAACTTGATTTTGGCGATGACTCAAATGTCAGGGAGGTGAGATGCTCAGAATGGATAAGGAGGGGAACCCAGAGAGCCCATGAGGGTGGCTAGTACCTAGAATTGACATGTAGAGCATTGATTTCAAAAGAAAGTGAATCATACACAGGATTTCATCATAGTGCTCATAGTGCCATAGTAGTTTCATAGATAACTTATAGTATTCATAGTATCATAGTATTGAAAGTGTATTCATAGTATCCATAGTATATTCATAGTGTGCATAGTATCATAGTATCATAGTACCATAGCATTTCATAGCATTCATAGTACATCCATAGTAGTCATAGTCATAGTAGTAATTTTAAGCTAAACCTAAACCTAAACCTAAATCAAAAGTATACAAAAAGTGTAGTTAAAGGTGTAGTCAAATGTTGTACAAAAAGTGTAGGAAAGAGTGTAATACAGTGTAGCAAAAATGCGCACCAAATGTAGCAAAAGTGTAGCAAACAAAGTGTAGTAAAAAAAAGCAAACAAAAGTGTAGCAGAGTGTAGTACAGTGTAGCAAACAAAGTGTACCAAAAGTGTAGACCTACATTTAAAAAAATATCCAAGTCCATTTTTCCACACTTAGTGTTAAAAAAGCGGACATTGTTTGCCAATATTTGTGCCACCACTCATATATAAACAAGCCAGACTTCAAAAGCTTTCCCATACTCTCTTGTTTCTTAATTTTATTCTTCTCTACTTATTACATGAAGTCAACACTTTACTTTGTAAATCATTAGGATTGGGATTAGGATTGGGATTGGAACTGGGACTGGGATTAGGATTAGGATTAGGATAAGAATTAGGATTAGGATTAGGATTAAGATTAGGATTAGGATTAGGATTAGGATTAGGATTGAAAAATTAGAATTAGAATTAGAATTAGAATTAGTAGAATTAATATTTAATTAAATTTGAAATTTGAATTGGCTTGAAATTGGATTAGGATTGGAATGAGAATTAGAATTGCTAAGGTTCTATTTTCCTTGCTTCAAGGTTGGCCAGCTAACTTTGGTTAACTTTGGCTAGGCTGGGCAGTGCTTAGCTAATGTACTCACCTTTGTATAATGTAAGCGTCATGTGAGTTGTTATCATGTAATGAATCCTGGTCATGTGAGCAACTCTGGTCACATGTTCATTGAAACGATCTGGACGTTTTCTTCGCTATTTACGTAGTTAGCTAACACTTAGACAATCCCACAAACGCCTTACGTAGTTACCTTATACCTAGACCTTACGTCTAGACCCCACATCACACATTAGTCAGCCTACGTCACAACCCTATACCCATAGAACAGGCTAGACCCCACTACGCCACTCTACGTCATAGAGAACATTCTAGTAGGTTCCACGACCGGCCCTAAGCTGGTCCGTGCTCGATACATTAGGGTATATAAGGTAGCGTACAAACACCTGTATTCCCTAATCTTGGAATTCCTCTTCTCTCTCTTGGATTATGCCCTTCGCGTCCCTTGAGATATTGAGGTTTGTTTCCTTTCAAATTCCAAGATTATCCCTCGTTCCCGGGCTCTTCGCCTCCGGATGCTTCCTCCCTTCTACCTCACTGCCTTTGCCTAGTTGGTGCAAATTTATTGCCCGCTAGTACTGCTCCCATTTCCGACTCAACACTCCCCACATCTGACCCTCAGAGGAACTGAGAGGTTCTCGTTAGTGATAGACGTAATACTGGACCTATACGGCGGTTGTCAGCGCGAGATCCCCCTCAGCTGCAGGGAAAGAACAAGGAGTTAGGGTCACCCTTACTTCCCCCCCTCCACTTCCGAACGTGTGGGCTCGTCGCCGCCGTTCACCCCACACCGGACCTCAGGTTTAGAGGGACCCGCTTGTACATGTGACGTACACAAGTAAAGCACTCGGCAAGTGCTGTCACATACGCTCGTCCGGCGTTTATAAATAAGGATAACGTTGCTACCGGGCATAGTGCACAAGCCCCGCTTCTCCAGTGGTTGTCGATTGGAGCGTACACTGGTCCTACGATAGTGGACTCGGGTTTGCATGATCACCTGTGATGTCACATAGACATGACAACCCGATTTACCTCGACTTTCGGGCGTGTGTCACCTCCCTGTAGTATGGGAGTTATACTCCGGTTCCTCCTTATTGACTCTCCCAAATCCTGACGGTGTGCGGTCTTTCCTGCCATTATTGTTTTCAAGCTGCCATCAGACAGACCCCGCACCTATAACGTGTACAGATGCCGCTATGTCTGGGCACACCCCGACTACTCGTTTGTAGTCCACATCATCTTGACAACCTACCCCTCGCATACGCATCGCCTTTGAACGATCACCCGCCTTGCCCAACTCGCAGGACTAAGACGAGATGAGCGGCCCCTCCCAAATGCCGTACTCGCACCCTGCGTCCACCGCCCCGGCCCCGGGCAGCTTTCAGGACCTGGCCAACCGGGCGGCAGCACAGGGCCTGCCTACCCTACAGCTGGCCCAGCCTATCCCCCAAGCGCTCCCCTCACCACTCCCGCAAGCACCCATGACCCCCACGCGCCAGGAAGACATCGCACAATACGCTCTCCATCAATCGGTCCTACGCTACAACATATGGCACCAGGCCTTCGTGGCCGACCCCGCAGCAGCTGGACCGCCGCCCCCAATTAAGGTGCCTCGCATAGACCCTCCCGCAGCCGCAGCCCTCCCCCCAACCTACGGTATCCGAGTGAGCATCCCTTCTTCAGGGAGAACTCCCCGCATGGTCCCCCCGCTGCAGGGCCCAGCACCCTCGCGCCTGCTCCCATCCCCGCCGCAACCCTCAAGATCCCCATCGAATTCACCTGGGATCCCTCGACCCACCGCACGTGGGTTTCCCCCTACGTCCCCGAGGATCGGGAAGAATCTGGCAGCGAAGCCGGAGCATTATGACGGGAACAAAGAGAAATTTGTTCAGTGGTGGCGAACCGTCACCTTATACCTAAATGGCTTCAAGACGGAGCCTACCGACAGGCAAAAAATCCTAATCACCCTGTCGTACATGCGTGGCGACAACGCTGCTGGACGATTCTCCAACCTGCTTGCAGAGGGCAACGCATACGCCGCAATCAACTTTGAGTTCTTCACGGAGAAACTCAAAAAGACCTTCCAACCCGCCGGCCTCGCCCGACTAGCCGAACAGAAACTGTTCTCCCTCAGGCAAGGGAAGGACAGCGTGGAAGATTATTTCACCCGTCTGTATCAGCTGGCCATTGAGGCCAAATTCGATGTGCGCATCAACAGGCGTACCATCGTGAACCAAATCTGCCACCAGGCACGAAACGAACTGGCGGAATACGTCGAGAGGTACAAGCCCGACCTCATCGACTCAACAGATGTTCGCGAGTGGGAGACCGCCCTTGTACGGGCAGAGGAAGTCCTCGGTGCTATCGCCGAACGCAAAAAGATATCCTCTGTCTATGCAACGGGCCCCACATACAACCCCCGTTTTGTGCCACGCCCCCGCTACAATCCGCCCGCAGCACCACCTCCAACACGTCCGCCCCCCTTGGCGCCCACAACGCGCCCGCATCCTCAGCAAACCAGGACCTTCCCCGGACAAGGCGCTCCAATGGAGCTCGACAAGGCGCGCGCAGCAGGACTGTGCTGAAAATGTAGGAAGCCCTGGCCCTGTGCTGACCACCCACCCCGCCCTTGCTCCCAGGCGAGGAGCATCACAGTCAACGGCCAAGAGGTTTCACCGGAGATGTTCGCGACCATAAGAGCCATGATGGACTCCGCAGAAGCTCCCCAGGAGGAGCAGGTAGTTTATGCCCCTAATGTACAAAACGATCAGGGTTTTCAGCCTGTACAGTAGATACCAGTTGCCCTGCTGTACTACCTAAGTCATTGTCGAACAATAAATTCTCTGTTCTGAGCATTGATGAGACTGAAACTGAAAACTGCATAAACCTTCCGGGCACCCCGCCCGTTAAAAACATAACCATCATGCCGCAAAAGGTAAAGTTCACGCCGTCTGTAAAGCGAGACGACAGCCCTGAACGATGCGGACACCATACCACAGAAGCACCCGAAGGAAGCACGAAATGAAGAGACGTCCTCTCGTTCTTGGTTGAACACGTTGGACCCCTGGTCCATATGTTGGATGAAGGCACAGGTAGAAAATACGGACGTGGAATGCAGCATCCACCACCTGAAGTCCTTCGTCCACGATACCAGAACGATTGAAGTGTCTCGGGACCTCGTGCAAGACCTTCGAAAACTGACGAACGAAGAAGCGTACTGGGTCCTCCGTGACCTACAGCATGCCCCTAAGTTCAAAAAGGCGTCCCCTCACGCAACGAAACGAAACTCGTTGGAGATCCCGGCAAGGGTAACCTTCGCCAACCGACAATCAGCCGAAGTCAAGACATTAATCGACTCAGGCTGCACCGGATCATCCATCCACGAGGACTTCGTGGCGAAAAAGGGGGTGCCAACGCACTTGCTCCTGTGCCCCCTCACGGTCTACAACGCTGACAGCATGCCAAACGCCGGAGGCAAGGTCAAAAAGTTCGTAATACTCGAACTCCAGATAAACGACCACAAGGAACAGCTGGCCCTCGCAGTAACTAACCTCGGGCCCAACACTATATTCCTTGGTCACGACTGGCTAAAAACTCACAACCCAGCCATCGACTGGAAATCAGGCAGAATCTTCTTCCGCTGTAAAGGAGAGCACACCACGAACAATGTAGATGAGGAGGACGAAATGGACATAGACTACATGCCTTCGCAAGGTGACCGCTTGTTCGAACTCGATGTCGTAGAGTACCTGAGCAATCGAAACGTCACAACCGAAGTAGCCATTAAAGACTATGTCCAAAAGAAAAAGAAAACCTTTGAGGAAGCCACCCTGAAATACATCCATGAGTTTAAGGACGTCTTCGACAAAGAAAGCTTCGACGTGCTACCCCCAAGACGCCCTTGGGATCACGCCATCGAACTCCTCCCGGGAAACCACGAAGTGGATTGCAAAGTCTACCCGCTAAATCCCGGCGAACAAAAAGAACTCGACGCCTTCCTCGAGGAAAACCTCAAATCCGGGAGGATACGACCCTCCAAGTCACCCTTCGCGTCCGCCTTCTTCTTCATCAAAAAGAAAGACGGACACCTCCGCCCCGTACAAGATTACCGCAAGCTGAATGCGGTAATGAAAAGAAACCGCTACCCACTCCCCCTCATAAGCGAACTAGTCGACAAGCTTAAGTCGGCTAAATACTACACCAAGTTCGACGTGAGGTGGAGGTACAACAACGTATGGATGGCTGAAGGCAACGAATGGAAGGCCGCCTTCCAAACCAACCATGGTCTATTCGAGCCACTCGTGATGTTCTTTGGACTCACCAACTCTCCAGCAACATTCCAAACGATGATGAACGCGCTATTCAAGAATTTGGTGGACCGAGGCGTAGTGGTCGTCTACATCGACGATATCATGATATTCACGAGAACACTTGAAGAACATCGCAAGATAGTACAAGAAGTACTACAAATTCTGAGGGACGCCCACCTCTACCTCCGTCACGACAAATGCAACTTCGAAGTCCAAGAAACCGAGTTCCTCGGACTCATCGTCGCACAAGACAAGGTAAAGATGGATGACAAAAAGGTGGAAGCCATCAAGAGCTGGCCAACCCCCACATCGAAGAAGACGTTGAGAGGATTCTTTGGATTCCTCAACTTCTACCGATGGTTCATCAAGAACTTCGCAATGATAGCATGCCCCTTAAATGTGCTTACATTGGTAAAGAAAAACTTCGAGTGGACAACGACCTGCCAAGAGGCTTTCCAAACCCTCAAAGACACTATCTCCTCCGCCCCGGTGCTTGCCATGCCCACCGACAACGACCCATACCACATCGAAACCGACGGCTCAGGCATTGGCATCAGCGCCATCCTATCCCAACGACACGATGGCATATGGCACCCCGTCGCATTCATCTCCCGTTCCCTCAACGACGCCGAGAGGAACTACCACGCAGCCGACTTGAAGATGCTCGCCATAATGTTCGCCCTGAACGAGTGGCGACAATACCTCTTCGAGGCAGCACACCCCATCGAGATCTGGATGGACCACAAGAACCTCAAGTTCTTCCGCAAACCACAGGATCTCACCCGTTGCCAAGCCAGGTGGCAGCAAATCCTACAGGAATACCACATAGTGATCAGCCACCAGCCAGGCAAAACCAACCTGGCGGACCCTCTGTCCTGGAGGCCAGACTTTGAAAAGGGGGTAACATCCAACAACACCATGCAGACACTACTCCCCGACACCCTTTTTTCGCCCCCACCATCACCGACCTCCACAACAGTCTCACTCAAGGCCGTAGCCCCGGCAAGCACACTCTCGAGAATCACGAAAATGCAATATAAACTCGAGCAGTATGCCAAAGACGGCCTAGAAAAGAGGGACTCCCCCTGGACCCGCAAGGAAGGGCTCGTCCACTGGAAATCGCTCGTTTACGTACCAAACGACACGAAGCTCCGGGAGGACATTCTCATCGCCAACCATGATCATCCGATCGCCAGCCATCCCGGTATCCGGCACACTCGTGACCTGATCATGAGCGAATATTACTGGCCATCACTACGATGAGACGTGGAGTCATACGTCAAAGGCTGTGACATATGCCAAAAGGTTAAAGCCAAAACCTCGGCAATCAACACGCCACTCCACCCCAACAAAATCCCATCGTCCCCCTGGGAAATCATCTCCGTCGATCTAATCGGCCCCCTCCTCCCAATCCGACAGCAAGAACGCCATCTTAGTCGTCGTCAACCGTTTCTCGAAGATGATACACCTCGCACCGGTAATGGACACCATCACATCCCAGGGAGTCGCGACGATCTTCCGCGACCAAATATTTAAACTCCATGGTGTCCCCCGAAAGGTGATCTCCGACCGAGGAACACAATTCGTGTTGTTGTTCATGCGTGACCTCTACGCACTTCTCAACATCGAAGCGAACCGTCCACGGCCTACCACCCCCAGACCGATGGCCAGATGGAACGCATCAACCGAGAAGTCAAGAAATACCTACGCATCTACGTAAACCATCGCCAAACCGACTGGGCCGAATGGCTACCCTTGGCCGAGTTCGCTCACAACTTGCAGACCACCAGCGCAACCGGCATGTCCCTGTTCCTGCTCAACTACGGGCAACAACCACTCATACCCAACAAACGAGTGGAAGTAAGGAACGAGTCCGCCGCCTCCTTCGCCGAGACCATGAAGACCCACCACAACACGGCCAAGGATGCGTTGGAGAAGACAGCAGAGGCAATGAAAAAGGCACGCGATAAACATGCGTCCCCCGCCGTCGAATATACCGTCGGACAACAGGTTCTACTCGAAGGAACTCACATCCGAACTGACCGACTGACGAAGAAACTCGATGACAAACGACACGGGCCATTCAAGGTGAAGCGTAAGGTGGGAGAGGCCTTCTACGAACTTGACCTCCCGCGAACGTGGAAGGGGATTCACCCCGTCTTCCACGAATCGCTCCTTACACCTTACCACCCCGGCACGTCCCCCTCTCAGATGAAATCGAAACCACCACCCCCGATTATCGTCCAACAACAAGAAGAATACGAAGTGGAGCACGTCGCCGACTCACATAAGCGACGCGGCAAAACGGAGTACCTCGTACAGTGGAAGGGATACCCCTGCGAGGAGCGCACCTGGGAACCCAAGCGGAACATCTCAAACGCCCCACAGGCGATCGAGAAGTTCCACCACGAAAACCCAACCGCCATCTGCACGCTCGCCGACGACGAATACGATTGCCCAACGTGCACGTTCCCCGAAACCCCCCTATTCAACGACCCATCCTTCCGCTCGTACGCGGCCTCTTTGAACCACCTCCCCGACCATTTCTTCGAAATTCCCACGCCCCACAGCGATGTCAAGCTCACCGGTATCATCGTCGACCAGGAGTTCGACGGCTAAAAAGGGGGTAATGAAACGATCTGGACGTTTTCTTCGCTATTTACGTAGTTAGCTAACACTTAGACAATCCCACGAACGCCTTACGTAGTTACCTTATACCTAGACCTTACGTCTAGACCCCACGTCACACATTAGTCAGCCTACGTCACAACCCTATACCCATAGAACAGGCTAGACCCCACTACGCCACTCTACGTCATAGAGAACATTCTAGTAGGTTCCACGACCGGCCCTAAGCTGGTCCGTGCTCGATACATTAGAGTATATAAGGTAGCGTACAAACGCCTGTATTCCCTAATCTTGGAATTCCTCTTCTCTCTCTTGGATTACGCCCTTCGCGTCCCTTGAGATATTGAGGTTTGTTTCCTTTCATTCATGCATCACATGTCAGAGCGGTGTTGCCCACATCTCTGATACTCTAAGTCACATGCAGTTTCCTGTGCACTGATCTGGGACCGCCCATCTCATATGTGCCCACCATCAATACACTGATTGCACTCACCATCTCATATCATCTTCTGACAATTCTTCTGTTCATTCCATTTATTCTACTCTCAATGCACCTCCTCTTGTATCACTGGGTGAAAAAGGGATCAAATGAGTCCACTGGATGGCCGATGTTATGGTTAGGGAAGGGGGTACATCTTTTTCTCTTCCTTCACCCCCTCTAAGACTATGGGACGACCTCTTCCTCGATTCTGACCAGGGATTTCCCCACAATACCGACACAGGCATTGCCTCATCCAGAACTCCCTTTCTAGGAGATACCTGTTTCAGCCATGACACTGCCCCTTTTCTCTTTCATTTGATAAATGCATTTCACCTCTGATCTGATCAATAGACATTGCCTCCTTGGCTGTGTTCTTTTGTACACAGCCTAGTATTCCAACTCCTCCATTTGACTGATGCCTTGGTCTCTTATGGTAATATTTGATCTGCAATTTATTATTACCATATATGATATGAAGCCTGCCCTAGATGGGATGGGCCTATATATATGGGTGTTCACCCTCCATGTAACTCTAACCTAGATCTGCACAACTTCCCATGTAATCTACCAGCTCTCCCAGCTCTCGGTTCCACTTCACCTCAGAAGCCTGTGCCCGCTCTGGAGGTGATCACCACAGTGCTTGTGATCATCTTCCTCATTACTTTGGACTTGTGTGGCCTTGTCGCCGTCTGCTCACGTCGCTAGCCAACAGCAACTCCAACGCCAACAGAGGTTGGCCTGTGTAAGCCCAGGACTTCACCACTGGCAGCATAGTAAATCCAGGACTCTGCCACTGGTACCTGTATTGGTCAGGACTCTGCCACTGACCCCCATATAGGATAGGTCTGCCCTTCCTTTGAATCATGCCACCATCTTCAAAGTCCAAGACTTCGACATTGGTTGTAGAGTAGCAGCTCCAACCCCAAGGGAGGCTCTACGTTAAAGCTAGCCATTGGTCCCCAGTCTAAGGAACCTTTGGGCCTTGGGAGGTATTTTCCCCTCAAGTCCGGCTAGTCCAGTAATTATACAGGGTTGATTACTCAGAAATGTGTCACTTGTTACACGGCATAACAGCTGAGGAGACATCGGAGCTCCTCCAGTTTTTGAATATTCACAAGTCTGAATCTGGCAACAACAATTTCAAGGCAGCTACGTTCTTCAAAGCAGCTACCCATGTCAACTCGAAGTTCCCATCAGCCAAAGGCGCTCTTAAAACAGGAAAAACCTGTTCCAGCAGATGGTCCAAGGTATGTTGTGTGTCAAATTACTTGACTGAAACGACTCGGACATTTTTCCTTTCATTTATTGTAGTTAGCTAAGGCTTAGCGATCCCACGAACGCTTATGTAGTTACCCTACACCTAGACCTTAAGTCTAGACTATACATCACACCTACGTCAGACTATATCACAACCCTATATCTATAGAACAGTCTCGACCCCACCACATCACCATACGTCATATGGAACATTCTAGTAGTTTCCACGCTGGCCCTAAACCATGGTCCAGGCCCACGAGTAGGTAGTATACAGTGGCTCAAAAAACTGTCCGCATGTTTGGTCATTGTTCACTAAACGCGTTATTCCCCAATAACTCCTAACCCTTACCCTAACATATAGGTGTATGAAATAAAGCACTGACCCTTGGCTTTCTATCCATTAAGGCTTTAAAACATATGAATAAAAATTGATGAACTGGCAGCCATTTCAAAACAATGACTCATTCGGACAGTTTTTTGACTCTAAGTTTTGATTACATATATTGGACCCTAGCATGCTGTAATATAATTACATACATTTGGTAAGGCTTCTATTATGTCACCATTATGTAACTGAGTATCAGACAACATATATAAACCCCATCATTCCATGTTTATTTTCCCACCATCACCATGAAACCCATTTCCATCTCTCAAAGAAACAATATCATTTCTCTCTCCTCTCATGGGCTTTCCTCTAGGAAAATATCTGCCCAAACTGGCCTAGGGAAGTCTACAGTATGCCAAGTGCTTCAGGAACTCCAGCCAGAGAAGACTAGGCTTCTTGGTGGCTGTCCTTCCAAGCTTACCTCTACCAACAAAAGAGCTATTGTTCAGCAAATTATTACTGGCAAGGCCAGGAATGCTGTTCATGCTGCCCAATACATCAATGCCATTATTGATACCCCTGTCTGTCCTCAGACTGTTAGAAATACTCTCAAGGAAGCCTCCTTAAAGGCTGTGGTAAAGAAGAAAAAGCCACTGCTTTCTAATGGTCACAAGAAAAGAAGATTAGCCTTTGCTCTCAAGTACCAGCATTGGACTGTGGAGGACTGGAAGAGAGTTATATGGTCAGATGAGACCAAGGTCAATAGGATTGGGTCAGATGGGCAAGAGTATGTGTGGAAAAAGAAAGGAGAGGGGCTAATTGCTAGAGAGGTCCAAGGCACAGTCAAGTTTGGAGGAGGTTCACTGATGGTATGGGGCTGCATAGGGTGGAATGGACTGGGGATTTTGAGTGAGGTGGAGGGGAGAATGGATGCTGAACAGTATGTGGCCATATTGGAGCAGGGGTTGCTGCAAAGCATGGAGGAATCTGGAATTCCAGAAGATGACATTATCTTTCAACAAGATAATGATCCCAAGCATACCTCCAAAAGAGCCCAAAGATGGTTTGAAGAGCAAGGAATCAAGCTTCTGGACTGGCCTGCACAATCTCCAGACCTTAATCCCATTGAACATACTTGGAATTACCTCAAGAGATGCCTCTCAGGTTATGAAAATGCTCCTACAGGTGTTCATCAATTGTGGGAAAGAGTAGTGGAGCAGTGGGGAAAAATTAATGAGGAACAGTGTCAGAAATGGATAGAAAGTATGCCTAGAAGGATTGAAGCAGTTATCAAGGCCAAAGGAGCTCATACCAAGTACTAGATACCTAGATAAATTTAGAGTCAAAAAACTGTCCGAATGAGTCATTGTTTTGAAATGGCTGCCAGTTCATCAATTCTTATTCATATGTCTTAAAACCTTGGTAGACAGAATGCCAAGGGTCAGTGCTTCATTTCATACACCTATATGTTAGGGTAAGGGTTAGGAGTTATTGGGGAATAACACATTTAGTGAAAAATGACCAAACATGCAGACAGTTTTTTGAGCCACTGTATAAGTAGCATGGTAACACCTGTATTCGGTAGCTTTGGAATTCCTTTTCTCTCTCTTGGATAGCACACTTTGTGCCCCTTGAGATATTAAGGCCTTCTCCTTTTAAATTCCAAAGCCATTACCTCGTTCCCGGGCTCTTTGCCTCTGGGCACTTCTAGCCCCCTCTCTCTCGCTTTTGCCTGGTCGGTGCAAACTTTTTGCCCACTAGTACCACTCCCATTTCCCACCCAGACCCTCTCTGCGTCCATCCTCAGAGGAACCGAGGACTCTTGTTAGTGATAAGCATAATTCCAGCCTACTAGGTGGTGGCTAGTGCGAGATCATCCTCAACTGCAGGAGAAGATAAGGAGGTACCGGTCACCGTCTCCCCCCCTCCCTCCACTTCCAAGCATGTGGGCTCTTCACCACCGCTCACCCCTTGCCGGACCTCAGGCTTAGAGGAACCCGTTAGTGCTCATGACGCACTTGAGTAAAGCACTCATCAAAGCACTTGTCTATATGCTCGTCTGGTGTTCTAAGTAAGGATAACATTGCTACCAGGCATAGAACACTAGCCCCACTTCTCGAGTGGTTGTCGACCCGAGCGTACGCTGGTACTACGATAGCATACCCAGGTTCGTGTGATCACCTGTGACGTTACACAGCTGCGATAGGGGAGTCTATCTCACCTTCTTCCTGTGCAGCACCTCCCTGTAGTAAGGGAGTCATCCTCCGGTTCCCTCACTTCGACTCTCCCACTTCCAGATGATGTGCGGTCTTTCCCACCATTTTCTTTTTCAAGCTGCCTTCCAAACAGACCCATTCCTACCAAGTTTTCCGCTGACGTTACATCTGGGCTCACCCCAATTATAGCCTAGTCGTCCACACCACCCTTACCACTTACTCGCCGACGCTTACCCGGCACATATGCACAATCACACGTCTAGCAGAGCTCGCAGGACTTCGACATGATGACCACAGTCCTGAGCCCCTACAGCCACCCCGCCTCTGCCATTCCTGTCGCTCCAGGGAGCTTTATGGATCTAGCCCAGAGGGCAGCAGCCCAGGGCCTCCCCACCCTTCAGCTGGCCCAGCTGGCCCCGTACCTCCCAGTAGCCATGCACCTGCAGCACGAAGTGGCCCAGTACGATTTGCACCAGTTGGTCCTCTGATGCAACATCTGGCGCCAGCAGTTCGTGGCAGACCCTGAAGCGGCTGGACCACCGCCCCCAATTGAGATATCCTGCGTGGACCCCCCCTCTCTGGGCCCTCTCTGGGTCAACATTCCGTCCCCCGCCAGAACACCCTGGGTCCCTCAGCAGGGCCCCCCTCCATCCCGGCCCCTGCCATCCCGGCCATTGCCGCCCTCAGGCCCAAATTCACCTGGGCAGCCGAGAGTGCCAGTGCGTGGATTTCCCCCGACTTCCCCCCGAATTGGGAAAAGCTTGGCCTCCAAGCCAGAGCACTACGACGGGAATAAGGAGAAGTTCGTCCAGTGGTGGCGAACGATGACCTTGTATCTTAGCAGCTTCAAGACCGAATCAACTGACCGGCAGAAGATCCTCATCACTCTCTCATACATGCGCGGTGACAATGTGGCCGGCCACTTCTCTGACCTACTGGCTGAGGGCAACACTTGCACCCTGGTCAGTTACGAATTCTTCGTCAACAAGTTGAAGAAGACATTCCAACCTGCCAGCCTCACTAGGCAAGCCGAACAGAAGCTCTTTTCCCTCTGGCAGGGGAAGGACGCTGTTGAGGATTACTTTACCCGGCTTTACCAACTGGCAATGGAGGCCAAATTCGATGTGTGGATCAATGGGTGAACAATCGTCAACCAGATACGTCACCAGGCGCACAACGAACTGGTGGAGTATGTCAAGAGGTATAAACCCGATCTCATCGACAGTACCGACATTCGCGAGTGGGAACAGGCCCTTGTATGGGCAGAGGAAGTACTTGGTGCCATCACAGAGCACAAGAAAGTCACCTCTGTCTATGCGACAGGTCCAACCTACAACCCACACTTCATTCCCCGCCCTCGCTACACCCCACCAACAACCGCTCCCCCTACCTCAACACCTGCAGCACGTCCGCATCCTCAGCAAACTGGGACATTCCCTGGACAAGGCGCTCCGATGGAGCTCGACAAGGCATGCACAGCTGGTCTGTGCAGAAAATGTAGAAAACCATGGCCGTGTGCAGACCACCCCCCCCCACCCTTGCCCGCAAGCGAGGAGCATCACAGTAAATGGACAAGAAGTGTTCTCGAATATGTTTGTGGCCATTAGGGCCATGATGGACTCAGCAGAGGCTCCTCAGGAGGAGCCAGTAGCGTATGCTTCGGATGTAACAAATGACTCGGGTTTTCAACTTGTACAGTAGACACCAGTCAACCTACTGTACCCACTAAGTCATTGCCAAAGAATAAATTTCGCAGTTCTAGACATTGACGAGGCTAAGACCGAAAACCGAGTGAACCTCCCCAGCATTCCACCAGTAAGGAGTGTAACCATCCTACCATGAAAGGTGAAGTTCGTGCTGTCCATAAAATTAGATGATGGGCCGAACGATGCCAACATGATACCCTGCAAACACCCCAAGGAAGCACGAAAGGAAGAGACATCCTCTCGTTCATGGTTGAACATATTAGACCCTTGGTCTATACGTTGGATGAAGGCCCAGGTGGAGAACACGGATGTAGAACGAAGCATCCACCACCTCAAGTCCTTTGTCCACGATATCAGAACGATCAAAGTGTCTCGGGACCTCGTGCAAGACCTTCGCAAGCTTTCCAACGAGGATGCATACTGGGTCCTCCACGACCTTCAACATGCTTCCAAATTCCGGAAAGCCTCCCCCTGATCAACCAAGCAAAACTCCTTGGAGATCCCTATCAAAGTGACCCTCGCAAATTGCCAGACCACTGAAGTCAAGGCACTGATTGACTCAGGTTGCACCGGATCATCCATACACGAGAAGTTCATGGCTGAAAAGGGGGTACCCACCCACTCACTCCCCTATCCCCTCATTGTGTACAATGCTGACGGCATGCTGAATGCCAGAGGCAAAGTAGAAAGGTTCGTGATACTCAAACTCCAAGTCCATGACCACAAAGAGCAGTTGGCCCTCACCGTAATGAACCTTGGGCCCAACACGATATTCCTCGGACATGATTGGCTGAAGACGCACAACCCAGCCATCAATTGGAAAATGGGTAGAATCTCCTTCTGCTGCAAAGGAGATCACATCACGAACAACGTAGATGAAGAGGAGGATGAGATGGACATAGACTACATGCCCTCACAAGGCGACTGCCTATTCGAAATTGATGTAGTAGAATACACAAGAAATCGAAATGTCGCCACAGAGGTAGCCATTAAAGACTATGCCCAAAAGAAAAAGAAAACCTTTGAGGAAGCCACCCTGAAGTACGTCCATGAGTTCAAAGATGTCTTCGATAAGGAGAGTTTCGATGCACTGCCCCCAAGACGCCCTTGGGATCACGCCATTGAACTCCTTCTGGGAAACCATGAAGTGGACTGTAAGGTCTACCCACTAAACCCTGGTGAGCAAAAAGAGCTCAACACCTTCCTCGAGGAGAATCTTAAATCTGGAAGAATACATCCTTCCAAATCCCCCTTCGCATCGGCATTCTTCTTCATCAAGAAGAAAGACGGACGTCTCTGCTCTGTACAAGACTACCGCAAGCTGAACGCGGTAACAAAAAGAAATCAATACCCCCTCCCACTCATCAATGAGCTGGTCAACAAGCTCAAGTCGACCAAATATTACACTAAGTTCGACGTGAGATGGGGTTATAACAACGTACGGATGGCTGAAGGAGACAAATGGAAGGCAGCCTTCCAAACAAACCACGGGCTATTCGAGCCACTTGTGATGTTCTTCAGACTCACCAACTCCCCAGTGACATTCCAGACTATGATGAACATGCTGTTCAAGAATTTGGTGGACTGAGGCATAGTGGTTGTCTATATAGACGATATCATGATATTCACGAAGACGCTCGAAGAGCACTGAAAAGTGGTACACGAAGTACTGCAAACCCTGAGGGACACCCATCTCTACCTATGTCATGACAAGTGTGACTTCGAGGTCCAAGAAACTGAGTTCCTCAGACTCATCGTCACACAAGATAAGGTAAAGATGGACGGAAAGAAAGTGGAAGCCATCAAAAGCTGGCCAACCCCCACATCAAAGAAAATGCTCAGGGGTTTCCTTGGATTCCTCAACTTCTACCGATGGTTCGTCAAGGGCTTCGCCATGATCGCACGCCCCCTGAATGCGCTCATGTTGGTAAAGAAAGACTTCAAGTGGATGACAGCCTGCCAAGAAGCCTTCCAAACTCTCAAAGACACCATCTTCTCCACCCTAGCGCTAGCCATGCCAACTGATGATGACCCCTACCGCATTGAAACCGACGGTTCCGGCATTGGCATCGGTGCCATTCTCTCCCAACGACACAATGGTATATGGCACCCCATTGCCTTCATCTCCCATTCCCTCAATGATGCCGAGCGGAACTACCACACAGCCGACCTGGAGATGCTTGCCATCATGTTCGCTCTCAATGAATGGCGACAATACCTCCTTGAAGCTGCCCACCCAATCAAGATCTGGACAGACCACAAGAACCTCAAGTTCTTCCGCTGGCCACAAGATCTCACATGTCGCCAGGCCAGATGGCAACAAATACTACAAGAATACCACGTAGTAATCAGCCACAGACCCGGCAAAACCAACCCTGCAGACCCTCTGTCCCGGAGGCCAGACTTCGAAAAGGGGGTGACATCTGATAACACCACGCAAACACTACTTCCCGATACACTTTTTTCACCTCCACCATCGCTGACCTCCCCGACAGTCTCTCTCAAGGCTGTCACACCAGCAAGCACACTCTCGAGATTCACCAAGATGCAATACAAGCTCAAGCAGTTCGCCAAAGATGGCCTGGAAAAGGGAGGCTCACCCTGGACCCGCAAGGAAGGACTTGTCCACTGGAAATCGCTCGTATACATGCCAAACAATGCGAAACTTCGAGAGGACATCCTCATCGCTAACCATGACCACCTGATTGCCAGCCATCCCGGTATCTGGTGAATGCATGACCTAATCATGAGTGAATACTATTGGCCGTCCCTATGTAGAGACATGGAGTCATACGTAAAAGGCTGCGACACGTGCCAAAAGGTTAAAGCCAAAACCTCGGCAATCCACATGCCACTCCACCTGAATGAGATTCCATCATCCCCATGGGAAATCATCTCTGTAGATCTGATTGGCCCCCTCCTCCAATCCAATGGCAAGAACGCCATCCTAGTCGTCGTCAATTGTTTCTCGAAAATGATCCACCTAGCACCAGTAATGGACACCATCACACCGCAAGGAGTCGCGACAATCTTCCACAATCAAATATTCAAACTCCACAGCATCCCCCGCAAGGTGATCTCAGATCAAGGAATGCAATTTGTGTCGTCGTTTGTGCACGACCTCTACTCCCTCCTTGGCATCGAAGCCAACCCGTCCACAGCCTACCACCCCCAGACCAACAGCCAGATGGAACGCATCAACTGAGAGGTGGAGAAGTACCTATGCATCTATGTCAACCATCGCCAGACTGATTGGGCGGAATGGCTGCCACTAGCCAAATTCGCCCACAACTCCCAAACCACCAGTGCCACAGGCGTATCACCCTTCCTACTCAACTACAGGCAACAACCACTCATACCCTGACAAAAGAGTAGAAGTATGAAACGAGTCCACCACCTCCTTCACTGAAACAATGAAGACACATCATAACTCGGCAAAGGACACACTGGAGAAAGCGGCATAGGCAATGAAAAAGTCGCACGACAAGTGTGCCTCCCCCGCTGTCGACTACACCATTGGCCAACAGGTCCTACTCAAGGGAACTCACATCCAAACCAACCAACCAACAAAGAAGTTCGACGATAAGTGACATGGGCCGTTCAGAGTGAAACGAAAGGTGGGCGAAGCCTCCTATGAGCTCGACCTCCCAAAGATGTGGAAAGGAATCCACCCCGTCTTCCACAAATCACTCCTCACGCCCTACTACCAAGGCACATCCCCCTCCCAGACAAAACCGAAACCACCACCCCCGGTTATCGTCCAACAACAAGAAGAGTACGAAGTCAAACATGTCGCCAACTCACATAAGCGATGCGGTAAGATGGAATACCTCATACAGTGGAAGGGATACCCTCATGAGGAACACACCTGGGAACCGAAGAAGAATGTCTCAAACGCCCCACAGGCGATCAAGAAGTTCCACTGCAAAAATCTCACCGCCATTCGCACCCTTGCAGATGATGAGTGCGACTGCCCGACGTGTGCATTCCCCAGTACCCCACTATTCAACGACCCATCCTTCTGCTCATATGCAGCATCCCTCAACCACCTCCCTGACCACCTCTTTGAAATTCCCAAACCCCACAGCGACGTCAAGCTCACCAGTATCATCATCAACCAGGAGTTCGACGGCTAAAAAGGGGGTAATGAAACGACTCAGACATTTTTCCTTTTATTTATTGTAGTTAGCTAAGGCTTAGCAATCCCATGAATGCTTACATAGTTACCCTACACCTAGACCTTAAGTCTAGACCATACGTCACACCTACATCAGACTATGTCACAACCCTATACCTATAGAACAGTCTCGACCCCACCACGTCACCATACGTCATACGGAACATTCTAGTAGTTTCCACGCTGGCCCTAAACCATGGTCCGGGCCCATGAGTAGGTAGTATATAAGTAGCATAGTAACACCTGTATTCGGTAGCTTTGGAATTCCTTTTCTCTCTCTTAGATAGCGCACTTTGCGCCCCTTGAGATATTAAGGCCTTCTCCTTTCATTGACGCATGCAATTGATGTTCAACAGATCAAAAGTGATTATTATGTTGTCCTTGACCTGAAGAATACATCCAGACTCCACTAAGGTGACTCAGACAGTGTGCTGGTAACACTAGAGCTCAAATTAATGTGGAGCATGTATGTCAAGGTTAGTGGCAACTATTTTATGTAGCATTTCACTCACTCATACTGACATGATTCTAGCAACACCCTGAAGCTCACAGATTTGTGGGCAAAGAGTTCCTTCATTTCTATGAGATACAATCGCTCATTTCCAAAATGAGTAGGAACCGAGGTGAGTACCAACCTGGAGAAACAGCAGGGCATGCTGCCTACACAACTACCACCACCTCCTCCAATACCTCCTGTCCACTTCTGACTTCCACCACCACATATCCCAGCACCCCCACATCCTCCCAATTCCCACCTTATTAAGGTGGCACCCCATATATCCCTGGTGGCACAAACACCACGGTGTTCTCAGTGATACCATCCACCCCTCTGGGTCCCTTAATGACACCATTTCAAGCTAGTCGTTCACACTTGTTTGACAGGACCACCAACTCGAACTTCTACACAGATCACCTGCCACTCCTGGATTTTATACCAGACTCCAATTCATTCGAACCATTGGCCCCCAATCTGGTGCTCTTTTCACACCACCCACCACCATCCGACCTCAACTTGGCACCCTTCCCACACTACCAACCACCACCCAACTCCAATCTGCCCCTGTTCCCACCATCAACCCTTGATTCAGGGTTCTTCTCACATCTGCCATTACCATTCAATGGCCCATGCCCACCATCACCACCAGGTTCATGCATGTCTACATCCACATTGGCCAACACCTCTGCCCTCACCAGTGTTAGCCACAACAAGCAGAAACAGCCTGCATCCAACACCGATTCAGAGGTGTCATCTGCTAGTAAACACTCACAACCTCCCTCAATGGCTGTTCAGGCCCAGCTGTAGGGCAGTGCCACTATGGACAAGATGGCGACTTTTTTCTTGACCACCATGGCCTCAATCATAGAGTTGAAGGGGACCCAGGGTGTTCCTGGGATCACCACAACCTCTTCCTTGTTAGCTGACAGTTCAGCTGACCCCATCTTGCATGCTGCAGATATCATCAGTGATCTTCCAATTAATGATGATGATAAGATGTTACTTGTTGAATATATAAGTAACAAGGACAATGAGAATGCTGTCAAGTTTTTTGTCAAATTCCAAGATAGCATGCGGATGAAGTGGGTTGAGAAGAAGTTGGGCGAGTTGAAAGCCATTGTTACATAATAGTATCATATACATGTCCATATCATCCTTGACATTCTTTCTATGCCTTTCCTGCTATTACGTTGTGTAACAAGTAACATGTTCCCAAGTAATCAACCCTGTGTGATTACTGGACTAGTTGGACTTGAGGGGAAAATACCTCCCAAGATCCAAAGGTTCCTCGGACTGGGAACTGACAGCTAGCTTTAACATAGAGCCTCCCTTGGGGTTGGAGCTGCTACTCTATGACCAATGTTGGAGTCTCGAACTTTGAGGATGGTGGCGCAATCTGAAAGAAGGGCAGACCTATCCTATACGGGGGTCAGTGGCGGAGTCCTAACCAATATGGGTGCCAGTGGTGGAGTCCTGGGCTTATACGGGCCAACCTCTGTTGCCATTGGAGTTGCCATTGGCTAGCGATGCAAGTGGATGGTGACGAGGCCACACAAGTGCAAAGTGATGAGGATGACGATCACTAGCACTGTGGTGATCACCTCCAGAGCAGGTGCAGGCTTCTGAGGTGAAGTGGAACCAAGGGGTGGGTAGATTATACAGGAATTTGTGTAGATCTAGGTTAGAGTTACATGGAGGGCAGACACCCATATATATAGGCCTCCCCAATCTAGGGCAGGCTTTCTATCATATATGGTAATATTAAGTTGCAGACAGAATATTACCATAAGAGATCAATGCATCAGTCAAATGAGGCAGTTGAAATACTAGGCTGTGTACAAGAGAACACAGCTGAGGAGGCAATGTCTATTGATCAAATTAGGGGTGAAATGCATATATGAATGAAATGGAAAAGGGGCTATGTCATGGCCGAAACAGGTATCTCCTAGAAAGAGAGTTCTGGATGAGGTGATGCCTGTGTCAGTGCTGCGGGGGAATCCCTGGTTAGAGTCAAGGAAGAGGTCATCCCATAGTCCTGGAGGAGGTGAAGAAAGAGAAAAAGATGTACCCCCTTCCCTAACTGTAACACCTGCTTCACAATATTGGATCCACATCTCTTCTGCAATCTTATCACGTCTTCTGTCTGCCTCCTGTCTTTCCCCTGTGTTAGCTGGCCCTTCTGCCAATGTGCCAAATACCATAGCATCATCATCCTCAGCAGTTTACTCTAGTGCAAGTGCACTGAATTCAGAATCAAAGAATGTTTTAGGATCAAGCTTGTGAATGAAGTTGTGGATAGCACAAAGTGCTGCTGGGATCTGTGTCTGTATCTCCTTGTTGTATTTGATAGGGAGCTGAAGGATACACCATTGGCACTTCATTACATCAAATATCCATTCAATAATGTTCCAGAGTGATGCATGGCAAAGGTTGAACAATTCCTCTTTATTGACTGGTCTATAGGATATTTTAGAACTAATGGTTTGTGACTAGTAGAGAAAACCTACTGTAAATTGGCTTGGCACCACTCCTTCAAGTGATACCGAACACCCTGATAGAGTATAAGCAATGCACTGCAGGATTCAAATCCTGCATCTGCAAGGAGATAGCACCCCTCTGGAATCCTGAAATCATGAGTATGAGCATCATTCCATAAAGCTGCATCAGTAGAAGCTCCATCCCATCCTGTCATTGCATATATGAAAAGAAAATCAAAGTTACAAGCAAACAAACAATTTTGAGAAAGAAAACCTTTACGATTGCACATACAGTGGCTCAAAAAAGTGTTCCAATGTTTGGCTATTTTGCAAAGACTTGACATTTGCAAAAGAACCAAAAGGTATTAGCCCTAACCCTTGCTGGGCCATTGATAGCCCTAATCCTTGCTCTGAAGATGAGCCATTAGTCATATAATGTGGTTGTCATGGCACTGCGATATAGCCATATTAAAGTGACATGTCATTGGGACACTTTTTTGAGCAACATTTCTATTCTTCACTTTAGTACTTTGTATGCCCTCCCTTTGCTTTTATCACTGCCTCTAGTCTTCTAGCCATACTCTCTATCAATCCTTGACACTCCTCAACCTCTATCTTCCCCCACTCCACTTCAATTCTCTCCCAAAGCTCCCATACTCCTTTTGGTGGTGTTGTATAGCTATTGAGTTTTTTTTTGAGGATTTGCCAGAGATGTTCAATGGGATTAAGGTCTGGAGATTGTGCTGGCCAGTCAACAAGCTTGATCCCTTGAGATTCCAGCCACTCCTTGGCTCTTTTAGAGGTGTGCTTGGGGTCATTATCTTGTTGAAAGATAATGCTCTCTTCAGGAATTCCAGAATTTTCCATGGAAGGAAGCAGATTATCCTCCAAAATGGAGACATACTGCTCAGCATTCATCCTCCCTTCAACCTCTGCAAGAATCCCCACTCCACTCCAACTCATGCATCCCCAAACCATCAAGGAACCTCCTCCAAACTTTACTGTTCCCTGAACTTCCTTGTCTTGCAAAGACTTTCCTGCCAATTTCCATACATACTTCCTTCCATCTGACCCAATCCTGTTGATCTTGGTTTCATCTGACCATATAACCCTAGTCCAGTCCTCCACAGTCCAATGTTGGTGCTTGAGAGCAAAGGCTAGCCTATGTTGCCTATGCTTCACAGACAAGAGTGGCTTCTTTTTCTTGACTACAGCCTTGAGAGATGCAGACTTGAGAACATTCCTAACAGTTTGAGCAGAGACAGGAGAAGAGAGAGCAGAATTGATGAGATGGGTAGCCTGGACAGCATTTTCAACTTTGCCAGAGGTAATACTAGAGACAATTCTCCTTTTATCAGTAGGAGAAAGTTTGGAAGGACATCCTAATTTGATGTTTTCCTTGCCTGGGTGGATCTCCTTGATAACCCTGGCCACAGTAGACTTCCCCAGACCAGTTTGGAATGATATTTGCCTAGTAGAAAGGCCAGATTCAGAGAGAAAAAGAATATTGGCTCTAGCAGAGGAGGGAGTGGATTTCATAATGAAGTAGGGTTGGCTGAATGGTATCTCTGCTCTTTATACCATTTGGAGTTATGTAAGTGACATAATCAGACAGGGTTGAAGCACAGCATCCATCAGAACCTTATGTTATTTACTAAATGATAGTTGATAATATCAGGGTCAAATAAGTGTCCCAATGACATATCCTTTTAATATGGCTATAACTCAGTACCATGACAACCTACTCACATGACTAAGGGCTCATCTTTAGGGCAAGGATTAGGGCTATCAATGGCCCAGCAAGGGTTAGGGCTAATACCTTTTGGTTCGTTTGCAAATGTCAAGTCTTTGCAAAATAGTCAAACATTGGGATACTTTTTTGACCCACTGTATCGTACTGGAGGTAGTGTTTTGTGCTACTTTAAGTTCATTGTGTAACACTCACATGCTATGGGTAGCGCTACAAGCAAGCAACACTTTATTTTTCTCGTGACACAGCAACCATTGCTGGAGTCATTCCAGTAATGGATAGACTTGACAACCATCTGAAAAGTACAGCTCTAAACAAAGAACTACATCCTGCAATTCATGCAGCAATGAAACTTGCATGCAACAAGATGGATAGGTACTGGAAGAAGACTGATGATTCAAATGTACATTGCATTGCCATGGGTAGGTTATTCATTACCTACTCTGAATCAAATATTGACTCGGAATCCTAGTTCTTCACCCTGGTTTGAAGCTCCAGTATTTCCATCTGCAGAACAGGGAAGACGAATGGATAGAGGCAGCCAAAAACTTGACGCGTGAAGAATACATCGATCATTATAGGAATAAGGTTTTGCTGCCACACACACAGCAAGATCTGAAGATATTGAGTTCTTGTTGCGATCATTGTATTTCAGACTATTAATGAATAACTAGCATACTGTTTCCAAATCTGCCGATGATTTCGGGAACATCTCCATTGGTATTGTGCAATTACCTGACGAGCTCCAGGAATATCTCTGCCAACCAGTTGAGAACGTCACTGATCCTCTGAAGTGGTGGGTAAATAATAAATCTCTATGCCCCAACTTGCATCGCATGGCACTAGATTATCTAAGTGTTCCTCGTAAGTAATTATTTTGTCCCTGCTGCTGCAACAATTTCCTTACCATGTTTTTGGCTCTATGCCATGTTTCTGGCTCAGCAACGTTGACAGCTGTCAAGCATGTATTTTCTCAAGGTCGCCATCTACTTCACTTCATCCATAATTGCCTATTGCCTGCATCAACTCGGGCTCTGCTGTGTCTCAGCTCATGGCCATGATGTGACCTGGTGCTGCACAATGACTTAGTTGAGATAATGAAAGTGAGCAGAAAGAGAAAGGCCAGGGACTTGCAGGAGGACCAAGTAGACTAGCACCCCAAATATCTACTATATTCTTGATGATAATTCTAGTACCCACCCGCAGGTATTTTCACACCATGGGTATGTCCATCACACCATGGGTACATACGGTATAACCATACCCGTACCCGCCACGGGTACGGTGTTGACAGGTACGGGTACAGTGTTGGGTGGCCGACCCACGATGTTACCTGTGCTATACCCTAGAGGGAGGGGGCTTACTGCTACCCCAACCACAGCCTTCCAGGTCCATGTAGGGAGCTACCATTCATACTGAGGGAGTTGGGCCCTCTTGAGTCGGTAGTAGCAGTGAGGATAAGCAACAGAGCCCGTGAGGGCCTAAGCAATAAAGCAGTGCAAGATGGGGGAGATGTTGATGACAAGTTGAGGGATAAAGCGATATAGTGCCACAAAAGGGCATAAGCAGCAGGTGGACAGAGCACACCAAGGAGCAGCGATGACAGTAGACCCTGGATAGAATGGTAAGTGGGTGGGTGAGGGTGGGTGGGGAGTAAGGGGGCTTCTTATTTCGACTGTAGTCAGCAGAGCTCCCATGGGCCAACAGAGCATGTGAGCCTTTTCAGGTACTTGTGTGCATTTCTTCACTCCCATGTGGTTCACCACATGTTACTATATACCCATGTGGTGCCGGTCCTTCACCATGCACAAGACATTTGATAAGCGACACAGACTATCTTATTGATCAACAGATCTGGCTCTCCACCAACAAATTTAACCTCCCATACACAGCAAAAAAACTCACCCAAAAATAAATTGGACCTTAGAAGATCACCAAGGTTCTTCCAAATGCCACTACATTAAAACTTCTCAAAACCATTCACATCCATCCAATGGTTAATATCTCTCATGTAAAACCCTATCAGGAAACACTAACAGGACAACCCAAAGTCCATTCCAAAGCAATTGAAATAGATCAAAAAGAGGAAGAACAGTATGAGGTTGAATATGCCACTGCATCTCAATTAAAAGGAAGAAAGATGGAGTATCTTTTCCATTGGGTTGGATACAATGAAACAGATAGAATATGGGAATCAGCTGATATAATCAACATTACTCCTAAAGCAGTTGCCAAATTCCATAAAAAAAAACCCATCTGCCCCAAGAAAACTCAATGGTTTATCCACTGCTGATTTCCAATCTCTATTCTCTCCCTATCAAAACTACACCATCTCTAAACCATCCACGACTTGCCTGGAATTCAAGTCATGAAAAGAGGGTAGTGTTATTATATAAATATTTTCAAACTTTTCATCACAACCTTAGTTGCTCCTTTTTGCCTCATATTACATGACTAATCACATGACCACATGTGACCATGAGACATATCACATGACCATAGGTCTAGACTCATCATGTGATTACCTCATGTATTTAATTACTGTCTCATTCACATCTTATCTATTCTTATAGTAATTTCTGTTTTAAATATTTCCACAAACACTTCATTATAGTATTTCCTCACACACATAGCCTGGTCTGTGTGCACTCCTGTAACTTATATAAACTCATACTTAATGACTGGGTTAGCCAGTCAAATCCACTTCATTCATTCCTGATTCGATCATTGCCTTGGTCCCAGATCATTGTAGGTGTAGGGAACTGAAAGGAAAAAGACCAACAATGCTGAGGGTCACTCAAGAGTGATATTCAAGGAGTATAATGGCAATTCCAAGAATGCATATCTATTACAAAATACACTACTATTTATATTACAGAATATGGGCACAGACCAGCTTTGGGGCCAGTGTGGAATGTACTAGAAGATGACATAGTGTTCTAGGGCATTCTATGATGTACAGGCAATGTCATAGGCCTAGACATAGGGTCAAGGCTCAGATGTTAGCTATTGTGTAAGCATTTGATGAGCATCCATTAGCTAAGTGGTATAGATGTCTACTACAATAAAGGAAAAATGTTTCATCACCCCCTTTTCAAGGGTCAAACTCCTGGTTGACCAGGATGCTGGAGAGTAGGGATTCCAAGTTGGGTGGGGGGATTTCGAAGAGGTGGTCAGAAAGGTGGTTGATGTTACAGTTACCGAAGGGGGTACATCTTTTCCCCTTCCTTCTCCCCCCGTAGGACTATGGGATGACCTATTCTTCGACTCTGACCAGGGATTCCCCCGCCGACACCAACCCAGGCATTGCCCCATCTGGAACTACCTTTCTAGGAAGTTATTCGTAACTTCCTCTTTAGGAACCTACCCGTTTGGTATGGACACCACCTTCCTATTTCACCTGATGCATGCTCTCTTCCTCTTTGACCCGATCATAGACATTGCCTCCTTGGCTGTGTTCTCTCGCGCATAGCCCAGTATTCCTACTTCCCCCATTTGACTCATGCCTTGATCCGCTTATAGTAATCTTTTGTCTGTGACTAAACATTACTATATTCGTCACGAAGCCTGCCCTAGATGGGTAAGGCCTATAAATAGGGACGCGGGCCCTTCATGTAACTCTAACCTAGATCTACACTCCTTCCCGTGTAATCTACTGCTTCTCCCGCTAAAGGTTCCACTTCACCTCAGAAGCCTTCTCCCGCGATCTGGAGGTGCTCGCCCTCGTGCTCGTGATAATCTTTCTCATCACCTCGCACTTGTGCGCCGTCGCTGCCGTTACCAGCTTCTAAAGCTTCGGCAACACAAACAACCAACAAGAGGTTGGTCGTCGTCGGTCAGGACTCCGCCACTGACCCAGCAAGCCCGGGACTCCGCCACCGGCACTCGTACATCGGGACTCCGCCACTGATACTAGGCCCAGTAAGCCCAAGGAATCAGCAGACGGAAGGCTACTGCTCCTTGGCCTGTGCACCGGTCTGCCCACCCTTCTTATAGGATTGGGATTCCATGGTAAATCCGAGACTCCGCCATCGGTCGTAGAGGTAACGAGAGGACTCTACGTAAAGCTAGCAGTTGGTCCCCAGTCAGAGGAAACCGTTGGGCCTCTGGAGGTTGAGTAATCCCTCAAGTCCTGCTAGTCCTATAATCCAACAGGGGTTATATGGGAACGTGTCACATTGTTACCCGGCGTAACAGTTGAGTGAAGTGGCATATGTGCAGAATATTATGTCGGCAAAAAGAGTGGACTTGTTTGCACATGTGGAATAATCACATAGTTCAGTGAGGGAGCAGATGGCCAAGGAAATAAAGGTGTGGAACTTCTTGACAAGCTTCAAGGCATTCTTTACATTTGTCTTGGATTTTCAAGTATGTTCCTCTTGCAGGTAGCCCTTCCAGTGCACAAGGTACTCTGTTTTTCCTGCTTCCTCGAGTCAATAACCTCCTGTACTTCATGTTCCTCCTCTTATTGAATGATCATGGGTGGTGGTGGTTTCGGCTTGGTCTGTGATCAAGCTCTACTGGTGTGGTATGGAGTGAGTGGGGATTCATGGAAGACTGGGTGAATACCACGCCAGGTCTTTGGTATCTTCAGCTCATATGAGGCCTCACCCACCTTTTGTTTCACCTTGAACGGTCTGTAGCACTTGTCGTTGAGCTTTTTGGTCAGTCAGTCTATATGAATGTGAGTCCCTTCAAGAAGGACTTGCTGACTGATGGCAAGATTCGATGAAGGAGCAGCTCACTTGTCGTGATTTTTCTTCATCATAGCGGCTGCCTTTTCTAGTGCACTTTTGGCCATTTCATGATGGTTCTTCATTTGTTCCATGAACGTGGCGGCCAACTTGTTCTGGACTTCAACCCGTTTGTTGGGGATCAGGGGCTGTTGACCATAGTTGAGTAGAAAGGAGGATACGCCAGTGGCACTCATGGTTTGAGAGTTGTGAGCGAACTCAGCAAGGGGTAGCCACTCTGCCCAGTCCATCTGCCTATGGTTCATGTAAATCCATAGGTACTTTTCAACTTCTCAGTTGACTCATTCTGTCTGCCCATCTGTCTGTGGATGGTAGGTGGTCAATAGATTGGCTTGAATACTGAGGAGTGCATACAGATCTTTCATGAAACAAGGATACAAATTGCATTCCTCTGTCCAATATCATCTTGTAGGGCATGCCGTGAAGTTTGAACACTTGGTTGCGAAAGATGGTGGCGACCCCTTGTGATGTGATTGTGTCCATGACGGGCATGAGGTGTATCATTTTGGAGAAATGGTTGACCACGATGAGGATGGTGTTTTTGCCTTGGGACTGCGGGAGGTGGCCAATGAGATCCACCAAGATGACTTCCCATGATGACAATGGGATTTTGTTCAGGTGGAGTGGCATGTGGAGGGCAGTAGCCTTGGCCTTGACCTTTTGGCATATATCACAGCCCTTCATGTATTCCTCAACATCTTTTCAAAGGGCTGGCCAATAGTACTTGCTCATGATAAGGTCATGAGTTCGTTTAACACCAGGGTGTCCTGCAATTGGATGGTCATGGTTTGCAATAATGATGTCCTCCCTCAACTTCTCATCATTATGAACGTATGTGAGGTTTTCCAAATCACAAGTCCATTGCTCTTGGTCCAGGGGGTGTTTTCTTTTGCAAGCCCTTCTTTTGTGAATCTCTCAAGTTTGTATTGTAATTTGGTTATCCTCGAGATGAGGTCGGGCAGAGTGATTGTGCTGATGAAGATTGGTGATGATGGGGGTGAAAAAAGGACATTGGGGAGTAGGGTTTGTTGGATGTTATCATGTTCCACCCCCTTTTTAAAATCTGGCCTCCTAGACAGAGGGTTGGCAGGATTGGTCTTGCCCAAGCAGTAAGTGATTGTAAGAGAGTACTCTTGGATGATCTGCTACCACTGGGCTTGACAGCAGGAAAGATCTTGAGGGTGGTGGAAGAACTTGAGGTTCTTGTGGTTGGTTAGGATCTCGACAGAGTGTGCTGCATCGAGGAGATATTGGCACCACTCATTGAGGGTGAAGATGATTGCAAGCATCTCAAGATCCACTGTGTGATAGTTCCACTCAGTGTTGTTGAGGGAACAAGAGATGAAGGCAATGGGGTGCCAGATACCATCGTGCTGCTAAAAGAGCACCATGTTGATGCCAATACTGGAGCCATTGGTCTCGACCCAGTAGAGGTCGTTGTCAGTTGGCATGGCAAGGGCAGGTGCTGTGGAAATTGTGTGCTTAAGGTCTTCAAATGCCTTTTGGCATTTGCCCATCCAGACAAAGTCTTTCTTTACCAACATGGGCGTGTTGAGGGGGCATGCAATCATTATGAAGTTCTTTATAAAACATTGGTAGAAGTTGAGGAATCTGAGGAAACCTCAGAGCGTTTTCTTGAACGTTGGGATGGGCCAGTTGGCGATGGCTGTGACCTTCTTTTTATCTATCCTGACCTTGTCTTGGGCGACGATGAGTCCAAGGAATTCGGTTTCTTGGATCTCGAAGTCGCACTTGTCATGTCTCAGGTACAGGTGGGCATCATGCAAAATGTGTAGTACTTCTCATACTACCTTTCAATACTCCTTGATTATTCTCGTGAATATCATGATGTCAACAATGTAGACTACCACTATGCCTCGGTCTACCAATTCCTTGAATAGCATGTTTATCATTGTTTGGAAGGTTGCTGGAGAGTTGGTGAGTCTGAAGAACATTATGAAAGGTTCAAAGAGGCCTCAGTTTGTCTGGAAGGCTGCCTTCCGCTTGTCTCCTTCTGCCATCTGTACATTATTGTATCTCCATCTCACATCAAACTTTGCATAGTACTTTGCTGCCTTCAACTTGTCAATGAGTTCAGCGATGAGGGGGAGGGGGGTAGCAGTTGTGGTGGGTCACTACATTGAGTTTACAGTAGTCTTGTATGGGGTGAAGGCATCCATCCTTCTTTTTGATGAAGAAGAATGCCAATGTGAAGGGGAATTTCAAGAGGCATATATGCCCAGACTTTAGATTCTCTTTGAGAAAGGCATCAAGCTCCTTTTGCTCTTCCAGATTTAGGGGGTATACCTTACAGTCTACCTCATGGTTTCCTGAGAGTAGCTCGATCATGTGATCCCAGGGTTGTCATAGGGGGAGTGCATTGAAGCTCTCTTTTGTGAACACATTCTTGAACTCATAGACATACTTGAGTGCTGCCTCCTCAAAGGTCTTTGTCTTTTTCTGGGCATAGTCCTTGATAGCTACTTCTGTGGTGATGTTGCATATGTATTCATTATTGTCCAGTTGGAAGAGCTGGTCCCCTTGAGAGGGGATGAAGTCCTCGTCCATTTTGTTGTCTTTTTCATTCACTGAAGTGACAGCGTGGTCATTCTCACAGTAGAAGGAGATTCATCCTATCCTCCAGTTGATGGCCAGGTTGTGCATCTTCAGCCAGTCATGTCCTAGGAAGATTGTGTTCGGCCCAAGGTTGGTTACCACAAGGGCGATCTGTTCCTTGTGATCTTGGACTTGGAGTTCGATGATGATGAACTTTTTGATTTTGCCTCTGGCATTGGTGGTACTGTCAGCATTATACACTGTCAACGCACAGGGTGGCAAGTGGATTTGCACCCCCTTTTCAGTGACAAAGCCTTTATGGATTGATGACCCCATGCATCCACAGTCAATCAGAGCTTTGACTTCCATCTGTTCTCCACTCGAGAGACCCAGTTTCACTGGGATCTCGAGGGAGTTTCTTTTGGGTAGGTGAGGGGATGCCTTTTGGAATCTCGGGGGGCATTGTAGGTTATGTAGGACCCAGTATGCATCTTCAGATTTCATCGCTCAGAGCTTGTGAATGAGGTTCCAAGACACTTTGATTGTCCTGGTGTTATAGATGAAGGACTTCAGGTATCTGATGCTGCATTCAACATCAGGGTGTTCCACCTGGGTCTTCATCCACTGCATGGATCACAGGTCCAGCATGTTCAATCAGGAACAAAAGAACATCTCTTCCTTTCATTCAGGTTCCTTGGGATGTTTCCAGGGTATTATTTGTGAATTGTTCAGCCTGTCTTCTCTTTTTACTGATGAGTCAAACTTCACTTTTCTCAGAGGTGAGGGACACTTCAGAATAGCGACCTTTGTCTTTGGTTTCAAAAGGTTTACTTGAACTTTTTCTGACTCAGCCTCATCATTGCAAAGGGGGGTGAAATGGTTTCCTTGCAATAACTTACGATATGGTACAGGAGATTGGCTGTCATCTACTATACAAGAAGAAAAGACGAGTCACTTTTTACATTCTTTGCGTATTCTACAATAGGTTCTGCCTGTTCTATGTCTGTCATCATCAACCTAATACTTGTGAACATCTCTGGGGAAACTTCTTGTCTGTTAATGACAATGTCTCTTGCCTGGCGAGGGTGAGGGTGCAGTGGGTGGTCAGTGCATGGCCAGGGTTTGGAGCACTTTCAGCAGATACTAGCTGCACGGGCCTTATCCAGCTCCATGGGAGTGCCCTAACCAGTGAATGTACCAGTTGCATTGGGGTGAGGCTTGGCTGCAGGAGCAGCTACAGTGGTTGGAGGGGGGCCAGCGAGAGTTGGGTATCATGGGCAAGGAATGAAGCAGGGGGAGTATAACAGGCCAGTTATGTAAACTGACCTTTTTCAATCCACGATTTTGGCTAGGATGTCTGAGGCCCTTACAAGGGTGGTTTCCCACTTGTTATGTCTGTGGATTTGATCAGGGCAGGTTGGTTCCTTTCAATGAACTCCACTACATCTGAATGAACTGCTCACCTTACCAGATCTACCATGACCTGGCCATTATACCCAATGTTGAACTCTGTCTCTTCTGCATAGTGGTACAACTCTGTGAAGTAATCTTTGACAGTGTCCTTGCCTTGCTTAAGGGCCATTAGTTTTTGTTGTGCCACCTGCTTCAGATTGGCAGGCTGGAAGTTCTTTGAAGCCAGTGAAGGTGAGGATGTGGTGTTATGATTCACCCTTTTCCTTGTCCTTTTCTCTTCTTTTCTTTACTTTCCATTAGTCGTCCTCGCTCTCATCTCGTCCTCTTGATTCCCCTGAACCATTTGCTACACAGTGGGACTCCATGTAGTCGAAACCCTTTTCTCTCATGATCTGTACTTCTACGCTGACATCATATGGAAGATCCCTTTCTATTCCCACTCCATAGAATCTCTCTGATGCTGTGGCTGACTCATCCCCTTCCCACGCTTACTTCGTATATAAACCTTGTATTCGTAGTCGATCCCCAATTTACACCTACTTGGTGAACTCCCATCATCGTTCCTCCGGACCTCTATAAGTCATCGTCCTACTTTGAGTGAACGCTTCTTCTGTGTCTTGACTTCACTCCTACCGAGTGAACCTTTGACTCTATGATAAAGGATCCTTCATCTCAGAGCTCATCCAGCTCTTCCCTCAACCTCTGTAGCTTGTTGCTACTCAACCATCCAAGTTAGCGCCTATCTCTATCCGAGGTAGTCGTAACATAAGGTGTAAATTCTCTACCTCGAGGCTATCGCTGTTATAGTCCTCCATCCACCATTGCTTACCAATGTTCCACTCTGAACCTGGCCTGGTGGAGCTCTCATGCACATGCCAAGACACCCCCCACTGACGGCACACCCTTGGACCACGAAGAAGAATCTTTGGACCTTGACCTTGACCTTGACCTCCTGTCCCAACAACAACAAGACGCTGCCCTTGACCTGTCACATCAGCTCTCAAACTGTCTACACCTACCAAGGACCTTGACCCCACCTTCTCCTACACTGTTGATGGCAGTACCCTCGTTCTCCTTACCACCCCCTCCCTCGTCACACATGTCTTCAACAACTCGACCTACCGAACTCTGTATCGGTATACCTGAAGCCTATGATGGCTCCTTTGACACCTCCATATCTTGGTTGAATACCGTTCAGTTCTACCTCTATGTCAACACCAAAGTCTACGACACCAACGCCAAACAAATCGCCTTTGCCTTGTCTTATATGACCAAGGGACCAGCCCTCACCTGGGCCACTACCTATCGACAAAATGCCATCACTGGCATCACAATCACTCTCAGCTCTTTTGCCAACTTTGTTACTGCCTTCAAGAAGGCATTCAAACACTGTGACACCACCAGCAACGCCATCACTTGGCTGTCCACCAAATGCATGGTTAAGAAGCGGGATAACTTATATTCCCCTCCCCTCACACAATATACTTCCGAATTCCAGAACAATGCCTCTCTCACCAAGATCACTGACCTGAACATCCTCATCGGGTACTACTCCACCGGGATCCCCTCAGGACTCATGCGATGAGTCATGTCTATGGACATGGTACCCACCACCATCAAAGACTGGTACTCTCGAGCCATTCATTTTCAGATGCAATGGGAGAGAGCCAACGAGATCACCAAGAGGTACAACAAACCCTCTGCACACACTTACCACTCCTTCTCCTCGCCCACCTCGTCCAAACCCTGAGACCCTGATGCCATGGACGTCGACGCTGTCTCCATCCCCAAGCTCACCCCTGAAGAGCGGAAATGCTGCTTCAATCAAAAACTCTGCTTCTGCTGCTGTCAACCAGGCCACATCACCACTGCCTGTACCACCTTCACTTCTCCCATCAGGAAAGCAAAGACCTCCCCTGCCAAGAAGGTCCAGGTCATTGAAAAAGAAGCAAAGGACTCCAATGGAGAAACCATCAGACAAGTTTCTTCGGGTTTTTGAATCAGGAAACACCCTCAATGCATGTTTTCCCTTCTCTTAGTTGTGCTGCTGTAACTGTAGAGTCAAAATTGAAAGGCATTCACATTCCTGTTCAACTTCTCGTCCCCGCACACACTAAAAAAGCCATCGACACCAGAGCCCTTGTAAACAGTGGTGCAGAAATCTCCTGCATCAACTATCAATTCATGCAAAAACACAAACTCCCAACCACTTGACTCCATACCCCCATCCGTGTTTGAAATGCCGACACCTTGTTCAACAAGAACGGAGATATCAAATTCACATGCGACCTCTTCGTCAACATCAAGGGCATCCTTCTGCGAATGACCCTCCATGTCATCTCTTGTGGACAAGAAAACATCATCCTCAGCCAACCTTGGCTCCATTCTTGTAACCCCACCATCGACTGGGCAGCTAACACCCTCACCCTCGACGAAACCCTCGGCCAATCCACCAACCTCTCTCACACGAGGACCAAACCAACTCCTGCTGAAACAGATAAACCCTTGTGTCGACCAGATCACGCCGAAATTAATCTCAGGACCTGTTACCATCTTTGTGGCTTCCTACAGAAGGAAACTGACGAACAAGAGTATCTACGGAACACGGATTGAAATCGCGTTATGCACCGAATCATCCAAGGGGGTTACAGACATGTCACCTCCTCTGTCGTCGCCAAACTTACTATCGCCACTGAACTCACCAAAGCCGCTGAAAAGGTGAAACCCAAACCAACCCTCCCTGCCACGTACATTGATTACGCCTCCGTCTTCTTGAAAGAAGCAACTGATCATGTTCCCCCATCACACTTGTATGATCATGAAATCAATGTCAAAGAGACTTTTGTCCCAAAGATCAGGAAAGTATACCCCCTTTCTCCTCATGAACAGAAGGTTACTGAAGACTTTCTTGACGAACATTTCAAGACGGAGAAGATTCGCCCATCAACCTCCCCCCAAGCCTCTCCCTTCTTCTTCGTCAAAAAAAAGAATGGTGATCTCCACCCCTACCAGGACTACAGGTATGTCAATGAACATACTATTCGCGATGCCTACCCTCTCCCCTTGGTCTCCAACCTCATCGACAAGCTCAAGGGAGCAACCACCTTCACTAAGTTTGATGTCCGCTGGGGATATAACAATGTGCGTATCAAAGATGGTCATCAATGGAAAGCCGCTTTTGTTATGCATTGAGGCCTCTATGAACCCACCGTCATGTTCTTCAGTCTCTGCAACTCCCCCGTGACCTTCCAACAGTTCATAATTGACTCCTTTCCGGAATATGATCACCGAAGGATGGCTCATCATTTACATGGACAACCTCCTCATCTTCTCCCCTAACAATGCCATACACACCGAATGAACCAAGCACATCCTCCAATGGATGACCGAACTCAACCTTCATCTCAAACTTGAAAAATGTACATTTGCTACCAACGAAGTGGAATACCTAGGGATGATAGTCCGCTCTAACCAGCTGGCCATGGACCCTGTGAAGCTTGATGGGATTGCCAAATGGCCCACCCCCACTAAAGTCACTGGAGTCCGATCATTTCTCGGCTTTGCCAACTTCTATTGTCGGTTCATCCCTGATTACTCAACGATCGCCCGCCCCCTCATTGACCTCACCAAACTTAATCAACCTTGGGTCCGACTTCTCCGCTCCCTTTGCCATCATCACTGATGCCTCAAAGTATGCCACAGGCGCCATCCTTTTACAAACCGACACTAATGGCGACTGGCATCCTTGCTCCTACCTTTCACAATCCTTCTCCCCCACTGAACGGAACTATGACATCTACAATCGTGAACTCCTTGCTGTCCTTTGTGCATTAAAGTCATGGTGCCACTACCTCTATGGCTCCTCCTTCCCAGTCCAGGTTTTCACTGACCACAAAAATCTATTGTACTTTAAATCACCCCAGAACCTCAATTGTCGACAAGCCTGCTGGCTCCTCAATCTCGCCGACTTTGACCTTAAAATTATCCATGTCCCCGGCCACCTCCTTGCCAGCCTGGACGCTCTTTCCCGTTGCCCCGATCTTATCCTGACATCCGATGTCAACAATGAGGGTGTTACACTCCTTCCCCCTTCCCTGTTTGTCAATTTAATTGACACCTCCCTGGCCTCCCTCATCCAACAGTCCTCTCTCTTAGACCCCCTTGTCCTTCACCACCTCCAGGCAACTGACACCTCCACACCCACTTTCCTTTCCGCCCACCTCTCTGATTGGTCATATACGGATGGTATCCTATCCTACCGTAACTGCATGTATGTTCTGCCTGACGACTCCCTTTGTTGTTCAGTCCTTCAACACTGTCATGACCATGAATCCACTGGCCATCCCAGCTACCTTAAAACCGAGCAACTCATATCTGCCCAACTTCTGGTGGCCCGGCCTCACCTTCTATGTTTGTGCTTACATGTCTGGCTGTCCTGCATGTCAACAGAATAAGGCGACCACCCATCCCATGGTACCCCCATTGACCCTGATCCACTCCACCGCCTCGCTCCCTTTCTGCCAAGTGTCCTGTGACCTCATCACCGACCTACCCCCATTGTCCAGCTTTAACTCCCTGTTGGTCATGGTTGACCATAGGCTTATGAAGGGGGTAATTCTCTGCCCTACGAAGAAATCAGTGACCGCAGAAGGGATTGCAACCCTCTTTTTCCACAATGTATACCTCTGTTTTGGTCTTTATGACAAGATCATCTCCGATCGAGGACCCCAGTTCACCTCAGCCTTTGCCAAAGAGCTTGGAAAACTCCTAAAATACGACCTTTCCCTCTCTACCACCTATCACCCCCAATTGTTATAATATACGAAATTTTCAAAACTTTGCATACAAACACTTACTTTTCATTTTCATCAACCTTTTTCCTCATAAATCATGTGACTGTGCACATGACCGTGGAAACACATCACATGATAGGTCTAGAACCTATGACATCATATGACGTCACACCTCATGTGATCCATAACTCTTTAATTTCTGCTTTTCTCACACAGCCCCTTTAATCTCTGTCTTACTATACTTAGTAAATTATCACATGCACTGCTTGGTCCGTGCACATCTTCATCATGTATATAAAGTAGCACTTTGATGACTGGTAACCACAGTCTAATCCACTTGTATTCTTCCTCCAACAATAGCTTTGGCCACTCTGGTCATTGTAGGGTTGGGAATAGTATGGACTAAGACTCCCCACCTCATCTGTTGAGCCAGGCTTTGTGTAACCTGTGAATAGTTCGAGCCTTGTGGTTTGTGCCGAAAGGTTCATAACACTTGGATTAGACTATATACACAACGCTCGGACTCCAGAGCTAAGAAGATCATATGTGGACCCAGTGTTAAGGGACATCTGAAGTATTCGCCACTTGACGGTGACAAGAAAAGCACTTGCCAAAACGCTTGCACATACGCTCGTCCAGTGTTATAAATAAGGATAAAGTTGCTGCTGGGCATAGTGCACTAGCTCCACTTCTTAGGTGGTTGCCAACCTAAGCATACGTTGATTCTACAATAGTGAATCCAGGTTCGCATGATTACCTGTGACATCACACAGTGCGATAGGAGATTTTATCTCGACTTATCTCTGTGCACACCTGCTAGTAGTAATGCAGTTATACTCCAGTCCTCCTACCACTGTTGCCCATCATTTTTAACGACTTATACTTCAACTCCTATGAAGGTGTAGGTGCCCCAGAACTTGGTTGTAAGATACCAGGTAGTAAGGCACTGAAAGAAGACCAACCTAGGAAAAGGAAAGTTTACCAAAGAAATTCCGACAAAGTCAGACCACTCCACCCATCCTCCGCATTCACCTTATACTGCATTGCCATCCATCACTCATACCTCCGACCTACATCACTCCTAAAACCTGTCACCAGATATGTCTTGCGTCGACATTGATGATCTGGTCAAGAAACTCGCTGACCTTACTCAGAAACACGACAAGGAAAATATCACGAAAAAGATCGCTGATCCTAGGAAATGGGATGGCAACAGAACCACCTTTCGAGTATGGTGGATTAAGCTGTGCCTCTGGGTCGACGCTCAGACCTGGAAAAATGACAAAATAATGGATATCGCAGTCTTGTCCCAACTCGAAGGGAAAGCAGAGAGTTTCGCTCAACTCATAATGGAGCATTATCTCAATGAAGAGGCAACCATTGAGACGGACACAAATGGGGTCATGCTGCCGGCAAAAGGAGCCAATGCTTGGCCTACATGGAACCGATTACAGGAACAGATCAAAACACATTTTTGCATTGACACATTAAGACATGAGTCTCTTAGGAAACTAGAGGCTCTAAAACAAAACGGTCACCCAATTGATCTGTTCTTGCAAAAGTTTGAAATCTTAAGGAAGGAATCATACATAGACAATCACCATGCAGAGGTCCTCCTCAAAAAGGCAGTAGATTTTAGAATCTACGAAAGGTCGCACATGAATAACCCAGCGCGAAATTATGACTACGAGGATCTAGTGTTGAATTACAAAGTAATTGGGAGGGCGTTCAAACAAATGGTGAACGAACGCGGACCGCCCAGCCAATCATGTCAACCTCCGCAATCATCCTTCCCCCTGCCTCGTGGGCAACCCCCACACAATTCATACCGCCCTCAGTATACGGCAGTGGGCACACAACCAGGCTGCGGCGCCCCAATGGAAATAGGAGTCCAGCAGGCTGGACCATCAAAAGACACAAGGACCTGTTTCCACTGTGGCAAACCTGGTCACATAAAACCAAACTGCTCTACCAACCCATTTAAGAGAACAGGTCGACCGCCTATGCAAAGGCAAATCTGGGATTGGAACCAAGGCTCATACATCAAGCAAACACAGGGAGAAAATGAGTATCCCCAGTTTTTTAATGAAACCCAATCCAGACAAGCATACACAGCACAACCATCACTGCAACCTCCTGTCGCCACAGCAGCACCAAGTGTGGCATCAAGATCATATGTATCGGAAGAAGCTGAAGCATACTATAGGGATAAATTCAAGGTAGAGGCTAAAGCCAGAGCTGGTCAGGCTTTAAATGGACAGCGCCAATGAGTAAAGAGGGAACTCAGCAGCACAAACAATCTTCTTTTTCTTCTCTTACAAACTGTACCAGTAGCGATTTTCCAATTTTTGATCTTTCTTCTATCTTACGTAAATTATCAATACAATCCGCAAGGGCGTCTCAATTGAGCATGGCATTGGACACAAGTGTGCTTAATTCCCTTGTCAAACAACAAAAAATATCTCATATCTATAAACCCACGAAAGTCACATTGAACCAAGCATCTACGTTATCCTATGGTGGAGAATTCTCCCTCAAAACCATAGTATCATGCAACGTCAATGGACAGTGGTCGTGTTACCGTTTCCAATCCCTCTTGGATTCAGAAGCATCACATACTTTTATTGATCAGAACTACGTTAAACGTCACGGCATCCCATTCTATGATATCAAAAACCCCATTAAGATACATAACACTGACGGCTCGGAAGGAGCTATCGGACTGATCCGTCACGCGGTAACACTGATGGTGGAAATCCAAGGACATTATGAAGTCATAGATGCTTATATATCAAAACTAGGAACCCATCAAATGATCATCAGTTACGACTGGCTCTATCGCCACAATCCTGATGTCAATTGGGTAAAACAAACAATTACCTTTCCTTGTTGCACTTCATACTGTAAAATTATGGGACTAGGCCCTACTTCTTCTTACGAACCAGTTAATCTTTGTACTATAGAGGAAGGACTCAAAGAAAAAGTTCTGCTAACTTATCATGAATTTCTAGATGTCTTCTCGGAGAAAGAATCCCAAAGAATGCCCTTATGAAAACATTGGGATCACGCCATTGATCTCAAAGAAGATTTCATTCCAAAGAAAGGACGTGTCATTCCCCTTTCGGACATCGAAATGGAAGAAGTCAGAATGTTTATCAAAAAGGAAGTCAAGAAGGGTTATGTCAAACCTTCAAAATCTCCACAGACATCACCCGTCTTCTTCATCCCCAAAAAAGACAGTAAAAAATGAATGGTAATGGATTACCGCTATTTAAATGAAGGAACTATCAAGAATTCCTATCCACTCCCTCTCATCCTGTAACTAATTGATAGACTCAAGAACGTGGATTTATTTACAGCAATGGACCTTCGATGGGGATACAACAATATACGTATCAAAGAAGGCGACGAATGGAAAGCAGCCTTCATCACCCCCATCGGAGCTTATGAACCAACCGTTATGTATTTCAGACTTATGAACTCTTCTCCTACATTTCAGACCATGATGAACAATATTTTTAATGACATGTATACTGTAGTCATTATTTACATTGACGACGTCATGATATTTACATCTGGAAAGTCCAAAGAACAGCACGAAGAAGTTGTAAAGGAAGTTCTACGCTGCTTATGCGAGAACAATCTTTATGTAAAACTGGAAAAGTGTACCTTCTCGGCTGATAAAGTGGACTTTTTGGGTATGGTAGTATCCAAAGAGGGGGTAGAAATGCAGTCAAAAAAAGTAGCTGGGGTCATGGATTGGTCAATACCTACAAGATTAAAACAACTCCAAGGCTTCCTCGGACCATGTAACTATTATAGACGATTCATAGAAGGCTTCACGCAAATCACTCGACCCTTAAATGATCTTACCAAGAAAGACATTCCATTCAAATGGGGTCCAGAACAACAAGAAGCTTTCTCAAACCTAAAAAGAAAATTTACGGAAGCACCGCTTCTCGCGTACCCAAATCGTGATCAAGAAATGTGTGTGGAAACCGATGCTTCTGACATCGCCACAGGAGCTGTGCTCTCTATATTATGCAATGATGGTAATTGGCGACCAGTCGCCTTTATTTCACATTCCTTTGACAGCGCAGAGCGTAATTATCCAATTTATGACAAAGAACTGCTAGCAGTGATTTGTGCCCTGGAAGAATGGCGACATTATCTTATAGGTCGAGAAGGATTCGAAATCTAGACCAATCATAAAAACTTGGAATATTGGAAAAAACCCCAAATGCTTAGTGGACAACAAGCACACTGGTATGCACTATTCCAAGAATTTAATTATTCTTTTGTATATAAACCAGGTTCCTCAAATGAAAGAGCCAATGCTCTTTCCAGAAGACCAGACCATGGTGACGCAGTGCAAGATCACAATCAAAATGTCACCATTCTCCCACCATCTATATTTATAAATCATGTTTCCCTATCTTCAGACTTCATAACAAAAATCCAAAAAGAATCCAAAAAATATAACGTAGACGCCATAAACAATTTCCTTTTCTATTCCAAACTTAGTTTATTCAAAAACGAAAAAGACAAAATATTTGTTCCCAAATCCTTATGTACTGAACTCATTACTTTATGTCATAACTCACCGATAGCAGGACATGGTGGTCATTCTAAAACTATTCATACACTCTCTTGTTATTTCTTGTGGCCAGGAGTCACAAAAGACGTTAAAGAATATGTAGATCACTGCCAAGTGTGCGCCCTCATGAAGGGTAAGCAAAATGCACCGGCAGGAAAAGTTATCCCTTTACCCGCAGCAAAAAGACCCTGGGAAGATTTATTGGTAGACTTTATAACCGGTCTACCTCAATCACGATCATTTACCGCTATTTGTGTTGTTGTAGATAGATTCTCAAAAGAAGTCATCTTTATACCTACCTACAATACCTGTTCCTGGAAGGACCTTGCAGTGTTATTTAGAGACCATGTTTGGTCAACACACGGACTCCCCTCAACCCTCGTATCAGATCGAGGACCCCAATTCATGTCAGCGTTTACCCAAGAGCTTTGTAAGCTTCTTGGAATTAAACAAAAGATTTCCACCGCATGTCATCCACAAACAGACAGACAAACAGAGCGCATTAAGCGAGATCTCGAGCAGTATCTCCACGCATATGCTGGAAAGAAACAACATGATTGGGTAGAATGGTTGAAGCTCGCTCAATTCTCGCATAGCAACACAGTAACAACAGCAACTGGCGAGATCCCCTTTAACGTCACCAGAAACTACATACCGCGTATGGGTTTCGAAGGGCATCTTACCAGTTTCGCAAATGAGATTGGACGAAACCATAAAGAGATAGAAGAAGTGCTGGAAGCTACACGAGAGAGGATGATCACCTCTTCCAATAAAAAACGATCCCCTGCACTAGAATATTCTATTGGCCAACAGGTTTGGCTATCCACAGATAAATTAAAACTTCCATACACGGCGAAAAAACTTACCCAAAAATGGATTGGTCCTTACATCATCACTTGGATCCTTCCTAATGCCGTAACACTTAAACTCCCAAACTCTGTTCACATTCACCCAACTGTGAACATCTCTTGCATCAAACCTTATAAAGAAACGCTGCCTGGACAGCCTAAATCTCGACCTGACACTATAGATATTGATGAAGAGGGAGAAGAGCTATTTGAAGTCGACTTTATTGCCGCTTCTCGAATGAAGAAAGGCAAATTAGAATATTTGGTTCACTGGAAAGGTTATGACGATACTGATCGTACTTGGAAATCTGAAGAAATTCACATCACTGCACCGGATGCAGTTAAAGATTTCCATTGTCTAAACCCATCCGCACCATGCAAGCTTCGTGGTTTATCCGCTTCAGCATTCGCTTCTCTATTTATTCCTTATGAAAACTTCACCGAAAATGAAAAAACAACGACTCATCTGGAATTCGAGTCCTAAAGAGGGGGTAGTGTTATAATATATGAAATTTTCAAAACTTTGCATATGAACACTTACTTTTCATTTTCATCAACCTTTTTCTTCATAAATCATGTGACTGTGCATGTGACCATGGAAACACATCACATGATAGGTCTAGAACCTATGACATCATATGATGTCACACCTCATGTGATCCACAACTCTTTAATTTCTGCTTTTCTCACACAGCCCCTTTAATCTCCGTCTTACTATACTTAGTAAATTATCACATGCACTGCTTGGTCCGTGCGCATCTTCATCATGTATATAAAGTAGCACTTTGACGACTGGTAACCGCAGTCTAATCCACTTGTATTCTTCCTCCAACAATAGCTTTGGCCACTCTGGTCATTGTAGGGTTGGGAATAGTACGGACTAAGACTCCCCACCTCATCCATTGAGCCAGGCTTTGTGTAACCTGTGAATAGTTCAAGCCTTGTGGTTTGTGCTGAAAGGTTCATAACATCAATCCGATGGAGAAACGGAATGGGTCAACCAGGAGATCGAAACCTACCTCTGGATCTTCTGCGGCAGCGAACCCACTACTTGGGCCGAAAAGATCTCTCACGCCGAATTCACCCATAACCACTGACCCCACTCTGTCACTGGTCAATCTCCATTCTTCCTTCTCATGGGATATGAACCCCATGCCCTTCCTTCGATCATCCCCAATTCCACAATCCCTGCCCTAGAGGAGCATATTCAGAAACTCTCTGCTGCAAGGAATGAAGCCTTGGCAGCCTACGAACTCACACGACAAGTCATGGCCTCTCGAACTCGTCATCACTTCACCCCATTCAAGAAAGGTGATCAGGTTTGGTCAGAGGCCAGAAACCTGAAATGCTCTGTCATGGACCCAAAGTTCACATCAAAGCGAGAAGGCCCCTTCACCATCACAGACATCCTATCCCCAATCATTTATAAACTCCGTCTCCCAGCTACATGGAAGATCCACCCAGTCTTCCATGCTTCACTTCTCACTCCGTGTCATGAAAACACCACATACAGCAAACACTTCGTCAAACCACCACCTGACCTGATAGCCAGTGAAGAAGAATACGAAATTGATAAGGTCTTATGACATTGTGACTCCCTGTCTCGCTGCTCCTTCCTGATCCGATGGAAGGGATACTCTGCAGAAGAAGACTCCTGGGTTTCCAAGTGGAATCTGAAACATGCCAAGTCCGCCCTGCTCGACTATAAGAAACGTCACCCCAGGGTGTTCCCTCCCATCGTCTCTCTCACCTGCACACCATGACCATCTCCCTTGTTGTTCACACCACAGCCTCCTCCAATGCTGCCATGTCTTCCTCCCCACATATTGTTTCTACAATACCTGATAGCCGTACTATCTCTCCTACTCTCTCCTCTCCTTCATCACTCTCACATTTTGACACCCCTCTTGACGACAACTCTTGCCCTGGTTCTCCTTTGTTACCTCCTCCCCACAGCGAACCTCGCCTTCCACGCCCACCAACACCAGTCTCATTAGCCTCTACCCCCACGCCGATCATGTCGGTGGACGTCCCCATCTGTGCCACACGTCTCTGCAACGACTTTCCAGATCTAGCTGAGGTTACCTGTCTCACAGATAACCTCAAAGACCCATGCATGGCCTTAGGTCTTGGAGCCCACTTAGATTATGCCTCCCCTCTGTACTCCCTCTACAAGGCGTACCTGCAAGCGGCCAACCTAGACACTATCGCCAATCATACTACCGCCAACGCCCATCTCTCCTTGACCCAACTCCACCTTCAGGGCATCTCCAGTGAACTAAAAGCAGCGCTTCTTAATGCCCTTCATCAACTAGGAGCCGTAGAGCTCCTTGACGACCTTGACAGGTACATGAGAGACTTAGCCAACCGTCGCTCACCAGTAGCACTCCCTGCACCCTCCACACCATCCACGTCATTGTCCCCTCTAGGCGAGGAAGAACTCACAGTCGTTCGCTGCGAAGAGGCCTACTGAACGGGTTGTGATGGATCGGTCCCACTAGGACCTTCCCACCCTCACTACTCTGAAGCCTGTTATCAATGCCACCGTCTTGGTCATCTACGAGTTCACTGCCCAGTCTACCAATGCCCCCAATGTCTTCATTGGGAACCTGGTCATACGCAAGCCCGCTATCCCCTACGCCGTTGTCTGAACCCACAGACACCATCCACCTTGTCATCGTCGTCCAGTTGCGCTCCCTCCTCCCCCCGTTCAGTCTGCCATGTATTACCCCCTCCTTCTACCCACAGCAATCATCTCGCATGCTGTCACTCCTCCCTCCACCGTCTCACTGCGGAGGTTACTCACCTGAACTGCGCTACCGTAATACCCGACCTTTACGGCGACCCTGATGTCTTTAACAGCACTGTCATGAGCAACATGACCGGATCCCCTTGTGGGTCTTACCACAGTCTGGACTAAATCGCTCAGTGGTACTTCGCATGTAATGGGGGGTAATATTACGATTCACCCTTTTCCTTGTCCTTTTCTCTTCTTTTCTTTACTTTCCATCAGTTGTGCTCACTCTTGTCTCGTCCTCTTGATTCCCATGGACCATTCGCTACACAGTGGGACTCCGTGCAGTCGAAACCCTTTTCTCTCACGATCTGTACTTCTACGCTGACATCATATGGAAGATCCCTTCCTATTCCCACTCCATAGGATCTCTCCGATGCTGTGGCTGACTCATCCCCTTCCCATGCTTACTTCATATATAAACCTTGCATTCGTAGTCGATCCCCAATTTACACCTACTTGGTGAACTCCCATCATCATTCTACTTTGAGTGAATGCTTCTTCTGTGTCTTGACTTCACTCCTACCGAGTGAACCTTTGACCCTACGACGAGGAAGACCCTCTGTCATTGAACCCTTGACTCTACGACGAGGGATCCTTCATCTCAGAGCTCATCCAGCTCTTCCCTCAACCTCTGTAGCTTGTTACTACTCGACCATCCAAGTTAGCACCTATCTCTACCCAAGGTAGTCGTAACATGTGGACAGCACCCTGTGCTGTGATGAGATTGCCAAAGCATCCTGCTGGGTTGCTGCTGTGGAGGTAGGACAGCATAATTAGGATCTTCTGATAATCTCTTGGGTCCAACTCGAAGCCTGAGAGGTAGAGCTTCATTGTATGCCACCACAAGATGAACTTCTCCTTGTTGCCATTGTAGTATTCGGGTTTAGCAGCAAGTGATTTTCCCAACTTGGATGATGACCCTGGAAAGCCACATGCTGGTTCGCATGGATTCCTGGGGGATGAGGGAGAGCTGGAGGTAGGCAGGAGCAGTCATTGTGGCAGAGAGGGTTGTGGGGGCAGCATCTCCTGCATGAGGTTAGGAGGGGAGGAGGTGGTGGCCCAGCCATGGCTCCTGCTCTCTCATATATCCTTTGCCACATGCTGAATGCAGCTAGCCATGTGCTGATGGGGTCCATAGGCAGGATGTGGTGTTGACGGTGGAGAAGTGGGTTGGTTGGGGTGGTTGGAATGAGATCTGGAGGCATTGACTATCCGAGAAGCCTTTACAGCAAAGCCACTAGGGGGTCTTGTGGGGTTGGTACCTCTAGTCAGCTGCATGATAATTTTTTTCCACATCATTGAAGGAGTGGGAGATGAATGCGATAGGGTGCCAAACACCATCATGTTTCTGGGAGAGGACAGCACCAATGCCAATGCTGGAGCCATCAGTTTTGACATGATAGAGGTTATTGTCTGTCAGCATGGCAAGGGCAGGTGCTGTGGAGGAGGTATCAGTTGCAGCATGTTACTGCATTGAGCTTGTGGTAGTCTTGTATGTGGTGGAGGCATCTGTCTTTCTTCTTAATGAAGAAGAACACTGAGGTGAATGGAGATTTCAAGGGGCATATGTGCCTGGACTTAAAGTTCTCTTCGAGGATGGTGTCAAGTTCTTTTTGTTCTCCTGGGTTTAGGGGGTATACTTTGCAGTCTACCTCATGATTTCCTGGGAGTAGTTTGATCACATGATTCCAAGGGCATCTTGGGTGGAGTGCATCAAAGCTTTCTTTCATGAATACATCTTTGAATTCATAAACGTACTCAGGGGTTGCTTTCTCAGGAGTCTTCTTTTTCTTTTGGATGTAGTCTTTGATTGCTACTTCTGTTGCAACATTGCATATATATTCATCGCTGTCTAGTTGATAGAGTCAGTCTCTTTGCGAAGGAGCAAAGTCTTTGTCCATTTCATCGTCTTCCTCATTTACTGAGGTTGTTATGTGGTCATTACCACATGTGAATGAGATTTGTCCAGTTCTCCAGTCAATGGCTGGGTTGTGCATTTTCAGCCAGTCATGTCCTAGAAAGATGGTGTTCAATCCAAGGTTTGTTACTGCAAGGGTGATTTCTTCCTTATGATTTCAGACCTGGAGTTCAACTATAACAAATGTTTCGATTTTGCCTCCAGCATTGGTGTTATATATGGTAAGGGTGCATAGCAAGAAATAAGTTTGTACCCCCTTTTCAGCAATGAAGTTCTCGTGGATGGCAGATTCCATGCAGCTGGAATCAATGAGGGCTTGAACTTCTGTTTGATCTCTGTTCAATAGACTTAGTTATATAGGGATTTCAAGAGAGTCCCTTTTTGGTAGACAGGGTGATGCTTTCCTGAGTTGGGGTGTGTGTTGTAATTCACACAAAACCCAGTAGGCATTGTCTGGTGGCATTACTTGGAGTTCCTGAATGAGATCCCAAGACACTTCAATTGTCCTGGTGTCATGGACAAAGGATTTCAGGTGTTTGATACTGTGTTCAACATCAGTGTTTTCTATCTAAGCCTTCATCCATCATATAGATCATGGGTCTAACATGTTTAACCAGGAGCGAGAGGATGTCTCTTTCTTTCATTTGAGTTTCATTTGATGTTTTTGCAGGATTGTTTGCAAATCATTTGGTTCATCATCTCTTTTTACCAATGAATCAAAGACAACTTTTTTGAATGATGGGGGGCATTTCATGATTGTGATTTTTGCTTCTGTTATTGGGAGATTTACTTGAATTTCTTCTGGTTTAGCCTCATCACTGCAAAAAGGAGTGAAACAATTCTTTTGCAATGACTTAGATAATTGTACAGGAGAACTGTTATGAACCTTTCAGAAACACAACCACAAGGCTCAACACTTGCAGGCTACACTGGTCCTGGCTCAACGAATGAGGTGGGGAGTCGTTCTCTGTGCTATGCCAACCCTACAATGACCAGAGTGGTCAAGGCAATGAGTTGTTGGAGCAGAATACAAATGGATTAGACTGGGGATTTCAGTCGTCAAAGTGCTACTTTATTTATGTACAGGGATGATGCACAGACCAAGCTGTGCATGTGATAAATTACTTTGTATAGTAAGACAGAGATTAATGAGGCTGTGTGAGGAGAGTGGAAATTAAAAGGTCATGGATCACATGAGGTATGATGTCATTTGACATCATAGGTTCTAGACCATATTATGTAATTGTTCCCATGGTCACGTGCACAGTCATGTGACTTGAGAAAAAAAGATTTGATGAAATGAAAAGTTAAGTATGAAAGTGAAAAGTTTGAAATTATTGTATATTATAACACTACCCCCTTTTTAGGACTCAAATTCCAGGTGAGTTGTTGTTTTCTCGTTTTCCATGAGGTTTTCATAAGGTGAGAATAAAGAAGCAAATGCAGCAATAGATAATCCATGAAGCTTGCATGGAGTGGAAGGATATGACTTATGGAAATCTTTGACTGCCTCCAGTGCAGTGTTGGTGATGTCATCAGATTCTCAGATACGATCTGTTTCATTGTATCCCTTCCAATGCACTAAATATTCCAATTTGCTGTTCTTTAATCTAGAAGCAGTGACAAAATCAACTTCATATTGTTCTTCCCCTTCTTCATCAATCTCAATTGCATCTGGTCGAGATTTTGGCTGACCAGGCAGCATTTCTCTATATGGTTTGACATGTGAGATGTTCACAGTAGGATGGATGTGAATAGAATTGGGGAGATGAAGTGTAACAGCATTAGAAAGGACTTGAGTGATTGTATAGGATCCTATCCATTTTTGCGTTAACTTTTTTGCTGTATATGGAAGTTTTAATTTATCCGTTGATAACCAGACTTGCTGGTCAATAGAATATTCTGGTGCAGTTGATCATTTTTTATCAGAAGAGGTGATCATCCTCTCATGTGTTGATTCCAGCACTGCTTCTATCTCCTTATGATTGCGTCCAATCTCTTCCATGAAGCCATTGAGATTTCCTTCAAACCCATGTGAGGTGCATAGTTCCTTGTGACTTTGAAGGGTATTTCTCCTGTGGCTGTAGTCACAGTGTTATTGTGTGAGAATTATGCAAGTTTAATCCAGTCTGCCCACTTGTTCTGCTTTTTTCCTGCATATGCGCAGAGATACTGCTTGAGATCTCTGTTTATGCATTCTGTTTGTCCATCCGTTTGTGGGTGATATGCTGTTGAAATCTTTTGTTTAACTTCAAGTAGCTTGCAAAGCTCTTGGGTAAACACAGATATGAATTGTGGGCCTCGATCAGATATGGGGGTAGAGGGGAGTCCATGTATAGATGAAACATTTTCACTTTTACTCCATAGACACTTATGATACTTAGCTAGCAGACGCTTACATATTAGCCAAGGGACTAGGTCTAGGCCCATGACATCATACATACGTCACAGAATCGCCTAAAACATTATGTCACCATTCTAGTACATTCCACACTGGCCCTAAAGGCTGGCCCGTGCTCAAGCCCATATACTATATAAAGTAGCGTACTCTGTAGTAGATATGCATTCTTGGAATTGCCTTTATACACTCGGAATATCGTTCTTAGGAGCAACTCTAAGTGTTGTGGGTCTTTTTCTTTCAAATTCCAAGAATACCCCTTGGTTGCTGGGCCCTTTGCCCCCCGACCACTTTCCCCCATCGCCACAGCCTCGCCGTCATCCTTAACAACGTGCTTGTCCTTTTCTCTACTTCCCTCTCCCCACATCCATTCCTCGAGACAATTGTAGACCCTTGGGGTCCCTGTCCTTGAGAGCTTGGTTAGTGATACGCGTAATTCCAGCCTACTAGGTGGTCGCAAGCGCTGAGCACAGGCTACAATTGAGGGAGAAGATAAGATCAGAGAACTGTTGGTTCCCACTCTTCACCCTCACCTCCTTTCCCCACTTCTGAGCGTGCAGGCTCTTCGCTGCCGTTCACCCCACACCAGACCTCAGGTTTAGAGGAACCCACTAGTACACATGACGTACTCGAGTAAAGCACTTGGAGAAACACTTGTCTATACGCCTGTCCAGCATTATAAATTAGAATAACGTTGCTACCGGGCATAGAGCACTAGCCCCCTTTCTTGAGTGAGTGTCAACTCAAGTGTACACTGGTCCTATGATAGTGGACTTGGGTTCACATGATCACCTGTAACATCATGTAGCTGCGACACGGAGGTTTATCTTGGCTTCCTCCCGTGCAGCACCTTCCTGTAGTAAGGAAGTCATACTCATACTCCGGTTCCTCCGACTCTCCCCCCTCCTGATGGTGTGTGGTCTTTCTTGCTGTCATTCTTTTCAAGCTGCCTCCGGAGCAAACTCACTCCTACCAAGTCTTCCACCACAGATATGTCTGGGTGCACCCCGACTACTCCCTTGTCGTCCACACCACCCTGACCACCTACTTGCCAACACACACCCGACACATGCAGACCATCACCAGACTAGCCCAACTCGCTGGACTGAGATGCAATGACCACAGTCCCGAGCTCCTACAGCCGCCCCACCTCTGTCACTCCCCCCACTCCTGAGAGCTTCGTGGATCTAGCACAGAGGGCCGCCACCCAGGGCCTCCCAACCCTCCAACTCAACCAGCCTGCTCCCCAACTCCCTATCTCTACCCACCTACAATGAGAGGTGTCGGTGTACAACCTACACCAATCTATCCTCCGATACAACATCTGGTGCCAACAATTCACAGAGAATTCCGAAGCGGCTGGATCTCTGCCCCCAATCCAAGAACCTGCCGCAACCTCCATCAGGGTCAACATCCCATCCCCCGTGAGAACACCCCAGGCCCCACTGCCAGCCCATCCACTACCATCCCCCCGTCACCACCATCCGGCCAGAATTCACCTGGGCTGCCAAGAGTGCCAGCGCATGGGTTCCCACTGACTTCCCCCCGAATTGGAAAGAGCTTGGCCTCAAAGCTGGATCATTATGACAGCAACAAGGATCAATTTGTCCAGTGGTGGCGAACAATGACCCTGTACTTAAACAGATTCGAAACAGAGCTGATGGACTGGCAGAAGATTCTCATTACCCTTTCATATATGCGAGGCGAAAATGCGGCAGGCTGCTTTTCAGATTTACCAGCCGAGGGCAATGCATATACTCTTGTAAGCTTCAAATTCTTCGTCAAAAAACTGAAGAAAACGTTCCAACCCACAGGTCTTGTGTGAATGGCAGAGCAAAAGCTCTTCACACTGAAGCAAGGGAAGGACGTGGTCAAGGACTATTTCACTCAACTATACCAGCTGGCCACCAAGGCCAAGTTCAATGTCAGAGTCAACAGGCGAACCATTGTGAACCAGATCTGACACCAGGCATGCAACAACCTGCTCAAATACATTGAGAGGTACAAACCCGACCTCATCGACAGTACGGACGTTCGCGAGTGGGAAGAAGCATTGGTGAGGGCCAAAGAAGTCCTCAGTGCCATTGCAGAAAGGAAGAAGGTCACTTCCATATATGCCACTGGCCCAACCTACAACCCCAGGTTCATCCCCCGTCCTCAATACACCCCACCCGCCAGAGCTCTGCCAGCTCCACAACCCCCGATGCCCGCAGCGCATCCACACCCTCAACAAACCGGCACGTTCACCGGACGAGGCACTCCCATGGAGCTCGACAAAGTGTGTGCAGCTGGGATCTGCCACAAATGCTCGAAACCATGGCCTTGTGCCGACCACCCTCCACACCCCCGCCCTTGTCAAGCGAGGGGCATCGTAATCAACGGGCAAGAAGTGGCCCCAGAGATGTTCAAAAGAATAAGGACGATGATGACGGGTGCAGAACGGGCAGAGTCCGCAGTAGAATATGCTCCCGATGTACAGAATGATTCGTCTTTTCTCCTCGTACAGTAGATAGCAACCAACCTGCTGTACAAAACCCTAAGTCATTGCAAAGAAAACATTTCGCAGTCTTAAGCAGTAACGAGGTTGAATCAATGGAGGTCCATGTGAACCTTCCAAAAACACAAAAAATCACCATCCTGAGTCATCCTAAAGCTGAGCGGAAGGTGGTATTCCACCTGTTGGCAAAAAGAGACGACAGACCGAACGACTTGCAGATGATACCGCAAAAACACCCCAAGGAGAATGGACGAAAGGAAGAGATGTCCTCTCATTCCTGGCTAAACATGCTAGACCTCTGGTCTATGTGATGGATAAAGGCCCAGGTAGAACACTCTGATGTCGAATGAAGCATCAGGCACCTGAAGTCCTTCATCCACAATGCCAGAATGATTGAAGTGTTTTGGGACCTCATCCAGGAACTTCAAAGAATGACATCAGAAGACACGTACTGGGTATTGAGGGACCTACAAACCCCCCCCCCGATTCTGAAGGGCATCCCCACACGTGACAAGAAGGAACTCCCTTGAAATTCCAGTGAGACTAAGCACCTCGAGCAGAGAACAAACAGAAGTCAAAGCACTCATCGACTCCAGATGCACCAGATCATTGATCCACAAGGACTTCATTGCAGAAAAGGGGGTGCAAATGCACGTGCTACCTCGCACCCTGACCGTGTATAACGCTGACGGCACTGCCAATGCCGGAGGCAAGATTGAAAAGTCGTTATTGTCAAACTCCAGGTCCAAGACCACAAGGAACAAATTGCCCTAGCAGTAACCAACCTAGGACCAAATATCATCTTTCTAGGACACGACTGGCTGAAAATGCATAACCTGGCCATCGACTGGAAAACAGGACGAATCTCATTCCGATGTGGAAACAACCACACTGTTGCATCGGTCGACGATGAAGATGACGAACAGGACAAAGACTTCACCCCTTCGCAGGGGGATTGGCTATTCCGACTGGACAACGACAAATACATACACAACATCGCCACAAAAGTAGCCATCAAGGACTATGTCCAGAAAAAGAAAAAGACCTTCGAGGAAGCGGCCCCCGAATACGTCCATGAATTCAAGGACATGTTCATAAAAGAAAGCTTTGATGCCCTCCCTGCCGAGACGCCCCTGGGACCACACGATCGAACTGCTCCCAGGAAACCATGAGGTGGACTGCAAGGTGTACCCCCTCAACCCGGGAGAGCAGAAAGAGCTGGACACCTTTCTCAAAGAGAATCTCAAATTCAGATGCATACACCTGTCCAAATCCCCCTTTGCATCAGCCTTCTTCTTCATCAAAAAGAAGGATGGACGCCTCCGCCCTGTACAAGACTACTGCAAACTCAATGCGGTGACTCGTCGCAATCAATACCCCCTCCTCCTAATCACTGAGCTCATCGACAAACTCAAGGCTGCAAGATACTACACCAAATTCGACGTAAGGTGGGGGAATAACAATGTGCGAATGGCCAAAGGAGACGAGTGGAAAGCCGCATTCTGGACAAACCACAGACTCTTTGAACCCCTCGTGATGTTCTTTGGACTCACCAACTCCCCCGCAACGTTCCAAACAATAATGAATGTGCTATTCAAGGAGTTGGTAGACCGAGGCAGAGTGGTGGTCTATATCGATAACATCATGATATTCACGAGAACGATAGAAGAACACCAAAAAGTAGTACAAGAAGTGCTACAAATATTGCGCGACACCCACGTGTACCTATGACACGACAAGTGTGACTTCAAAGTCCAAGAAACCGAGTTCCTAGGACTCATTGTCATGCAAGACAAGGTCAGGATGGACAAGAAGAAGGTCTCTGCCATCGCTGATTGGCCCACCCCAACATTCAAGAAGCCACTCCAAGGCTTCCTCGGCTTCCTCAACTTCTACTGACGATTCATCAAAAACTTCGCCATGATAGCGCGACCACTCAACACGCTCACATCGGTGAAGAAAGACTTCGTCTGGACAGACAACTGCCAAAAGGCCTTCGAAGACCTCAAAGCAACCATCATGCATGCCCCCACCCTCACCATGCCAATGGACACTGACCTCTACTGAGTCAAAACTGACAGTTCCAGCATTGGCATTGGCGCTGTACTCTCACAGAAGCAAGATGGGACCTGGCACCCCATCGCCTTCATATCCCACTCTCTCAATGATGCGGAGAGGAATTACCACACAGCCGACCTTGAGATGCTTGCAATCATCTACGCCCTCAATGAGTGGCGTCAATACCTCCTTGATGTGGCACACCCAGTCGAAATCCTCACTGATCACAAAAACCTGGAGTTCTTCCACCGCCCCCAAGACCTCTCCCATCACCAAGCCTGGTGGCAGCAGATTGTTCAGGAATACTCCCTGACTATCACTCACCAATTGGGCAAAACCAACCCCGCCGACCCTCTGTCCTGGAGGTCAGACTTTGAAAAGGGGGTGGAACTCAACAACACCACCCAGACCCTCCTCCCAGACGCCCTTTTTTCACTGCCAGTGTCCATCAGCGCAGTCGCCCCACCCAGCACCCTCTTGAGAATAACAAAGCTGCAATACAAGCTCGAGAAATTCACAAAGGAGGGGCTCGCAAAGGATAACACCCACTGGGCAAGGAAGGATAGGCTCGTAATGTGGAAAGGCCTCACCTACGTCCCAAATGATGAAAAGCTATGAGAGGACATTATCATGGCCAACCACAACCACCCAATTGCAGGACACCCCGGCATAAAAAGGACCTGCGATCTCATCATGAGCGAGTACTACTGGCCGTCGCTCCAAAAGGACGTTGAGGGGTACATTAGGGGCTGCGATACGTGCCAGAAGGTGAAGGCCAAGACCATTGCCATCCACACACCCCTTCACCCAAACGAAATCCCATCCTTGCCATGGGAAATCATCTCCGTCGACCTCATCAGCCCACTCCCCCAATCACAAGGGAAAAACACAATACTCGTCATTGTTGACCACTTCTCGAAGATGATCCACCTCACCCCAGTCATGGACACCATCATGTTGCAGGGAGTCGCCACCATCTTCTGTGACCAAGTGTTCAAGCTTCACAGAACCCCCCGAAAAGTCATATTGGACTGGGGCACACAATTCATGTCCTCGTTCATGTGAGACCTGTATGCCCTCCTCAATATCAAAGCCAACCCGCCCACAGCATACCACCTGCAGACCGATGGATAGATGGAGCGAATCAATCAAGAGGTGGAGAAATACCTGCGAGTCTATGTGAACCATAGGCAAACTGACTGGGTGGAGTGGCTCCCACTTGCAGAGTTTGCCCACAATTCACAGACGACGAGTGCCACAGGAGTGTCACCATTCCTACTCAACTACGGACAACAACCCCTGCTCCCCAACAAGCAGATTGAAGTCCGGAATGAGTCAGCTACAGACTTCATGAAGAAGATGAAGAATCACCATGAGGCAGCCAAGAGTGCACTAGAAAAAGTGGCCATAGTCATGAAAAAGAATCACGACAAACAGACTGCCCTGTCAATGAACTATACAACCAGCCAGCAGGTCCTCCTTGAAGGGACCAACATCCACACCAACCAACTGACAAAGAAGTTCAACGACAAGTGTTATGGCCCCTTCAAGGTGAAATGAAAGGTAGGCAAAGCATTCTACAAGCTAGAGATCCTGAAGATGTGGCATGGTATCCACCTGGTCTTCCATGAATCCCTACTCATGCCCTACCACGTCGGCATCACAAAGTCGCAAGCCAAACCGAAATCACCGCCACCAGTGATCATCCAACAGGAGGAAGAGCACGAAGTCCAGGAGGTGGTGGATTCGAGAAAACATAGGGGGAAAATGGAGTACCTCATACACTGGAAGGGTTACCTGAAGGAGGAATGCACTTGGGAACCCAAGACCAATGCCGGGAACGCCTCCAAGCTCATTGAGAAGTTCCACACATCCAACCCCTCAGCCATCTGCTCACTCACTGAAGCATGCAACTGCCCGATGTGCGTACGCCAAACCCCCCTCTTTGCCAACACCTCCTTTCATGCCTATGCCACCTCCCTTAACCACCTACCCGACCACCTGTTCAAAATCCCCCAACCCGACACAGAACCACTTCTCTCCAGCATCATGGTTGACCGGGAGTTCGACCCCTGAAAAGGGGGTAATGAAATGTTTTCACTTTTACTCCATAGACACTTATGATACTTAGCTAGCAGATGCTTACATATTAGCCAAGGGACTAGGTCTAGGCCCACGACATCATACATACGTCACAGAATCGCCTAGAACATTATGTCACCATTCTAGTACATTCCACACCGGCCCTAAAGGCTGGCCTGTGCTCAAGCCCGTATACTATATAAAGTAGCATACTCTGTAGTAGATATGCATTCTTAGAATTGCCTTTATACACTTGGAATATCGTTCTTAGGAGCGACTCTAAGTGTTGTGGGTCTTTTTCTTTCAATAGACCAGCTATGGTCTCGGAATAAAATAGCTAAATCCTTGGATGAACACATATTGTATGTAGGTATAAACACTACTGCTTTAGAGAATCAATCAACAACAACGCAAATAGCTGTGAATGATTGTGAAGGTGGTAAACCTATTATAAAGTGTACCAATAAATCTTCCCACGGTCTTTTTGCTGCAGGTAAAGGAATAATTTTTCCTGCCAGTGCTTTTTGGTTACCCTTCATGAGAGTGCACACTTGGCAGTGATCTATGTATGTTTTGACGTCCTTTGTGACTCCTGGCCACGAAAAATATTGAGAAAGAGTATGTATAGTTTTAGAATGTCCTCCATGACCAGTGATGGAGGAGTCATGACATAAGGTTATGAGTTCTGTATGTAAGGATTCAGGAACAAAGATTTTGTCTTTTTCATTTTTGAATACATTTAGATTTGAATAGAAAAGGAAGTTATTGATAGCGTCGACATTATATTTTTTGGATTCTTTTTGTATTTTTGTAAAGAAATCAGAAGATAAAGAAACATTGTTTATAAAAATGGATGGAGGGAGGACAGTGACATTTTGATTGTGATCAACTACAGTGTCACTGTGATCGGCTCTTCCATTCAATGATTCTGGTTTATAAATAAAAAGGTAGTTGAATTTTGAAGTAAGGCGTGCCAGCACGCTTGTTGTCCACTGAGTATTTGTGGTTTTTTCCAATATTCTAAGTTTTTGTGATCGGTCCAGATTTCAAATTTTTCCCAACCGATTAAATAGTGGCACCACTCTTCCAGTGCCCAAATTACTGCAAGTAATTCTTTATTATAAATGGGGTAATTGCGCTCTGTGCTATTGAAAGAATGTGAAATGAAGGTGATTGGTTGCCAGTTACCGTCTTTACATAATGTTGAGAGCACAGCTCCCATTGCGATGTCTGAGGTGTCAGTTTCCATGTGTACTTCTTGATCACAATTAGGATACACAAGAAGCGGTGCTTCCATGAATTTTCTTTTTAAAGTTTTGAAAGCTTGTTGTTGATTAGGTCCCCATTTGAATGGAACGTCTTTCTTGGTAAGATTGTTCAAGGGATGTGCAATTTCTGTGAAGCCTTCTATGAATCTCCTGTAATAATTACAAAGGCCGAGGAATCCCTGGAGCTGCTTTAGTCGTGTGGGAACTGGCCAATCCATGACCCCTGCCACTTTCTTCAACTGCATCTCTACCCCCTTTTTAGATACAACCTTTCCTAGGAAATTCTACTTTGTCTGCAGAGAAGGTGCACTTTTCTGGTTTTACATAAAGGTCATTCTCGCACAAGCAATGGAGAACTTCCTTTATAACTTCTTCATGCTGTTCTTTCGACTTCCCAGAAGTAAATACCATACAGTCATCAATGTAGATGATAACTACCACATACATGTCATTAAAGATATCGTTCATTATAGTTTGAAAGGTGGGGGGAGAGTTTGTGAGTCCAAAATACATTACCATAGGTTCATATGCTCCAATAGGTGTTATGAATGCCACTTTCCATTCATTACCTTCTTTGATGCATACATTGTTGTATCCCCATCGGAGATCCATTGCTGTAAACATGTCCACATTCTTGAGCCTGTCAATTAATTGCAGAATTAAAGGGAGAGGATAGGAATTCTTTATAGTTCCTTTGTTTAAATATCAGTAATCCATTACCATTCGTTTTTTACCATCCTTTTTTGGAATAAAGAAAACTGGAGATGTTTGTGGGGATTTAAAAGGTTTGATATATCCCTTCTTGACTTCTTTCTCGATGAACACCCTGACTTCTTCTATTTCAATGTCCGAAAGGGGAATAACATGTTCTTTCTTTGGAGAGAAATCTTCCTTGAGATCTATGGCATGATCCCAATGCTTTCTTAAGGGTGTTCGTTGAGATTCTTGTTTGGAGAAAACATCTAAAAACTCATGATAAGTCAGTGGTACTTTTTCTTTTAGTCCTTCTTCTATAGTATGTAAATTGACAGGAGAGTACAAAGAAGATGGTCCAAGTCCCATCATTTTACAATAGGATGTGCAATGAGGAAAGAAAATTGTCTGTTTTACCCAATCGATATTGGGATTGTGGCGGTAAAGCCAGTCATACCCGATGATCATTCAATGGGTTCCCAATTTAGATATGTAAGTGTCAATGACTTTGTAATGTTCTTGTACTTCCATGATCAGTATTACCGCATGACGAATCAGTCCGATAGCTCCTTCCGATCCATCTGCATTATGTATCTTAATTGGGTTTCCAATGTCATAAAAGGTAATACTATGGTGATTAACATAATCTTGGTCAATAAAAGTATGTGATGCTTCCGAGTCCAAGAGGGATTTGAACTGGTAATGCAACCACTGTCCATTGATGTTGCATGACACGACAGTTTCAAGTGAGAATTCACCGCCATAGGATAATGTCGATGCTTGGTTTAACGTGACTTTAGTGGTTTTATATAGAAGAGATTTTTTGTTGTTTTACAAGGGAATTAAGCACACTTAAATCTAGTGCCACGCTCGAATGAGACACCCTTGTGAAATGTATTGATAATTTAGATAAGACAGTAGAGAGATTGGAGATAGGAAAATCTGTATCTGTATAGTTTGTAAAAGAAGAATTTTGTTCTTGCTGCTGAATTCCCTCGATACTCATTGGCATTGTCCATTTAAAGCCTTGGCTGCTTGTGCCTTGGCCTCAACCTCAAATTTATCTCTGTAGTACACCTCTGCCTCTTCTAAGACATATGACCTTGATGCTACACTTGTTACTGCTGTAGCTGCAGGAGGGGGAGGGAGCAGTCATTCTGAATAGTGTTGTTGAGCCTGGGGTTGGTTAAAAAACATGGGATACTCGTTTTCTCCCGGTTATTGCTCTACATAGGAACCTTGGTTCCAATCCCAGACTTGTCTTTGCTGAGGTGGAGGACTATTTCAATGGAAAGGGTTTGTCAGACAGTTGGGCTTGATGTGCCCGGGTTTCCCACAATGTAAACAGGTTCTGGTATCTTTTGATGGTCCAGCCTGCTGGATGCCTATTTTCATGGGGGGACTGTGGCCTGGTTAAGCACCTGTTGTCATAAATTGAGGACAATAAGATTGTTGTGGGGGTTGCCCATACAGAGGGGGGAAGGACAATTTTGGAGGGTAGTGTGAGGTGTTGACAGGCAGTCCACACTCTGTCTGCATCTGCTCAAACACTCTACCAATAACTTGATACGTTATCACCAGATCCTCATAGTCATAATTTCTCGCTGAGTTGTTTAGATCAGACCTTTCATAGATTTTGAAATCTACTGTCTTTTTTATGAGGATGGTGGCATGATGGTCATTGATCAACGCCTCTTTCCCTATGATCTCGAACCTTTGCAGGAACTGATCAATAGGATGTCCATTTTGTCGTAGAACCTCCAATTTCTTAAGAGACTCATGGGAGAGAGTGTTGATGCAGAAATGTGTCTGAATTTGTTCCTACATCTTTTTTTGTGTTGGCCAGGCTGAATCTCCTTTTGCTGGCAACATGTTTCCTTGTGCGTCAGTCTCAATGATGTCTTCTTGGTTGAGGTAATACTCAAGCATCAATTGAGTGAATCCTTCCGCTTTTCCTTCAAGACGTGAAAGGACTGCAATGTTCAGGATCTTATTGTTTTTCCATTGTTGTGCATCAACCTAAGGATGCAGTTTGACCCACCAAACTTGGAAGGTTGATCGATTGCCATCCTATTTACCAGGATCAACAATCTTCTTTGAGACACTTTCTTTTTCACATTCCTAAGTTAGGTCGGTGAGCTTTTTGACGAGATCGTCTATGTCCAGACAAGACACACTTGGTTACAGGTTTTAGGAATGATGAATTGTGATTCGATAGAGTGTGAAAGCTGAGGATGGTCAGAGAGGTCTTTGTCTTTTAGGATTTGCCTTATAGGTCTTCCTTGGTCGTTTTTCTTTCAGTACCTTACTACTTGGTATTTCACAACCAGGTTCTGGGGTACCTATGTAAGAGTCAAAGTATAGGTCATTGAAAATGATGGGCAAATATGTGGGGCGAACCAGAGTATAACTGTCATACTACAGACAGGTGTGCACGGGAAAAAGGCGAGATAAATTCCCTTATTGCAACTACGTGACGTCACAGGTGATCACGCGAACCTGGGTTCACTATCGTAGAACCAGCATATACTTGAGTCGGCACCCACTTGAGAAAGGAGGCTAGTGCACTATGCCTAACAGCAACTTTATCTGTATTTATAATGCCAGACGAGCATATACAACTAGTATTTCACTGAGTACTATACTCGTCACCATCAAGTGGTGAAGACTAGAGATGTCACTTAAAATGCTGGGCCTGCATATCTCTCCTTAGCTCTGGAGTCCGAGCGTTGTGTATGCAGTCTAATCCAAGTGTTATGAACCTTTCAGAAACACAACCACAAGGCTCAATGCTTGCAGTCTACACTAGTCCTTGCTCAACAAATGAGGTGGGGAGTTGTTCTCTGTACTATGCCAACCCTACAATGACCAGAGTGGTCAAGGCAATGAGTTGTTGGAGCAGAATACAAATGGATTAGACTGGGGATTCCAGTCGTCAAAGTGCTACTTTATTTATGTACAGGGATGATGCACAGACCAAGCTGTGCATGTGATAAATTACTTTATATAGTAAGACAGAGATTAATGAGGCTATGTGAGGAGAGCGGAAATTAAAAGGTCATGGATCACATGAGGTATGATGTCATTTGACGTCATAGGTTCTAGACCATATTATGTAATTGTTCCCATGGTCATGTGCACAGTCACGTGACTTGAGAAGAAAAGATTTGATGAAATGAAAAGTTAAGTATCAAAGTGAAAAGTTTAAAATTATTGTATATTATAACAAGAACAACTGTTATCTACTGTACTAGAAGAAAAGACAAATCTTGGGCAATGTCTGAGGCATATTCTACAGTGGGCTCTGCCTGTTCAGCATCCATCATCATGGTGTGTATACTAGTGAACATCTCCAGGAATACTTCTTGTCCATTTATTATGATGCCCCTCACTTGGCAAGAGTGGGGGCACAGGGGGTGATCAGCACATGACCAGGGCTTCGAGCACTTATGACATACTCCAGCCACACATGCTTTATCAAGCTCTATGGGAGCACCTTGACCAGTGAATGTGCTGGTTGCATTTGGGTGAGGTTTTGCTGCAGGAGTGGCTGCAATGGTGGAGGAAGGGCCCACAGGGGCAGTGTATTGAGGGCATGGTGTGAAGTGGGGGGCATAGATAGGGCCTGTTGCATAGACTAACCATTTCCTGTGGGTGATCTCTATGAGGATGTCCAAGGCTTTGACTAGGGTGGTCTCCCAGTCATAAACATTGATGGATTCTATCAGGGCTGGCTGATTCCTTTCCACAAATTCCACCATGTCAGAGTGTACTGCTCACCTCACCAAGTCCACCATTACTCTCCTGTTGTAGCCAATATTAAACTCAGCCTCCTCGGCGTAGTAATAGAGCTTGATGAAATAGTCTTCCACCATATTCTTTCTTTGTTTTAGACCCATGAGTTTCTGTTGTGCTACATGCTTCAGGTTTGCAGGTTAGAAGTTCTTTTTGAGCTTTTCATCAAAGCTCACAAAGGTGAGAATGTGGACAGCTCCCTATGCCATCATCAAGTCTTCAAATCTTCCTGCTGAGTTGCTACAGCAAAGATATAATAGCACAATTAAGATTTTTTAATAGTCTTGGGAAGTGGTTTCAAAACCCAATAAGTATAGTTTCATCATCCTCCACCAAGAGATGAACTTCTCCTTGTTGCCATTGTAGTACTCTGGCTTGGCTGCCAGGGACTTGCCTAGCTTTGGCAAGGGTTCAGAGAAGCCGCACACTGCTGTCTGGAGGTTTCCTGGTGAGGAAGGAGAAGGGGGAGTTGGTGGAAGGGAATGATAGAGTAATGGTCATTGTGGCAGTAGCATTGCTGTGGTAAGGTTGGGTGGGGGAGGTGGTGGTGGTCCTACCACCATTCCCACTCTTTTGTAGATTCTCTATCACGTATCAAAGGTGGCCAGCCATGTTCTGACCAGATCCCTGAGCAGCATGGAGTACTGTTGGTGAAGTAGAGGGTTTTATTGGTATGGTGGTTATGAGGCCAGATGGCATCTGTTGGCCCAAAAGTCCAAGTGGCAAGGCTGCCAGGGGATTTCTGGGTGAGAAAGCCTCCACTGGGGATCATTGTGTAGGGGTGGACAATGCAGTATTAATGTCTTCAAGGGTGGCGGCCATGGCCACAAATGTGGTGCCTTAAGAGGGGCCTGATGTTGATGCTGGGGAGTTGAAACTCATTGTCAGTGAAGGAAATGGAGTGCTGTGAGTATTTCAATGAGTATATCAGTTGGTCTAATGTGGCAGGTAAGAAAGTTCCAAAGCACACAATATAGGATATTAGGGTGTGGACTGGGTTGACATGACATGATGGGTATAACCCAACAAAGATAGTGTCAGGAGTGGCTGGTAATAAATGGAAGTGGGGAATGGAGGCAACTGAGTGGCACTTGGTTGCATGCTCAAGAATTATATGGAATGATGGAGAGGTGGTCCTGTAAAGAGACCCTTGACAAGAGTGAAGATGGTCAAAGTGGAACCGGAAGATAACTTTCATACTGCAGGAAGGTCTGCACAGGGAAAAGATGAGATAAATTCCCTTATCACACTGGCATGATGTTGCAGGTGATCATGCAAACCTGCCTTCTATAGCATCAAGGAGGGTATGGACTGCTAGGTACTCAGCAGATGATGGGGGCTAGTGCTCTATGCCTGGTAGCAATGTTATCCTTATTTAGTCCACTGGACAAGCATATATGCAATGGCTTTGATGAGGGTCTACTCAGGTGTGTCACGCTGACCTGCATCAAACTTATTTCATGCATACTCAGAAGCTAGGACTTGAATGGAATTAATTCTACCACTTGCAGCAGTTAGAATATTCCAATACTCTAAGACCCTATGACCCTTAGTATGACCCAGCAACCCTGCAATTCTTAGAATATTCCACCAAGAAACCAAGGAGAAATTAATGCTTTTCTCCAACACATAGCTCTGTTACTATCTACAAGTACATAGCTAATAGAACTGTAAATAAAATGTATATAGCCAAGTGCCAGTGAGAGAACATGATCATGTGACCATGAGCTATACAGCCTTGTATCACCTGACTGAACATTCCATGACCTTCCATGGAGTTCTATGGCATTCTTTGAAGTTCTATGTTTCAGTCAGCAAAAGCTTGGCATTTGTAATAAACCTCTTGGCATTAGTAAGCAGCCAACCCTTCTGATTGGCTAGCCAAGCCCATGTATTTATCATAAAAGGAGAGCCATTCAGGCCACCAAGAGAGCAGATCACCTCTCATATAGGGCATCTCAACCAGAGAAGTTCTCTCAAGGAGAACAATTCTCACCCCTACTTGGAGTACCACTCACAGGCAATCCACAGAGGACCTTGAGGAGGACATTCTCCAATTGTTTAGACAGCTAGTTGATTGTTAGGAGTAAATTCTTGTAGCCAATAGTGCACAAGAAATATAGGACACCTTTTGGGAGAAAACCCTAAATAGGGCAACAAAAGGGAATAGATCCCCAACAGTTTAATTCTACTAGACCCTAAACATCCCTGCTACTCTGCTGACTGCCCACGTAAGAGGATAAGTGACAGTACAGCCAAACAAGCACTGAATTGCACTCTCCTTAGCAAACAATAAGATTAAGTTACTATAACCTATCTGAGTGACCTAAGTGTAGTGTGAACCTATTCCAGCCTTATCTGAAAGATCTCAACATCTTGACAATCTAGCATATCTGCAGATTACCAGCCACAAAGTCATTGCCTTTTATAGCAATTGACTCATTTGACCTTCTTAAAAAGCCTACTAACCAAAGTCTAGCAACCTAGTAGCATTGACTAGTATACCTTTAGACATGTATGTTTACAGTTGTTTACACTATTAACCAGACTACAGTTGAAACCATTTCAATTCCAATTCTTCAGCATTTGTTGGGAATTGGTGAACAACCCATGCACTTAGTTACACTAAGTATTCAACTGACTCAAACCTTGCAGACCTAGAGATTGTTTCATCTAGGAGGTAAAAATTCCCCTAGCTTATAGTGTTCTAACCATGGGAGGCAAAGCAAACATTTGGGGAAACCTGTTGTTTGAAAATGGATTTCCATTGCTTTTGCCTGCATAGAAGTCAACGTACACCAATGGATTCCTCTTAAGCCTTAGGTCCAGCTATGGGGTGTCTGTGATGAAGGGTCATGAGGACGAATAATGAAAAGAAAGTGATGGATAGTAAAACAAACCAAAAGAATCTCCAAGCTCCTTATCTTCTCTGCTAGTTGTAGCTTATGCTCAATGCTAACAATCACCTAGATACTGTAGGTCCTAGACCATATCATGTGATTGTTTCCATGGTCATGTGCACAGTCATATGACTTGATGAGAAAAGAGTTCAAAGAAATGAAAAGTAAGTGTTGATGTGAAAAGTTTGAAAATATTTAATATCATATCATAACACTATATTCTTTTTAGGACTTGAATTCCAGGCAAGTCGTGGTTTTCATGGTTTCCATGAAGTTTTCATAAGGATAGAATAAAGAAGTGAAATATGCTGCTGATAAACCATGAAGTTTGTGTGGTGTGGAAGAGTTTTGATGATGGAAATTCTTGACTGCATCTGGTGTAGTGTTGATGATTTCACTAGATTTCCATGTATGATCTGTTTCATTATAACCTTTTCAATGCACTAAATATTCCAATTTCCGATTCTTCATCCGAAAAGCGGCTATGAAGTCTACTTCAAATTGTTTTTCACCCACTGCATCAATCTCAATTGCATCAGGACAAGATTTTGGCTGACCAGGCAGTGTTTCTTGAAATGGTTTAACATGTAAGATGTTCACAGTTGAATGTATGTGAATAGAATTAGGCAATTTGAGTGTAACAGCATTTGGTAGGACTTGGGTGATTTCAAAAGGTCCTATTCATTTTTGCATTAACTTCTTCGCTGTGTACAGAAGTTTTAATTTATCAGTGGATAGCCAGACTTGCTGACCAATAGAATATTCTGGAGCTTCAGATCATTTTTTATCAGAAGAGATGATTATCCTCTCACGTAACGCTTCTAGCACTTCTTCTATCTTCTTATGGTTTCAGCTGACTTCTCCCACAAAGTCAATGAGATTTCCTTCAAAACCCATGTGAGGTGCATAGTTTCTTGTAACTTTGAAGGGTATCTCTCCAGTAGCTGTGGTAATAGTGTTGTTGTGGGAGAACTAAGCTAACTTCAACCATTCGGCCCATTTGTCTTGTTTCTTTCCAGCATAAGCATGAAGATATTGTTTAAGATCTCTGTTTACGCGCTCTATTTGCCCATCTGTTTGCAGGTGGTATGCTGTAGAGATTTTTTGTTTAACACCAACTAACTTGCAAAGTTCTTCTGTAAACACTGAGACAAATTGAGGTTCTTGATCTGAAATGAGAGTGGAAGGGAGTCTGTGTGTACACCAGACATGGTCTTGGAATAGAATAGCTAAATCTTTGGAAGAACATGTATTGTAAGTGGGAATAAATATGACTTCTTTAGAAAATTGATTGATGATTACACAATTAGCCGTAAATGAACATGAAGGTGGTAAACCAGTTATAAAGTCTACTGAAAGATCTTCCCATGGTCTTTTTGCCATGGGAAGTGGAATGATTTTACCTGCTGGTGCTTTTTGCTTACCCTTCATAAGAGCGCACACTTGGTAGTGATTTATGTATATTTTTACATCCTTTGTGACTTCTGGCCACAAGAAGTAATGAGAAAGAGTATGTATTGTTTTTGAATGTCCTCCATGACCAGCATTTGGAGAGTTGTGGCATAGAGTTAAGAGTTCTGTATGTAATGATTCAGATATGAATATTTTGTCTTTTTCATTTTTGAAAACATTTAAATCAGAATAGAAAAGGAAATTATTTATTGTGTCAATGTTTTGTTTTTTGGATTCTTTTTGTAGTTTCGTAAAGAAATCAGAAGAAAGAGAAACATAATTTATAAATATAAAAGAAGGGAAAACAGTAACATTTTGATTGTGGTCAACCACTGCATCACCATGATCAGGTTGTCAAGATAAAGCACCTGCTCTACCATTTGAAGAGCCTGATTTGTAGACAAAGAAATAGTTAAAAACTCTTGAAGAAGAGCATGTCAGTGTGCTTGACAACCACTAAGGGTCTGTGGTTTCTTCCAATATTCCAAGTTTTTGTGATTAGTTCAGATTTTAAATCTTTTACGACCTATTAGATAATGGCGCCATTCTTCCTGCGCTCGAATCACTGCAAGTAATTCTTTGTCATAAATAGAATAATTGTGCTCTGTACTATCAAAAGAATGTAAAATAAAGGCAATTGGATGCCAATGACCATCTTTGCATAGTGTTGAAAGTACTGCTCCCATTGTGATGTCTGAGGCATCAGTTTTCACACAGACTTCTTGATCATGATTAGGATAGGTGAGAAGTGGTGCTTCCATAAATTTTCTTTTTAAGGTTTCAAAAGCTTGTTGTCAATTTGGTCCCCATTTGAATGGAACATTCATTTTTTTTGGTAAGATCATTCAAAAGATGTGCTATTTCCATAAAGCCTTTGATGAAATATCTATAATAATTACACAACCTGAGGAATCCTTGGAGTTGCTTTAATCGCATGGGAATTGGCCAATCCATGACCCCTGCCACTTTTTTCAACTGCATTTCTGCCCCCTTTTTAGATACTACCATACCGAGGAAGTTCACTTTGTCCATGGAGAAGGTCTACTTTTCTGATTTTATATATAGGTTGTTCTTGCACAAGCGATGGAGAACTTCCTTGACAACCTCCTCATGTTCTTTTTTGGACTTCCCAGATGTAAATATCATACAATTGTCAATATAGATGACCACTACTATATACATATCATTAAATATGTCATTCATTATGGTTTGAAATGTAGGTGGAGAGTTTGTTAGGCCAAAATACATTACGATCAGTTCATAAGCACCTATAGGTGTTACAAACGCCACTTTCCATTTGTCTCCTTCTTTAATATGGACATTGTTGTATCCCTATTGGAGATCCATTGCTGTAAACATATCCATGTTCTTGAGCCTGTCATTAGTTACAGAATAAGAGGAAGAGGATAAGAGTTGTTGATGGTGCCTTCATTTAAATATCTGTAGTCCATGATCATGCATTATTTACCATCTTTTTGGGGAATAAAGAAAACTAGAGATGTTTGTGGTGATTTTGAAGGTTTGATATATCCCTTCTTCACTTCTTTCTCTATGAATGCTCTGACTTCTTTCATTTTGATGTCAGAAAGGGGAATGACACATCCTTTCTTGGGAGAGAAATCTTCTTTGAGATCTATGGTGTGATCCCAATGTTTCCTTACAGATATTCTTTGAGATTCTTGTTCTGAAAAAACATCTAGAAACTTATGATAGGTTAATGGAACTTTTTCTTTGAGTCCTTCTTTGATAGTACATATGTTAACTGGAGTGTATGAAGATGAAGGTCCAAGTCCCATAACTTTACAGTAAAAGGTACATCAAGGAAAGGAGTTTATTTGTTTAATCCAATTGATATTGGGATTATGTCAGTAAAGCCAGTCGTACCCAATGATCATGTGATGGGTTCCAAGTTCAGATATATAAGTGTCAATAACTTCATAATGTCCTTGCACTTCCATGATCAGTGTTGCTTCATGATGGATAGGTCCGATAGCTCCTTCCATACCATCCATGTTATGTATCTTAATTGGTTGTGCAATATTATAAAAGGGAATACCATGACGAGTACCATAGTCCTGATCAATAAATGTATGCGACGCTCCCGAATCCAAGAAGGATTTAAATTGGTAATGCAACCACTGTTTGTTAACTTTGCATGATATGACTATCTCAAGCAAGAATTCTCTGCTAAATGACAAGGTCAATGCTTGATTCAACATAACTTTTGTGGGTTTATAGATAGAAGAGACTCTCTATTGTTTCACAAGGGAATTAAGCACACTTATTTCCAGTGCCATGCTCGATAGAGAGGCCCTTTTGAATTGCAGAGATAAATTATGTAAAATGGAAGACATATTGGTAATAGAGAAATCTGAATTGGTATAGTCTATTAAAGAAGAAGAAAATTGTTCTGGCTGCTGAGTTCCCTCAACACTCATTGGCGTTGTCCATTTAAAACTTCAGCTGCTCTTGCCTTAGCTTCCACCACAAATTTGTCTCTATAATACACTTCTGCCTTTTCAGAAACGTATGCCCTTTGTGCTACACTTGGTACCACTGTAGCTGCAGGAGGAGTAGGGAGTGGTTGTCCAATATAGTGCTGTTGTCGAACCTGAGACTGATCATAAAACATGGGATATTCATTTTCTCCTGTTGTTTGTGCTATGTAAGTGCCTTGGTTCCAGTCCCAGATTATTTGCCTCTGCTGAGGCAGACATGTGGTGCAACAGTAGGGATTGGTAGGGCAATTGGGCTTTATATTCCTGGGTTTCCTGCAGTGGAAACAGGTTCTTGTGTCTTTTGATGGTCCAGCCTGCTGGACATCTATCTCCATGGGGGCACCTCAGCCCAATTGTGTTCCCACTGACGTAAATTGTGGACAATATTGTTGTGGGAGTTGCCCATGAGAAGAGAGATATGATGATTGAGGGGGAAAGCGTGATGGAGTCATGGGGGGACCATGTTCCATTTGCATCTGTTCAAACGCTCTTCTGATGACTCTGTATGAGATTACTAGGTCCTCATAGTTGTATATTCTCACAGAGTTATTCAAGCAAGACCTTTCATAGATTCTAAAATCTATTGCCTTTTTTATGAGGACCATCACGTGATTGTCATTAATCATTGATTCCCTGCATAGAACTTTGAACCTTTATAGGAACTGGCCTACTGGATGTCTGTTCTATTTGAGAATCTCTAGCTTTTTTAAAGATTCATGTGCTAGGATATCGATGCAGAAGTAGGCACAAATTTGCTTCTACATCTTTTTCCATGTTGACCATGCACTTTTGCCTTTGGCAGAAAGGAGATTGCCATTTGCAGCTGTTTCAAGAACATCTTCTTGTTTAAGATAGTACTCCAACATTAATTGACCAAATCCTTCTGCCTTTCCTTCTAAGTGAGAAAGCACAGCGACAACAAGGATCTTGTTATTTTTCCATTTTTGTGTGACGATCCCACAGACACAACTTGACCCACCAGCTCCTAAAGGTGGTGTGAGTGCCATCCCATTTTCCAGGGTTGATAATTTTTTTGGTGATGTTTTCTTTGTCACACTCAAGTGTGAGGTCTGCGAGCTTTTGGACGAGTTCGTTAATGTCCATGTGAGACATACTTTATGACAGGTTTTAGAAGAGAGGTAGGTCAGAGATATGAACAATGGATTACAATGCAATAAAGGGTGAAAGCAGAGGAAGGACAAAGGGGTCTCTGCTTGTCGGAGTTTGCTTGATAAATCTTTCTTGGTCGGGCTTCTTTCAGCACCTTACTACCCAGTATCTTACAACTAGGTTCTGGGGTGCCTATGAATGAATCAAAATATAGATCATTGAAAATGATGGGCAAATTGGGAGGAGGAACCAGATCCACCTGGCTTCAGCGTAAGGGAATACTACCCTTGTTAGTTGTGATGTTACAGGTAATCACAAGAACCTGGGTTCACTATCGTAGTAACCAGCATACACTCAAGTTGGCACCCACTTGAGAAAGGGGACTAGTGCACTATGTTCAACAGTAACTTTATCTGTATTTATGACACCGGACAAGCATATATAACTAGTATTTCTTCGAGTACTATACTTGTCACCTTCAGGTGGTGAAGACTGTAGATGTCCCTTAATGCTGGGCCCACATATACAAAAGTCTCCTTAGCTCTGGAGTCTGAGTGTTGTGTATATAGTATAATCCAAGTGTTATGAATCATTAGGAACAATCCACAATGCTTGACTACTCACAGGCTACACAGGTCCTGGCTTAATGAATAAGGTGGGGAGTCACGTCCGTACTATTCCCAACCTTACAATGACCTGAGTGATCAAGGCAATGGGTTGTTGGAGGAAGAATACAAGTGGATTAGACTGGGGATTCCAGTTGTCAAAATGCTACTTTATATATGTACAGGGATGATGCACAAACCATGCTGTGCATGTGATAAATTACTATGTACAGTAAGACAGAGATTAAAGGGGCTGTGTGAGCAAGGTGGGGATTAAAGAGTCATGGATCATATGAGATATGATGTCATATGACATCATAGGTTCTAGACCATATCATGTGATTGTTTCCATGGTCATGTGCACAGTCACGTAACTTGATGAGAAAAGAGTTCAAAGAAATGAAAAGTAAATGTCAATGTGAAAAGTTTGAAAATATTTAATATCATAACAAGAACAATATTACAGTGAAATAATGAATAAGATAAAGTATCAATAGTGTAATGATATAGTATAAGTTATGGATGTACTGATCTCTACAGCTTGTGAGTGGTGTTCGAACTTCTACTGGCTATGATATGATGTCTCAGAGATAGCAACAAGTTGCTAGTAATCTAGGAGTGGACTATACACAAAAGCAGGCAGAAAAGGGGGATTTAGTCTCAAATTTACAAGGAAACCAGTAACATATTGTACATGAGCTATATACTATCATTTATGCATACTATTAGTGACCTTGACAATGTGTGCTTCCTCTAGCCTCTTTGCCAGCCATATTTTCTAAATTATAGCATGTTATTTGCTTGTATTTTTTAAGACAGTGAGATACATGGCAGCATGCTGGATGTTTTTTGAAAGGAACAACCAACAGACAGAAGGATGAAGCCTATACCTGATATTCCAAATGTTGCTAACTGAAGCAATGTGCAAGGAAGTGAGAGGCAATATTAAGACTAAGGAAAACATGGTACTCTACTGGCTACTTATATACTACCAGCAGCAGTGCATGGATCATGCTATGCTATGACATTGTAGGTACTGGGTATGACATCATAGGAATGAGAAAATGTTAGTGTCCAATGGCAAAAGAGAGAAACAATGGAATGAGGTGCATATGGTATATACATGTAAGTGAAAGGTAGTCCATGGTGTTTTGGAGCACAGCTACATTGTGATATATCAAAGGGGTCAATAGATAGAAATACAAAGATAAAATGAAAAGGAGATGAGAAAGGAACACTTAAGGCATTGCATAGGTTAATTGTGAGATCTGGTATCGAGATAGGATCACATTGGGAGATGGATTGGATCTTGCCTAGTGTGTCTATAGTGGGTCTAATAAATAGATTAATCTAGTGTTGACTTGATTAGTACTTGGTGTAGGGTACCAAGTGCTGTGTCAGATACTGCCTATGGGTCTTGGTGTGGTTTATAGGCATGCAGGCCTGTACTTGCAGCAGTGAATGCCAGGTTAGCCATAAGGCTACTTGGTGTCGTATGGTGTAACAGGTATAACTAGGGTACAACCAATGAAAGTGTACATGGATATGGACGATGGTATGGTGTATCGTATGATAGAGGATACAAGAGTGATGTGAGGATACAAATGGTGGAATGGTGTATGATATGGGTGTGGTATCATATGGGGGCTAGGTTGTGTGTTTGTACATGTATAGCAAGGAGGGAGCTTGGTTGGTAGTAGATGAGAATATCATCTTTAGGTGATGTGAGAGTGTAGTGAGGGTAGGTATAAATAATGGGTATTAACAGTGTGAACATTTCATTTTTCTGAAAGGAGTCAATGACTGATACAATTTTGGTAGGTAAAAGAGTGTTGAGATTAATTTCAAGCAGTTTAGTTACCATCTTAGACTTAAATACATCAGTAGCAGGTGGTGGTGGTGGTGGTGGTGGTGGTCACATTTGATAAGATATAGAAGCCATCAATAAAGCTGGGAGATTGGCCAAGATTGTACTATTATCATGCAAGTGGGTGCTGAGAGTCCCAAGCTGTTTGTTACCACTGATGGAGAATGAATCAACATCATAGAGACATTATCATCATCTTCAGCCTTACACTTTGCATTAGAACAGAAATGCTCAATGAGGGCTTTGAAGTGACCAAACCCTATCTAGAGCTGATCTGAACAATAGGTAAATGAAGCTTAGTGCTTGTAGCTCTTAACCCAGACCTGTAGAGGATAGGAAAGACCATGAGGACAAGTCTGAGATCCTCTGATGACTCTTGGGCCTTTATATAGTATACTGTCTAGGGGCTTACACTTGTGTATGTTAACATAAGGATAACATGTGTATCAGTACAGTCATGGAATGGAATGGAAGGATAGCATAAGAAGTACACAAGGTGAGCAAGTCATAGATAGGGGCATGTGAGGTGATCTAAACTAACATGTATGATTCAGAAAGCATACATACCATCATAGGTGCAGCCACCACTAGCTCCATAAACAAATAGATGCTTGTCCACAATGGCCATGGGATATTTTGCCCAAAGAGTCATATAAGTGAGACATCCTGTATGCAGTAAGAGAAACTAACAGCTTGTCACTTTTGATCATGTTGCACACTTATGGTGCTCATATCTGGCATTTCGCCAATGATGAATGCAGTGCATTCAAGAATCACTCTCAGGCACATCCTTCCAGTCATTGTCTGAATTGTATTCACATTGAGCTGGGTAGCATCAGCAACAGTCAAGCAAAGCAGAACATTCTAATGACTTACTTTGGCTTCCATTTCATTTTGGAACTGGTCAACAGTGCTTTCAGAAAGCCACAGATCAGATCAAGCATTATAAGAGTCCTTCAGTGGCACCACACCACACTGCTATGTATCCAGTCACTTTAGGCTATTGTTACCATCAATAGAAACCAACTATTCAAATTTCAGAGGGGACTTATCTTCTAATTTGTAGGAACATGTAGGACAGTCATTGAGAAATTGATGGTTTGGAGTATCTTGGTTGAGAGCTTCCTTTAGCCATGCATTAATACATTCAAGACTGTTGAGATAAACATCATATGCAATGGTGAGTTAATTTACTAGATATGGTCAGTAAGAAACCTCTCCAAAGAGCATTCTGAGCTTCAGAAGTCTGTTGGAGGTTGCCCATCCAAGCTTTCTCCTATCAATTTTTGTCATGCCATCTGTTGCATTTCATCTGGAAAGGTAGAAAATGCTCTCCAGGTGACCAAGGCTCTCATCAATATAGTCAACCAATCTCTCTCTACCACCACAGTACACCAGCACTTGGTATAAGGGCTGTGGTGAAGTCTAAATGCCCCCTTCTATCAGCTAGGCATCACAAGGCTTGCTTGGACTTTGCATATGCTCATAAGAATTAGACTATAGAGGACTGGAAGAAGGTAGTATGGTCTGATGAGACTAAAATCAATTGCCTAGGGTCAGATGGGCAAAAATGGGTCTGAAAAAAAGCAGGTGAAGGGCATAATAATAGATTGACTAAAGGAACCTTGAAGTTTGGAGGAGGTTCTCTTATGATATGGAGGTGAGTTGACTATGCTGCCAAGATTGTTGATAGAATGGATGGTGACCTTTACAGTACCTTCAGATTTTAATGGATGAGTTGCTGAATACTCTGCAGTATTATGGTCTAGATCCTTCTAACATGATCTTTCAGCAAGATAATGACCCCAAGCATACTTGCAAAAAGGTGAAAGAGTGGCTTGGAGAGCAGGATTTTGGAACTATGATATGGTCAGCACAGTCTCCTGACCTCAACCCATTGAACACCTCTGGGGTCACCTCAAAAGAAGGCTAGCAGGCAGATTAAGAACATCCTTCTAGTGGAATTCATGAGTTATGGGAGAGAGTTCAGGTGGAATGGAAGGGGATACCAATACCACTTGACGAGTGTCAGAAGTTGATTGAAAGCATGCCTAGGAGGGTTGAGACAGTGCTCAGGCAAAAGGAGGCTATATCAAGTACTAATACCCACTTCATACCAAGAGATGCAAAACTGTTGCAATGGTATTGCTGTTTTGAAATGGACATAACTCCACAGCCTCTGACAAAAATCATGTGGTCCAAAGTTAAGATTGTAGCCAAGAGGATCTACTTTGTTTGTTCCCACCAAAGCTAAGTGTAATTTCCATGGTGTTTGTGGTGTGCACAGCACACCACATCAGGGCTAGGCATTGCAATAGTTTTGGAGGTCACCTGTACAATGACATGGTGGTGGCAGGTGAAGGAGCAAATCATGTAGGGCAATTTGTTCAGTCTGATGAATGCAGGTCCCACTATGGGCATATCCAAGGCATGGTTTTGAATTGTGCTGTAAAGTTACTCATCACCTGTAACATTTTATTAAAGACTCAGAAAGAGTCCAGTGCAGCAAATGCTGGATGTACAGAGCTCTCTTACATCACACAGCTAAAAAGGTAGATAATATAGCTGCCACCACTGCCACTGCCAGAACTTCAAAAAAAAGGTGCCATGGCTTGAAGTCTAATGAAGGTATGGGTGTACAAGTACTACCCATCCATGTTATAGTAAATCCCTTTAGAAAAGGACTCCTGATCTTCATGACTCAGGCTCACTCATAGTTTGTGTCCATTTTAAATATACGATGACCTTTTCTAACATGTAACCTGTTTGTGATTGCTCAGTCTCAAGCATAATTTAGTGAATGTATAACTTATGATTGAGTGAATGTAATGCAACCAATCAGTCAATCACCTCCTATGATTCATTGCTAATTATGCAAGCATTAAGTAAAATATATATGTATACTGAATGATTTCATATATGTCATTAAGTTAGACACCATATATTATTCATTGAGTTATCAATGAATGTCAGTAGAGAGACACACAAGGTTTTATGCATTGAGAATATCCATGATTCTACTATCCACAGTATATATGATCAGCCTGTATCGGTCCCATATTTTTCTCAATATCAGATATACAAAGGTGGCTATACTAATAATATATTTGCCAGCTAACAGACCAGCCCCCAGGACCATAGCCTATAGGTAAATATATATATTACCAGAAGTGTGATGACATTTGAATGAAGTGTGCAAGGTAATATTATATGTAATGAAACCAGTAGGGAATCTATTGATAACCATCCATAAGGCTTGAGCTACTTCATTGGCTACACTTGTCCTGGCACAGTAAGATGTGGTGGGGAGTCATTGTCCATTCAATACCACCCTATAATAGTTAAAGACCAAGGCAATGAGTATTGATAATGAACAAGTGGATTAGACTGGAAATTCCAGTTGCAAACTGTCTATGTTATATAAATATGTTACAGGAATGCACACAGACCAAGCTGTGTGTGAGAGAAATTACTATGTAAGGCAATATTGTAAAAAGTGTTTATTTGTGAGAATGGATGGAGATTAAAGAGGGCTGTGTGAGAAAAGTGGTAATTAAAGAGTTGTGGGTAATATGAGGTATGATGTCATATGATGTCATAGGTCTAGACCTGATCATGTGATTATTCCCATGGTCATATGCATGGTTGGTAACTTTAGATAGAAAATGAAGATAAAATAAGATATAAAAAGCTTGAAAATGTTGCTATTATAACATTATACCAGCTCTAAACTAGCATGTGATGAAGGACCTATAGTGTGGCCCTGACATCATAAGCTCATTCATGATAAAGTAGATAGTGCAAGCACAATACAATATAAGTAATAACAGAAGTCAGCCATTTCCACCATACAAGCCAGTGGTTCACTATTGGGCCTTCAGCCCAACAGGGGGGAGACAGCGAATTCTCACTTCATGCCTTTGGCACTGCGCTTGGATTTGGTAGTTGTGAATTTTAGTTTGAAAAGGAGTAGACTTCATTCTACTTTCATTTCAAAACAATTCATTTTTTGTTACATATCATACAACTATAGTACAATTGAATCAAAGTTCCAAGTTTCTAAATACTTTATTCCAAACAACATTTGCAGTTTTAGTATTTTGTTGATCATCAGAAAAAAGGACCTTGATGTTTCTGGGATGAGTACAACGAGAAAGTGCCCCATAAAGTTGTCCATGAGAGAAAACAAATGTGCTTAAGTTAAGACCAATATGCTTGACTGTTTGATCTTGAGCTTTGTTGATAGTCATAGCATAGACCAGATGTACAGGAAATTGAAAGTGACAAAATGGGGCTGGAGAATCTTCTAAACCAGAGTCAAGGGCCAACCTAGGGATCAAGACCATATTGTTGGGATTGTTACCATCATCCCCACTCAATACTTGACACTCCAAGATACAGCAGGTGGATCTGATCAGCCTCAACCGGGTTCCATTGTAGAGACCATGAAGAGGATCCAGGTTGCGTAGTAGCATAAGTGGTGCATCAATCTTCAGCTCCAATTGATGAAGGCGAAATCCAGAGGGATTGAAAGTATGAAGGACCTGTGGTAGAACAGAGTCATATTCTTGATCAGTGACTGAGTCTACACTAAGGTAGGTAAATTTCTCTTGAGGTGCAACAGAGTTTAAAATGGAGGCATTGATTTCATGGACCTGGACATTCCTAGGATTGAGGATGATACAATCCAAAAAGTATTGATCAGGAAGAAGCTGGTTTCCAGTGAGAAGCTAGGAGTAGATGGCATTGATGAGAGAAGGCATATCATTACCACAATGCATGTGTTCAGGAAGTATAAGATCTCCATCAGTTACACCAATGTGAAGAAGCTGCTGTGCCCATTGATCAGACTCTGGATCTTGGCCAAGATGCATGTTTTGATAAAGATAGTGAACATTCATGTTTGGCCAAAGATTGGAGTGGGTAAGAGTAGCTGGAAGAATCTGCTCTCTTGATCCATGCTGAATGATAGGTAGAGTTTGCCTGAAGTCTCCACTAAGCAGGACAGTAATACCTCCAAATGGGCGATCTCTATTGAGCAAGTCAGGCAGAGTGCAATCAATAGATTCTAGAACAAAATGGTGTTGAGAACCTGCTTCAACCCAGACGATAAGAGAGGTCTGCTGAAGGAGTTGATGGGTAAGGTCATCCTTCCTGATATTGCAAGTGCTTTGTTCATGAATGGGAATGGAAATTTTAAAGTGTGAATGGGCTGTACAACCACCAGGAAGTATAAGAGAGGCAAGACCAGTTGAGGCAATACAAAGGACAATTTCACCTCTTGCACAAACAGAAGCAGTGATAAGGCTTGCCAGATAAGTCTTGCCACATCCACCACCACTATGAAGAAAGAAAGGAGATCCAAGGGAGTTGATAACACTATTCATAACTGCATCATAGAGAGTAGTCTGTTGAGGATTGAGGGTTGGCAGGCCTCTTTCAACAAATTGTTGCAACTCCTGCACATTGTATTGGAGCTATTCATTGATTGGGTTTAAACTCAGTTCCTACAAGGCTAATTGGACCATGCCACTATCATGTGCAGCATGCCTTTGCCAGTCCCTCACAAGCACACCCACTAGCCATACCACCCCACTAGTGCGCATAATTTGGATTCAACTCTTGCTTCTGTTCTCAGAGTCCTCTTCTTTGCTTGCTAGCCACTGCCTTTGCTTTACCCGTTCCCTCCTGTCCCTTGTTGGAAGTGTTCCAAGTGGCTTCGTCCTGTATGTGTCCACTTGACTCCAATGTCATCCTGGGGTAGACTATTCTACCTTGGCTTTGCTGGCTTCTCGTCCTGGTGCCCATGAGCTAATTCCCTTCCTCTGATGTTCCCAATTTTCATGTGGAAAATCCTGCAAGCATTTCACATGTCTTCTGAGGTCTTTCACAATGAGATGTAGTCCATAGTCACAGATCTGATCCTGGGTAGGTTCAGGAATATGAAGGACATTGATGAGACAATGATGCAAATCATCACAAAGATTATTTCTAGCTGCCTCCCATAACAGATGAGGATCCACAGGTGCACAGTGGACCAGAATAATGATAAACAGATGTCACAACTGAGAGCCCATGCTGAAGTGAGCAGCTTCTTGAAGACATAACAGCCACTCTCTATCATCTTGCAAGAGACTATATGCATGGCAAGTCTCCTTGAAGGAATCATGAAGATGACCATTGATAGTGCAAAGATCTTCATAGGAGGTAGCACCTATAAAAGTAAGATACATTATGAGATATAGATTATATATATCTTGATAATAATCAACCTCACCTTTGATCACAGTGAGCAAAAGGTGCAAGTAGAAGATTTCTCCTTGATGGGGAAAAGCAGAATACATGGGTCAATAGCCTTATATCTCTGGCGAATCTTCCATATAGCATGGCATTGATCCCAAACAAAGTTTTTTGGAAACTCTTGATAGAGATAGTTATGTGCACCAGTAGCAATAAGATCTGAATCTTGATTGGCTTTGAACCATCCAAGCAGATGAGTATCATTGGCATTGTTGACCACTTTCTCAATCTGGGCATCAGCATAAAAAGCAACAGCCTATTGTTGACCTGGCAGATGAATAGGAAGATGATAGATAGCTGGCCATTCCATATGCATGGCAAATTCAAAGATGTTGTAACATGCCTGGGTGGAAGAAATATGTCTGGCATCCAGATAGAAACGGATCTCATCATGGCCCTATGTCTGGATGGTAGCACAATCTGGACCCTCATAGATATACTTGTGAATGTATTTGACAGCCTTGATAGAACCACAGACTTTCAAGTTGATATGATAGTTAAACTGTACCAACAGCTCTCTGGGATGAGGAACTACATGTCTGTTGTTAAAGACACCTTGGTGCTTTTCAACAGTTCTACCATTGTCAGGGCGAGCATAATCAGGATATTCATCCTCCTTAATAATGGTCTGAGGAGTGTAAGGCTTTGAAAAGTGTTTTGTGCAGACATTGTTCTCAATACATCTTTGAGGAGAGCAGGGACCATGGAGCATATATCTGGTGACAGCTGAGTGAAGCTGTGGATGAATATTGGGATCAGAAATCCGTGCTGAGATGACACTATCAATCTGCTCCACAGTACGGATTTTGTGTTGCTCTTCTAAGAAGATCAGAAGAGGCATGTGAGGTAGACCCTACTTTTGATATTCAATGGTGTATACAAAGCCAGCCACATGTCCAAAGTAGCCATCACAAATCTTCTTTAAGAGAGCTTGCTGTTTGGCATGAAAGACTCAAGCAACTAGATCAGACCAGTCCATAGTACTTTGACCTATTGTTATATATAATTAGTAATTAGACTTTGACATCAAATTGGATCTACACACCTGAAAGAAGATTCTGGGTGATTTCTGGCCAGCTTCCATTAGCAGTCATGGTAAGAAACAGATCAGGCTTTCTATATTCATGATAAATGGCCAAGGAGTCCTGAAGAAGTTATTGTATGTAGCGAGTTCCACCTTTGTGACTGGAAGGTAAAATGACACATCCAACTTGACCCATGTCCTGACCAGCATCATCATGACCTAAGTGATCTCGTAATCCTTGATATAGATCAGCCCTAAGTCTTGTCTGATTGTTGGCAACCCAAGTAAGATTGCATTGATTATTGAAACCCATGCATCACAGACCAACTGCTGGAAAAGTCTACCACCCTTGAACAGATTTTGTGACTCTATTTGAGGTGGGCACACATGCAATGTATAGGCATACCAGAGGAGCTGGGTAACTTTTTTGAAACAATGTGATTTGCCATTAGGATTTTGCAAGAGAATATTCAGATGCCAGCCTTCTTCTCCATGTGAAAAGAATAGAACATAATGGAGTGGAAGATAGGAAGGATGTAGATTGCTGATACGATGTAAACTACCACCTTGCAAGTGCACAATAATATCACGGTGAGCCCTAACATGCTGAGAACCATTATCAGAAACAATTGCAGCTATTTTCATCAACAGTGGGAAGATTATATCATCTTGCATCAGCACCCTGCTGTAAATGAATACACATGCAAGCATCTGTATGGTTCTCTGGAGGCTTGGCCTATTTATATAACATAATGACATGAATTCATAAGCTACCCAGCCAAAATAAACATATGAAACAAAATTACTAACCCTCATAATTTCATAGGCTTGCTTGTAGACCTCAGCATATGGATGAGATGTACTCAAGATAGTAGAAAGATCCAGCTAAATTCCAAGATTAAGGAGAGGGTTGCATTGAACACATCTATCATTTGCCTCCTGTGGATCATAGATATAGAGCTGAGCATAGAGGGTTGAATTCCATTTACTGGCATGAGAGCTCCCATGAGATGATGAAGTGCACCATGAATACAAAAAGATGCAGGACCAGATTGTTGAAGAGCTTGATCACTCATGCCAACACCAACAGAAGTGAATGCTAGAGCATTATTATTATATTGACAAATCTTCTTTTTAAACTCAGTACAATCCTGAGGATCATCAAAGAGTTCTTGAAGATTGTGTGGCCACTGTTGTATGTGAGGAAGATTGATCTGACCCTAAAGACAACATAAGCAAAAGTGAGGATTGTGAACACCAGAGTTGGAGAGCTTTTCTGAAATGAAATGCAAGGCATAGCAATTGGGACATTGGATGTTCATGGCTCCCAAAGAGTGTAGTTCCACAGGCTCAGCATATAGTCTTCCACCAGAAGGAATATAAATATGATGTGATGGTTGAGAATGATTGGAGTTATCAGAGCTAGAGCTAGAGTCATTAGAATCAGGATCAAATTAAGGACCAGGAGGACCAGGATTAGGTGGCTGAGGTCTTGGTGATGAATGTCTAGACATAGATGATCTGGCTGAAGAAGAACTAGCAAAAGGAATAAAATCAGGGCTAGAAGATTTTGAAGTAGGTGGATCAACAGAAGGATTTAAATCGGGCTAAAAGATCTTGAAGTTGTGAATTAGGAAAATCAGAATCTATATCATAAGCAAATACTTACTGTTGTCTTGCCTGATCTTGCTCATATTGTTCTGCTAAATGCTGACTATATTCCACTAAGGCCTATGTAAGTAAAGCTTAAGAAGTCTGTTGCACTTGTTGAACTGCTTCTTGCTCCTGATGCTCATGTTGCTCCTCTTGTTGCTGCTCCTGAAGAAGTCTTTGATAATGTAGCTCCTGCTTCTGCAATGCTTGTTGCTACTCCTCATAGATTCTTTGATAATGTAGTTCCTGTTGTCTCCAAAATTCCTCCTATTGACAATCCAAAAGCCTTTGATGCTCTAATTCTTGCCTTAGCTACAATTGCATTTGGTGATAATGTTTTTGCTGCTGCTGCTGTAGTTGTTGCAATCAAATGTGTTTTTGTTCCTGCTAAGCTTATAAATATCGCTGGTTCTCTGCCTCATGTTGAAAATTGATAACAGGCTGAGCAGGACCTGGATTGGAAAGAACTCCAGAGGAGCGATTTTGTCTTCGATTGCATGCTGCCTCCCGTCACGAGTACGATTGAAGCCTTCCAAAAGGCGAGCATTGTAATCCACCTGAGCATGCATTTGAGGAAAATATTGAGGTTGTGGAGGAGGTGGTACAAATGCTTGATAGGGCAGTTGCTGATTTGAGTAACATAGGTGGCTAAGGAAAGGAGGGAAATATTGGAAGAGGAAATGGTGGTGGTGGTGGTGGTGGTGACATCCAGTTACAATACTGTACATATGTTGTATATCATGATGTGCAACCTGGTGACAGGATATTCCAGGATATTGATGGATAGGAACAGAAAGATGGGTCTAGAATTTATACTCGGTCTTTAAACATTTACAACATATCAAAAGAAACTCACTACTAATGTAGCAGGCATTGGTTGCCTAATAGGAGTGGGATGACGACAGAATGGGGAAGAACCAAGCTAATGTTGATCACATTCAGTTTGGCGAGCAACAGATTGAGCACATTGAAGGGAGGTGAGAGGAGAAGATCTAACAAAATTTCATGTAAATATATCAATAAAGAATCAAAAAATACCAACATTTTTAGTGATAGGGCAAAATTTAAAGGTTTAGGTTCAAGGGTAAAGATCCAGATTCAGAAAGAAAAATCCAAGGTCCAAGGAGGGAGGGTCCAGGTCCAAGGGGAAATGTCCAAGTATAGCCAATTTTCAGAAAGGTAGTCAAGGATGTACACCAATCCCTTTGCCTTACACAGCAGTGCCAAGAGCTAACTAAATGGCAACCAGTGCAGGAGTATGATAGAGATAAAGGCAAAACACCTGAGACAAAGTGAAAGGTACAGTAATAGCAAGAATGAAAGACAGATCAAGACCTATCAGTATCCTTGGCAGCTTTCAATCAAGTCTCTACTCTGTAGTGCAATCAGAGATCTCAGTGGCAACCAGCAGATACACAGAGTTGGATCTGTGAAGCTAGGTAGTAGAGACTTGATCACACCTCTTCCTGAGCAACTGATTCTCACTCTTGTCACACTATAGCAAAGCAAAGATCAAGTGCCTAATCCAAGAACTTACACCTTCACTTAGTTATCCAGCAGATCCTATGATCTATGATCTGTTATTAGCATAATGTATGTCTGTATCAAGCAAAGTATGTTCATACCAGCACTCAATGTGCTTATCAATGTATGAGATCTGTTATCAGATGGCAGCCAAGATATCATTAGTATGGTATTAAACTTACCCAGGGATCACTCAGAGATTCTTTAGATTGATATTTTATGAGAGGTATCAAAGGTATAGCAAGATAGACAGGTGTAGCAATGATGCAGAAATGATGTGTAGGAATCTGAGTAGCAAGCATTCAGAGTCTCTCAATTTTGTGCACAGACATCCAAAAAAGGAAATACACATGCTTCAAATGATAAAGTGAATAGTACATGACGCACCCGAAACACCTGAAATATGCATCAGCAAGGTTTTGTCATACTTCAAGACTCCACCATTGTCTGCTCACTTAGTGCTCTCTTGATTCCAGCAGCTACTCTAGCCTCTATCCAGATATCTGTTCTGGGATTGCCATTTAGTTGCCTGATGAATTGTACTCATAGTACTCCATCTAGTGTTTCAGATGTCATTCTATCTTTCAAGATGCTTCAGACTTCTTGTCTACTCAGACAACCAGTGTTAAATAGACAGAATTGCACTAGCGCAGTCATGATGTTCTTAAAGTCTGGTTGGTCTGAAAAGCGAAGGTTGATGGAAGAGTCTGTACAGACACTATCTGTTCCATCTTCTTTGTCACTGATGTGCCTTTGCCAGGATTCTTCAGATGGTTGGTGATCTACTCTGAGTTGTCCTGGTCCAATGCTACATCTTTCCTAGTAAGATAACAGTGTTTTTCATGCCACCATCTTCTAGCTTCAGGCCAAAGTGTTTCATTAGAGTTGCCCTCAAGCATTCTTTTAAGAATAGGAGTGGGAGGACACCCATAGTTCATATATTGACCAATTTACCCCCCTCACCATATGGTTTGCATTCCATGCTACATGCATGTTCTCTACCACATTTCCATCCTTATCTAACCAATCTAGCTTCTCAAATTGCTCTTTTCCTTTTTCACTTAAAAAGTCGCTATTGATGGCAGAGCTTTCTCTATTTGAGTCCATGAGTTGATTATCAAATGGCATGAAGCTCAGTTTTCTACTGAAGATATCCATCTTGCCATTGGTTGTTGTCTTCCCATCTGTAGTTCCTGAATGCACTTCAGACGATTGGAAGTCATCCTCAGATCCAACTTCTTGTGAGGGTGTCCTAAAGCTCATGTTCAAACTGGGTTTAGCATTAAATGTATGGTTTTTATAATGTATATGTTGTAATGTGGTAGGAACTTAGTTTACAACTAGTAGGCAGTCAGCCTGTCCTAGAGGAGTTTGTGTTATGCATCAAGATGTTTGTGAACTACTCACCCACCCTGCCACAGCTAGTAGATTTTATGTTTGATAGATATATAGACTAACTACTGGGCATTTATAATTAGGATATCTACTTTTCGGGTGCATAGTTTAATGTGTCTGTGATATATCATTCTATTCCCTCATCTTCTACACTTTGGTTAGGATTGTTCTCAATGTATTAGTTAGATGCTTAGAATTGAATCTATATATCCCACTTGGTGGTAATAGAGTATGCTTTAGATCTACAGTAGATTCTGAGTTTTACTTAATTGTTAGATTCAATCTTATTCTCTAGGGAGTGTTGTCAAACTGACAGAGCTTTGTTTGCTATCTGTTTGGCAGTCTATGGTGGGTCACTCGTCAGGCAGATTAGAATTTATATCTTAGGTTGGGTTCTCAGTGGTTATGGGAGTCAAATTGTTTATTCACTAGGTCAAGTGAATATTGTACTTGTTCTATGTTAGTTGATATTTCTACTCATCTACTTAAGAATACTTAATATGCTTACCAAGTTTATAGAGACCTGCCCTAAACTTAAGTGTAATTTTCTGGGGTGACCAGCTAGTGGAGAAATTTGTTAAGGTTATTGTCAGGCAATACTGTAAGTTGTTAGGCTTACTGCTCAACATCATTTTATCATTTCTTTATCAGCTGGTCATTATCTTTTAATGTCCCTTCAATTAGACTATGAAGTTTCAGACACTTATTTCAAACTCTTTCTTTGTTTATGTTCAAAGAATTTAGATCAAGTTTTCAATAAGATTTGACAAAAGCAAGTTTATTTCAGTGATAAAAGCGAGTGTATGTTATCAAGTGAGTGACTAATTAAGAGAGTGCTATCGACAAATGAGGAGGATGTAGAAAGTCCTAGGATACTAGGGAGTACTTACTGGCCCTTTCGATGTTTCTTGGCTTTCTTCTTTGCCATGGGTCCAGATTCCTCACCTTTCCTCTTCTTAGGGTTTTGTGCTACCACTTTATTGGGTTGTGCCCCCGTCGCCGTTTCCTTCCCCAATTCTGCTGCATCCTCTGTGATTCCTTGTATGATAGCATCAAGGTCTGTGGGGGCTAGGATCAGTGGCTCCATTAATCCCCGCTCCACTTCATTCCCATTTCTGGTGGAGATGATGTAGGACCAGCCTTTCACGCTCACAGACATGAGTTTTTGGCATACTGGGCAGTCAAGATTTCGGTGGGCATTGTCGCTGCATATTGTGCAAACTTGTCATTGAATAAATTCAAGATAATATTCATTTGCCATGAAGCTATAGGAAAAATCCTCTTTCTTCATCAATGCGGCTTCATCGTTATCATCATCCATTTTTACTGACACCTCCACCCTGTCCGTTTTCACATTATTTTCTAGGGCTATGCGCTGTAGATTTGTTGCAGTGTGGATGAAGTCCAGTCGTTCCAACCTCTGTTTGATTCTAGTCGTACTAAGTCCCGCCAGCACATGCATGATGGTGATGGGAGTAGGAAACTGATAGTGTTTGCCCAGACAGAGTATTTGATAGCCAAGTCCTCTCCCCAGCTTTATTCAAGCCCCTCAGTAGTTTCCAAAAGATTTTTTCCTCATTGTGTTCATCAAAGCTGAGAAAATACCTGACTGTTTTCCTCCACTAGGGAACTTTTGTATTTGTTCCGGCCAGATTCCCCACTGCTCGACCATAAAGTCAGCAACGAGTTGAGTGATGCACACATTGTAAAGGTTATTGGGGCCAAAATGGAGACCTTTCTCAAAGGCAGTGGCAAAGCTCAGCCATAGGTGAATAAAGTGTTTTGTGTTTAGTTGGCCATCAATCATCATGATGGAGGTGAAGTAGTGGGTCCCATACCAGGTGGTATCTTCCCCAAAGTTGTTCTTTATCTCCTTCTTGTGTATCGCCAAGGGCAGTGAGTACAAATACCCCTGCCAGTTATGCCCACCTCATCGTGTTCCATTCCCCACATATTGTCTTTTCTAAGGGAGTCTTTCGACTTCCCTTTGGTGGATGCAGAGGGTGTTTTCGACAATTTCATAGCAGAAGTGGTGAATGCGGCAGACATCACAAGGAGGGGGGTTTAGAGTAGTTATGGGGAGTATCTCCTCAGTTGTCTGCTTAAATACCATTCTGGCAATTGGATATACTTTACTTCAACATCTACGGATTAGGTATAACTTTACAGTCTCCATCAAGCTATTCTGCTATTGGTTGCTCATGTCGGCTAGTACTTTGTTTTGATGAGAGGGTTAAAAATACATGTTTTCCTGCTAGTCGAGTTTGTCAGGTTCTTGCTTGTTTCTTGTGATTGGCTCTATGCTTCTACTTTTCCTGATGTTACACATACTAGGGTTAAGGCCAGCATACTGTTGTTGGCTTGTGCTCTGTTCCATGTATTCCATTCCAAGTAGGGCAGTGTCTCTTCTATCGAAATAACACATATTGGGCTTGGGGCCAACATGTGTTGGCTTGTGCTCCATTGCACACTATCACATGGTTTAAAGATCAATGCCAACCATCCTACATTTCCCCTGGTCTGTTTCATAAAATCCCAGGCAGGGTAGGTGTTGCTCACAGTGCTCCCTTGCACCACTGGTGTAGGAGAGCATATCTCACAGAGGCCCTTCAATCCCATCTGTTATCAGCTAAATCCGCAAAAGCTGGGTAAAACATGTTACAATCCCTTATCAGTTCCGGCCAATGCTCCAGTAGTTCAGTCTCATGTTACCTGACTTAGGATTTCATTTGAGGTTTCAACAAAGGAGTTATGTTTTATGGGCTTGATACATTTATTGTGTATATATAAAAATGAATATACTACTAAGCAAAGAGATAACTGCACCCAATTTCAGAAAGGAGACAAGTGAGTAGAGGTGTAATTAGGAGACAAGTGTGAGTCCATTTCTCAATCCATGCCTTTGCCCTTTCCCTTGCCACCCCCAGGCCCACCTTAAGTTCCTCCCAACCCTTGACCACCTCCTTCCTCAGTCTGCACCTTCTTGGATTTTGGCTGCTCCCCACCAGGGCCCAATTGCTTATACTTCCCACCTCCAGTGTAGGCCTGGTTACCACCCGCCAAAGACTGAGGTGTCTTCTCAATCTTCTCAACTTGGTCAGCCAGAGTCTTTACCGTTGCAATCAATGTGCATATTTCCTTGGACACATCCAGGTCTTGTTTCTCGTCAGATCTCCGAAGCACTCCTCCAAGCTCAAATGACATGGGCTTGTATTCTCCTTGAGCCTGGATTTTGTTCAATGTCCCCAGAAGGGGGCACTGAACATGGTCATGGAAGTGACCATTTGCAGGCCTTTCAAGGCAAAATGCACATTGCGGTGCATATATGCAGGCAGCCTTACCTGTGCACCTCCCATGTCTCCAAACTTGAAGTTGCAACGCTCTGAGCTGGTGACGTCCAAAGCCTTTAAGGTAGCCTTTACTTCTAGGCTTGCCCTTCTCATCCGCTATTAAAACCTGGTTAGTATAGTTATCCAAACCAGCGGTTACTTGCCTTTACGAAAGAATGTGGATCCAGTCCACAAAGGAAACTTGTTCACAAGGTCAGGGAGGTGCTCCTTAAGTTCCTTCCTTGAGGGGCAGTGGTCCTCCCACTTGACTTCCCAGCACACCAATGCCCCTCCATATTGTAGATTGTTAGGAATAACTAACTCCAGTGGGGTTGGCCAAATGGCTCGCATGGCACCCATCAACATATGGCATCTAGACCTTGATACCAAAGGTAGACTGGTGAGTCATTCTCTATCGTTTGCTCACATCATTCCTGTAATAGCAGTCCACCAAGCCATCAGGCCCATGTTCCCCTACCACCTAGCACAATTCTCTTCATCAAAGCTATAGTTGTCATCATTGTTGTTGTCTCCCTTTTCATGACTATGAATGGAGTATGAGACACTGTCATAGTACTAACAAACCACTATCCAGTTGGACTCTCTCTATGAGCATTATATTACTGTCCAGCACTCCACAGCACTGGACAGTTAGTCCTGTTTTTACTGATGTGTAGCTTTTAGTCCAGACCTATAGAGAATGGTAAAGACCAAGAAAACAAGACTGAGATCCTCTGGTGGCTCTTGGGCCTTTATATAGATCTAATGATAGCTATGCTACATGCATTAATCAGTGAGGCTAACATGAGGATAATATGCCAATTGGATTAGCCTTAGAGGGGCACCAGGACGAGAAGCCAGCAAAGCCGAGGTAAAATAGTCTACCCCAGGATGGCATTGGAGTCAAGTGGACACATACAGGACGAAGCCACTAGGAACACCATAAACGGTGTTGAAAGGGAGGGAAGGGACGGGAAAAGGCAGTGTAGGAATGAGTAATTGATGGGGAGAGTGGCGAGGCAAAAGCACACTATCATACATTAGCAAATGGTGGGTTATGAATGGACCAACCATGAAAAAGAACATTCTGCAAGAGTGTGGGATGGTGACGAATATAGCACTCAAAGGTGTCTGATTTCCACCTTCCAATAGCTTGAATTTGGGAGGGTGGAACACCTGCAGCAGCAAGTGATGTGGCACCACCAGCACCCATTGAATGACCCCAAGTGACGTAACCTAGACATAAACCAGGGGCGAGAAGGCACAGGACCATCAGAACAGACCCATAACTGAGGAAACAATGGGAACAAGACATCATGAGATACAATGTACTGGCGAAAAATGCAGTGTGGATCAGGAGCAGAAGTGCTCTTTTGAATGATCACCTGATCACCTTCAAAGAGATCATCACTCTTGGACTGAGGAATGGAGAAGGTGGTGGAGGTGGAGTCCAGATGGACATCATGTCTCCAGGAGATCTTAGAGAGTGAGCAAAGATGTGAGCTGTCAGTGGACAAGCTCCCCTAAGTGCAACAGGCCAAAGAAGCCCAGGAGCAGGGTGAGGAACAGCAATCTATCATGGGATAGAGGCTGGAGAAGGTGGTGATACACATACAATAGATGAGATCATCTCGAGTGAGGGGCGCTTTCTGGTGCACAGGACGAGAGAAATGGCACAGAGAACCTTTGAGTGTGCACACAACCAGGGAAGAATACCTGTTGGAGCGAACAGATGGAAAGGTTGACTTGAGTTTGGATACAATGCCGGCCAGGTAGGCACGAACAGAGCGTGGCTCGATGTGATGAGACATGAAGGTAACATATAGGGACAAGGTGTTGGCAGTAGGATCTGGGTCAAGGTGATGGAGTTGGCAGAAGGTGAGATAGGAATTCAGAGCAGATGAGTAGACTGCTTGAGTGGATCGGTCAAGAGCACAGCCAAGCAGCAATGGAGCGCTCAAGAAGGGGGCGCTCCATGGACCAAGCAGCCCGAACAGGTTGCCTGGCCCGGGAGGAGATGGTGAGGCTCCATAACTTGGCTGCCCCCAGCGCAAGTGAGGGGGTTGAAAGGCAGAAATGGTCAGCTCAGGGTGTGATGCTGCAAGCTGAGCATTCTGAAGACGAGACAGCGAACTCCAGGGACATGGAACACTCGAAAGTGAAACCCTCGACTAAGCACAAGATCAGCAACCTGAATCAACATCCAGTTGAATGCAGGCAGTGCTGAAAGCGAATTGAACAGTTGGACAGTGTTTAGGCTGTCTGTGAAGACTGCAAGGCATTGTCCTTCTATGAGACGGGGTGCTGCATCAAGGATGGCTGCACAGACACACAGAGACTCGAGATAGAAGATAGATCCTCCAAGCTGGGCGGAAGATGTCATGGGCTGGTGCATGGAATTGCTAGCCTGAATGATGGGTACCAGAAGCCCAAACCGAATGTTGTGCTTGCTTGAAAGTCAGATTCTCCCTAGCAAATGCAAATGACATTCTCCACACGATATCCTTAATCAAACACAGGTTCAGATCTGTGCATAGGATTGGTGGTCAGTTCTCTTTCTCCCTTGCTTAAATCTGTTCCTTTTCTAACCACTTTCTTATTTAGGCATTTCAAATGGCTTCGTCTTGCTGCTGTCTTTATTGTCATTCAAAACTTCAATTTAACAAGTCTCCAGGATTGTGCTTCTGAAAACTCCCTGGCCCTAGGTGCAATCATTATTTGGATTCTCAATAGAGCCCATTGCACTCCTCTTTATCACACTCTTGGTCTCACCAAGGAAGCTTGCCCAGAAGTACTCCTTGATGAAGATGACGACCCACAAGATCCCAATGCCATCACAACTCCTCTTATGTATGACTTTGGAGTCTACTTCTTATGCAATATTGCTGTTGACAATTGAACTCATTGTCTATGCATTTCTTAGGCAAAGACTTTTACTCCCCAGTTCATTGCACAAGCAGATGAACAAGGAAGCATCAATGAAGTTCGCCATTTGCTCAATGCTAATCAACTTTGAATTGGTAAATGTCCTATCAATTCTGAGAGGACTGGAAACAGAACATGCCATCAAACAACAAGCAGTTGAAGATCTCTATATGAACCTTCAGCTTTCTTTCATACCAGTTTAACATCCAATTCTAGATAACACTGCTGGGCACATTCACTTCGATCACTTCTTTCCTCTCACAATTCCTTAGTATGCTGAAGAGAACTTTGGCAAGGCACACTACTTCAGGACCTACATTGGATTGCTAGGTCATCTCCCATCAGCAAGACTAAACCTGGTTAGAGCAGAACTACAAACAAAGTTTTTCTCTTTGACATGGATACCATATACTGAAAGTGATCACATGTGGTGTACAAAGCAGATCAACTTCCAATGATGGAAATACCTACCAGTCAATGGAGATCACAAGAGATTCAAAATTGCAGTTCATGGTAGAGCCATCATGCAGCTTGGACAACAACCTAGTCTTCGTCCTATTCTAAGAGTAGAGGATTTATGTAAAGAGTTAGAAGAGTCAGAAAAGGAAAATGTGTAGATTGAATATACTTTTTCCTATTATTGTATATGTAAATAGTTGAAAGAAATTGAGAATGTTTGCTATTGGCCATATATCATAAAATAAAAGAGAGTGTCCAAATGTGCGCCAAGTGACAATCTTGCCTGGAATTCCCATCTGAAGTCCAATGTCAATCAACCATTGCTCTAAATTAATTGAATCCATCTCAAGTATGCAAGTCAGATCATTAAGAGCCTGAACACATTCATGATCTGGTTTGTGATGAGGAACAGAAGGTGGTGCCTGAGGTTGATTGTGGAGAGGGGGTTGTGAACTGTTGCAGCCTTCCAGCCATGGAGTTCATGGCCAAAATATGCATCCTGGAAGTAGAAACAGAGTTGTGCAACACATTGGAGGTATCCACGAGTGAAATTGTTGAGAAGAAAAGCAGAGATATGTGTGAGTCAAATCATTCGATTTTGGGACGGTTGGATGGACCAGGCTGAGCAGTGATGGCACTGGCGGATGGTGCTGGTCACAGTTTAACACTGAAAGTGATTGGCTGAAGACCATCTGGGGACAATGAGAGGGAGATGAGGGGTGAAGAGCAAGCAGGCTTTGTGGTGAAGGTCAACTGCTCCAACTCAGCAAGTTCATCAAGGTTTTTTTCCCAAGTTGGGTCGGCTCATATTCGTTGCAGGATCTCATCCGTCTCTGGGTCCCAAGCTTTGACAGGTGATGGTTGATGGGAGGGTGTGAGCTCACACATGAAGACATTGATGGCTTCAATAACGTTAGGAGGAGCATGTACTGGAGTCACAGGAAGAGCTGGGACTGAGGCAGGACCAGAGCGAGCAGGGGGTATGCAGAGGCATAACGGAGAGAGGAGATTGTGGGGAGGAGCAGATGTGGAGGTGGTCAAGATTGAAATGGTTGGGAGAGGGAGGGGTGGCTTTGGCAGAGGTTATTTAGTAGAAGGACAGGTAGGCGACAACAGTCCTGTTGCCTTTGCGCATATTTTCTTTGTTCTGCACTTGTTGTGTTGTGAGGGAACAGTATCCATCTCAATGTCATTTGGATCCATGCCCACAACTTCGACTTCATCGTCTGATTCGACCGCATTGATTGTGCTTGTACCTTTGTTGACATGAGCTGGTAGAAATGCACTCTCTTCTGCTGCGGATAGCGGTAGATGCAACCACAGAGTTGTTCATTGTCCAATGCAGACTATAGGGTATCCTGTCATTATGTGAGAGAAACAAAGGTCAGAGAGAAAGTGACTTACTGCAATGATCATAATGTTTGCACATGCAAGGTTCAGACCAATGAGACCAACCATGGAGAGGATCAACACACACAAGCCAGCGGTGTGAGTGGAGGACTGGAATTCTTGAAAGACCTTCTTTCACTTGTTCTGGAGAGTCCAACCTTTGAGTTTGAGTGTCTTGATGCCATGTAATTTGAGCACCTGTGAATATATATATATCAGCAGAATGTGAATAAATAGCGAACAGAATACTTATGTCTTGAATAGAAGAGTTAGAGCTTGGGAATAGCGAGAAGGTGATTATTCGGTTGGGATCTTGTGTTGTTGGCGGTGAAGCGATGGATGGCACTAGGTGAGGAACAAGGGTTTGACCATCCTCATGGATGGTGAGAGTGGAAGCATTGTCAACCTAAAGGTGGTAGGTGACAATGTTGGCCAGGATGTTGAGCTTGGTGGATGCTTGCTTCTGCTTCCAGGCATTGAATGAGGTGGATGTGGTCCAATTACCTTGGTCACTGGCGCATGGATTCATGTGGGGATGCAGGAGCCCATGACAAAATTCAATGTAGAAATTCTAAGGGAGGATGGATTAGCCTGAATGAATTATGAAATGCAAAGGGGAAAAGAAGGCGTCAAGGACACCTGTGTGAGGTGGGCATGCAATGGAACATATGCAGTACACAGAATCACATGACAAGTGTGGCCATCTGGGACGCCTGCAATGCACAACAGCATATAACCATGTGACCTTGTCGCATCAGCACTGAGTGGGCATTGGGGGTACCCACGAATAATGCAGCATCAGTGAGTAAAATAGCAAAATAAGCATAGTGTGAGCAGCATGAAGGGTGGGTGTCCCAGACGCCTGAACACTGAACAGAATGACAATAGGGACATTATCTTGCCTGCGCCTGCTAGCATTGTTAATAATCCTTGTTTGATTACTTGGAATGTTTTTCCTATCCTGACACCCCATCCATGAGTAACACAGGGGAACCCTTGAAGGCTCATTGAAGCATTCAAAAAAATGCCAATAAGTTGGTGCCATTGAGGACAATGGGGCTTGCATGGATTTGCCACATCCGCCAACCACAGGTCAATGACTCCATTTGGATCAGTAAACTTCTAAAAAAAGTGAATGACCTTTTTCTGACACCTAAGATACTCCCACAGCTCATGCTGTGACAATGACCCCAGATCCTCAACTTCCTTTTTCTATGCCATGTCCACCTCCCAACCATCTGGAAGTTCAAAAACATCTGAGTTCTTGTCCATGACAAGGTGTTCCAGCACAGCTGTCACCAAGTGTTCAAGATTGCGGATGTCCTCAGCAGATGCAAACTTCTGAAGCGCATCCCTGAGGACCTTAGGTAGAGCTAAGTATATGTAATTGTTGATTAGAATTCTACTAGTAATCAAATGAAGACTCACTGTTGTGAAGCTCATTGTTTGTCTTGTCATTTTGCACCTCCATGAACAGCACCTGGAGAGTCTGCTGCATCTTTTTGACTTCCTTGATCAATGCCTTGTCAGTGTATCACTGGAGGACTGTCAACTGCTTGTGAATTTGCTCTAAATACATTTTGAGCATTTTGATGGGGAGTTGAGCCCCTCACTGAATCTCTGTGTGATATCAAGCTGTGTGTAATGTACTGATCCGAGTGATTAAACTTACTAGCCCAGGCTTCATCCAACTTCTGCCATTGCTTTGTGACTATGGTTGCCTCCCACTTCAACCCCTTTCTATACCTATGCTATGTGTTGACGATGACCGCATCAGAGAAGTCCTTGATCTCTACGACCAAGAAAAGTGAGTCTTTTTGAAAAATGTCATCCCTGAATAGAGTCGACATGAGGTTTATCTAACTGAGGTATAAACCTGCACATCCTCAAGGTTGGGAAGCTATTGTCATTAGTTGTGAGTTGGTAGAGTTGTAGATAGTACATACTACATTTGATTTCACCTGAGCTATTGCCTCATACAGGGTAACTTTGCTGTCCTTGAATACATTGTCAACTATCTGATTGAACTTCCACATCCAAATGCTCAACTTGATGAAATCAGCCCATGTGTGTTGGCCCGCTGTGTTGTTATCAGTAAACATCCTTCTGAAATACTGAATGTGCAATGTTGGTGATTGACTTCAAAGGTTCTGTGCATAGATCTTGATGCTGTCAGTGACCAAGACTGACCATTCCTTGAGGTTGGAAGAGGGTGAATCTGGATCCACATAGTCTAGAGTTGTCCAAGAAATGCTCGTGACTTTTGTGAGGCCCTGCCAGACCATGCAATTCCAAGGTAAGCTATCTGTTTTTCCAAGAATGAGGAGTGCTGTGCTGATAGAGAGGGTAGGCCTTAGCGAGAATCAATCAGATCAGTACTGGACCAGTCACCTTTTTATAGTATAAGTATCAACCCTCACCCTGATGCTATTAGTAGTCACCATGATCAAACAGTGAACTGACATGTCATTTGATCAATCAGCTGGACACTTCAAGATCCATGTCACTCTTTGAATGTGAGTTCAAATCTAGAAATCTCCATCATTAGTTAACCTGTACAAATTGCATCCCATTCAGGGGGTCTCAGACGCTGTCACTGCAGAAGCAATCATTTCAGCATTTTTGAAAAGCAGTCAGAGGGGCAGGGGCATCTAGGACACCTGTGTGCACAGTGTGTCTCACATTTTTCTTGTTTCTGTTCTCATTCTTAAAATGAAGGTGTCGTGGATGCCTGCAGGCAGGAGTGCATCACAACCAAGCACAATGTGGCATGCATGCAGCAGCATAAGTGAGCAGGTGTCAGTGATGCCCACATGTATGAGGTGAGTTCATCTGATCACCCCAAACATGCAAGCAGGTGTCCATGATGCCCACTTTATCAGCTTCCAATCTGTCTAATAGGGCTGGCATATGCAAGCAGGAGTCTGGGATGTCCATGTCTGCAGTGAGTTCAGCTAACCAATTTCAGAGTTTGATCACCCTGCCTGTGCAATCTGGGTAGTGTACATGGTGCATGTGGATATTAGTAAACCTGACTCACCTTATATATGTGTGAATGTCAATCTTATGATGTCATGTAACCATACCACACATATGAGCATCCTGGACACCTTCAGGCCAATTAGTAATACCCTCACACAATATAGCATTCTGTGAACAATTGCCACCATAGAAATTCATCTTATAATTTAAATAATATACTTGCTTGCTACTCCAATGTAGAGTTCAATCTTGCTCCATTATATTGTATATTTAAATTAGGTTTATAGGGCCTTACTATATATGGAACCCTACCTTCCTAATTCAGCCTTTTTATGATTATGGTTAGGGTTCAAATTCTACCTAGGAATCCAGCAAACAGTCTCATAACCTAATCTAACCTAAGCCAGGAAGCAGGCCCTACTTCAACTTAGGTCTGTGGTCAGTTTCCACAGTCACATGATCAGTTATCTAACGAGCCAAATGGGATGTGGCTTCTGGTATTCACCAGATATAACACAGCTGACTAATACTTGGTCCAACCAGCAATGATCTATGATGGCAGGTTTCAAATGGCTGTGGTAAAGAACTACTTAGTATAGCTTTGAACCAATTGTACTGTGTTTGGCCCAAAAAAGGATATTCTCCCATCAGTCTACCCAGGATAATACAAAATCATGGTGAGCCGTACTAGTTTCGATTAGTATATCCTAAGATAGTGTGGATTTAGTGGTGTGTGCTCCTACTGATGAGACCAAAAGGTTGAAACCCATAATCAGGCCTTTAGTGTAGACAAGTGGTAGGGTGGTAGCTAAGGCTATACACCACCAGTGTTGTGATATATGACTGGTAGTCAAGTACTCTATCATGGCCCAAAAAGGTAATCCCTTGCTAAGACAAAAAGTGTTATCACCTTACCAGCTTTAATGCCTCACCTTGCTGCTTCACAGCTCAGCTTGGCTTGTCTAACCTAATTAAAAACCGGAAAGATCCAAGTGATACCAGCAAGATCTGATTTTAATTTCTGCTGCATCTATCTCCACTCTTCCACATTTTATTAATGATTCATGCATGACTCTTTCCTGTACAAGTACAGATAAGAGTCAAGAAATTCTTTTTATCTATTCACGAGAGGTCTGATGAGTCCCTGGACAAAATAGATGGTTGAGTGCTGGTTGCCCTCAGTCTACGTAATACCTATCTGGCAACCCATCCTACACTATCCTGCTCACACTCTTGCTTTGCTCGAGTGCTCACTCCCCTGACCATGGTCCTGAATTTCATGTAGGGCTACAATAAATGTATCCTCCAAATTCTGTTGATCAAAGGAATTAACTTGCTGTGAAACTTCAGCAGCTTCATGTAGAAATTGTGTTTGCCTGTTCTTCTACTATTAGAGTAGAAAGATGAGCATGTTGAGGTATAGCCTCATCTACATCCACATTCTCCCACTCATTTTCCCCACCCTCTACATGTTCATTGGCAGTTTTATGTTGCATGTCATAGTAGTGATTTAAAACATCTGGATGGAGAGTGATTTCATCATTTATGTAGAGTCCATGCTCAAGCTGTCCCAAAAGGTGCATATTCTGAAGATAATAACTGTCATATAATGCTATAGTTCAAACATAGAATTGCACATATATTGGAACTCTGATTGTGTTCTTTACTAGAAATTAGATGTGCATTCCATTCTACATAGAATGTAGCACAGTCTGCATTAATCTTTGCAAGAAAGAGATAGTGAAGTAGCCAAAGGTGATGTTGATTTTCATGATCAAAATAGTGTAGGCACTCAAGCCAGTATAGTGTTAATGCCTTACCAACAATAATGCCTTGCCTTGCTGCTTTGCAGTGTGGCTCAGCTTGCCTAATCATTTTTTCCAGGAGTTTTGGACCCTCCAAATCCATTGGTGATACTCCCAAGGTCCCAAAACATCATCTTAATCATGATCCAAGATAGATACCTACAACACTCTTGTTTGATTTTTATCTCAAGAATGTAATCCCAGATTTTCATGATTAAGGGCTCATAATGATCATAGAGACAGCCTCTAAATTATGGTATCATTATCCAATCCAATATATGATTTCAAGTTTGAGACTTATCTCCAAAATGACCATATAAATATTAGATAGTATATTATGACATTTTTTCACATATTTGGAAGAACAAGATGGTTATGGCATTCTAGTCTGTCTGCTGTGATGTTAGTGAGAACCCATGCTAGAATAGTGTGAACATACAGTGTGTGCATGCTTGGATACATGAGGAACATACTATACATTAATCATTACCACTATCATGTCAGAATACAAGTGTATGCTCCACTCTTGTGATTACCACCAATTATATTCTATGCACCATGTGTTCACTTGTGATGTAGTATGCTACACCACCCCCTTTCAGCAGTTTGGGATATCTTTTAAACTTTTAGCCATGGTATCTTATATATGTAGGAATGAGCAATCGCTCTTCTCAGTCCATTGCATCACACAACAACCGAGGTGAGCTACTACTCTACTTATTACCCTCCCATTTGACTTACACTGTACATAGTTTACTTTACTAGGTGAATACAAGTCAGTCTGTTGCATTGCACAACAACTGAGTATACTTTACTAGCCACACTCTTGTTTCCCACTTGGTCTTTGATATCTAACAGGTTATGAGCCCTGCTGTTTCACACCTCTAAATACAGAAGAAATTAACAGCTCACTACTTTTACACTGATGTCAACTGTTCCTGTCACTACTGATACATTGCCCAACAACATGCCCAAACTTGATATAAAAAGCACAAATTGGATGATATTCACCTTCTATTTCCAAGTCACTGTCAAAGTGAAGGATATGTGGAGGAACTTTAATGGAACTTCCCCCAAACCAAACTATAACACCCCCATGTTGATAATAGAGACTGAGGAGATAATGAAATGGCGTAAGAATGAAAGCATCTTGAAACACCTGCTTATCCAGCAGATCCTGGACTCAACCACACTGAAAATCAGGAAACTCTCTCCTGTCAAAGCCATGTGGGATGAGATTGTGCGCAAATACACGAAAAAGGGAATGTATACTCAGACAGACCTATATACCCAATTCCTACACTCCAGGATGTCAAAAGGTGGTGAAGTCCATCATTTTTTGGACAGACTGCAGACAAAGTGCGAGGAGCTAGCATCAGTGGGGGTAGACATTGATAAAAAGAATTATAAATTGACTATCATGAAGTCACTACCTGGATCCCTTGCAAACTTTGCCTCTAGTCAGCTTGTGACCACTCGGCTATTTAGCTCCACCAAAACAATAGAACCTGACATCCTAATCTCACTTATTACCGAAGAAGCTGAACAACAAAGGGGAAAATATGCCACTAGGATGGACATCAAAGACCATGATGAAGCAATGACTGTGACATTGTCCACCAGAGAGAAAGGATGAGGCAGAGGAAAGCATGGTAAACAGCCAAAGCACTTGTGTTGGACCTGTAGATTGGACCAACACCTAGCTAAAAACTGCAACCAAACCTCAAAAAGTGAGAGCAAACAGAAGGCAGCTCACCTGAGTGATAGTGCCAATGTTGTCAAGCTTGACACCAACTCCAAAGATGGAGTATTTGGAGTAATTGACAACAACAATGACAGTTTCCTGCTAGACTTGTCATCAGCAGCATTAGACGAGAATGAGGACTGGTTCTCAGTCATTGAAGAAGACAGTCCTGACAACTGTTAGTGGGACTTGGATGAGGAAGGACAAGCAACCAAGGCCAGTAACAAAGAAACATTGACCGATGATGCTGGTCCCTCATACCCCCATATAGACGACCTGGAGAATGTTGCTATACAGACCAGTGGTCACCTGCAGAGTCCTCACCACACCATTTTGTATGACTTGGGTACCACTTGTTACATTTGCCCAGATTGTGACTGCATGCTAAACCTACAGATGATCCCCCCAAAATCATTTGCCACCATGAATTAGCAAAAATTCAGTGCCACTGCAGTTGGCAACCTAATTATCAAGATACCAAATGAGCTAAAAACATCCAAGCTACGTCTAACAGAAGTTCTGTACTCACAAGAAGTGGGGTACAAATAAGTGTCAATCAGCTGGCTCGATGAAATGGGTCTCTCAATGACCTTTGCTAAAGGCTTCTATACCATTCATGATGCTGATGGAACAACAATTGGCCACATACTATGATCTACAAAGGGCCTATATCACATCATACATGAAGGGGAGGATAGTGCCACCACCATGAAAAAGATTACTGTGATGGAACTACACCATCACATAGGCCACATTATACCATCTGCTGCTCATTGACTTGCTAAAAAAGGTTTGGTCAGTGGACTTGAATTCGACCTCACTGTACCCAACATCTTTTGTGAATCATGTGTATATGCAAAGGCAATACAAAAACCCATCATAAAGCAATATGAAGGACTGTGCACTAATGGAACTGGCAATGTCGTCTATACCAATATCTGGAGACTAGCACCAGTCACCATGTTAGGCAGATGGAGATACTATGTCACCTTTACTAATGACCATACTTGCCTTATCCACCCACACCTGCTGTGCCAGAAGAGCGACACCTTCAAAGCATACTATGGATTTGAAGCCTGGCTAGATCATCAGCTTACAGCAAAGATAAAACTCCTCCACTTAGATCAAGGGGGAGAATATCAAGGGAAGGAATTTACCTTGTATCTTCAATGCCAAGGCATAGCACAACACTTTATAGTGCATGACACCCCACAGCACAATGGTGTGGCTGAGTGACTCAACCAGATCATTCTAGAAAAAATCTGCATGATGTTGCACATGAGCAGACTACCAAGGCATCTGTGGGGAGAAGTGGTGAGGCATGCAGTGTGGTTAAAAAATTGAACACCTATCAAGATGCTCAAGGGCCATTCACCCTATGAAGTCACACTGGGGCATGTACCCAACCTAACTCATTTGCAAGACTGGGGAGCTGTTGTTTATGTCAACACTGGCACTGGATCGAAGCTGGGTGGCCATGTTGAAGCTGGCTAATGGTTAGGGATTAACAACCATATAGAAAACGCCTGCCACATCTATTGGCTGTCGAAATGCTCTGTGACCATTGAGCACAATGTGTATTTTGATGCTGTGCCTAGTGCTGTTAAGGGGGAGGAACCAATTGCCACCTTAGACAACAGTACCTCAACATAGCCACACCACCTGTCACACTGCCCCCACCAAATCCCACCAAATCCCCCGGTAATGCCACTATGCTACCTGCACATGACATCCCATTGTTACTGTTGACACCGCTTCCATCACCATTTGCATCACTGCTGCCCACACCTCACAATCCTCCCATTAGCAACCCTGAGCTCAAATCACACAACAAGCATCTTTGAAAGCCCAGCCAGCAAATACTCAACATTATTGCTGGAAAGGCCACCTCAATCTCACTCCCTTGTGGCATTCAGGCTTCTGATGTCATTGCTGAAAAACTGCCTACACCATTCTCTACTATTCTTGAAGCAGAGGAAATGGCAGAGCAGATCCTCAGTGCAATCGACACCAGGTATGAGCTCGATTACGACAACTGTGAACTAACCATGCTCATTGAACAAGCAAGTACCATAGCTGAAGCACTCAAGCCTACCACCCTTGCTGATGCCCGATGCCACCCTAGACTGGCCCCAATGGGAACAGGGCATACGTGAAGAGCTCAAAATGCTCAAGAAAGCCAGTACCTGGGAGCTCACCGAGCTTCCCTCTGGCGCAAACCTGGTCAGATCGAAATGGATATTTCACATGTGAAAAAGGACGCCACAGGAAATATCATCCATCACAAAGTGCATGCCTTGTTGCCCAAGGATTTTCACAGGTACCCGATATCGACTACTTCGATACATGTATGCCCCTGTTGCCAAGCTTGCCTCAACCTTGAACCATCCTCACTCACAGTGCTTGCCTATGACCTGGAAGCATCCATCTAAATGGTGACATTACAAGGGAACAAGCAGATCTACATGTGCCAGCCACCTGGATACGCTGATCCTACCCATCTGCATGGCATGTATGCCACCTAGAAAAGATGCTCTACGGATTAAAGCAGAGTGGTTGTCGATGGTACCAGAAGTTAGTTACTATCCTAGTGACAAACCTTCGCTTTCGACAGTGTGAAGCCGATCAAGCGGTATTCGTAAAGTGTGCCGGCAGCTCCCTCACTATCATCGTTGTACACGTTGATGACTGCACGAGTCGCTGCCACTACCACTGAGCCCATCGCCACTGTCAAGACCCAACTCACACAGTTTGTCCAGGTAACAGACCTCAGTGAACTCCATTGGCTGCTCAGAATTGAGGTAATGTGTAATCGTGACAGAAGGACACATGTTGTCCCTCTCACAACGAACATGTATATTGAGTCAATCCTCCACCACTTCAATCTTGATGAACTGAAGCCCATCTCAATGACACTCATGGAGCCAAGCACCAAGTTGACCACCAGCCAATCACCCTCCACTGCCGCCAAGTATGCTGCTATGCAACACATCCTGTACCAGGAAGCTGTCGGATCACTCATGTATGCCACACTCGGGACCAGACCTGGCATATCCTATGCAGTATCTCAGGTATCCCGCTTCTCATTGAACCATGGACAGGCGCATTGGAACATGCAGTAAAAAGAATCTACCACTACCTACTTGGCACAAAAGACTTAAAGCTACTCTATGGTGGACTTGGAGAAGAGAAAGCACTCGCTGGCTATACAGACATGCAGATGGCAGTGTCACCGAGGACAGGCACGCCATCTCAGGGTATGCATTCCTCATTGATGGAGGCATGCGGTGTCATGGAGCTCAAAGCGACAAGAAATCATGTTTCGCTCTCTACCACAGAAAGCGAGTATGTTGGTGCCACGCACATGCTGCCAAAGAGGCCATGTGGCTTCATGCCCTCATTTCATTCCTTTTCCACCCACTGACTGAGCCCATGACTCTTTTCTCGGACAATCAATCTGCCATCGCCCTCACGAAAGATCACCAGTACCATGCATGCACAAAACACATCAACGTTCATTTCCACTTCATTTGCTGGATCATCGATGACAGCAAACTCTGTCTCATTTTCTGCCCCACGAGCGACATGGTCGCAGACGTCTTCATGAAGGCGCTGCCCTCTCCAAAAGTCAAACACTTTGCCGCGGAACTCGGACTGCACACAGCTTGAGGGGGAGTGTCGGAATACAAGTGTGCGCTCCGCCCTTGGGATTACAACTGATTATATTCTATGCGCCATGTGTTCACTCACGATGTAGTATGCTACACCGCCCCCTTTCTGCAGTTCAGGATATCTTTCAAACTTTTAGCCATGGTATCTTATATACATATGTAGGAACGAGCAATCGCTCTCCTCAGTCCGTTGCATCACACAACAACTGAGTATACTTTACTAGCCGCGCTCTCGTTTCCCACTTGGTCTTCAATATCTAACATATTATCCCCAATCTTCCACTTGATTGACTCATACCAAGACTTGTAGCGATTGTAGGCAGTGTACCAGATGCCATTAGCAATGTCTTGACATATCCAGGGCCATGGGATATGGTGCTGGAGTGCAGACCATATCCAGATCACATGTAGTGGGTCAGACATGTCTTCCCCAAGTGCATCTGTGGGGCAATCAAGTGTAGCCAACATATGCTCAATGAACCTGCTGCCTGCCTCACCCTCATCATCATTTCTTGCTTTCTTTCTTTTTCCCCTTTCTCAGGCCACAGAGTCATGGTCATCACTGTTGCCATTCATCTGCAAAAATAACTATTACTATGTAGCACTATATAGCAACCATTCTTGCCTTGGTTTTCTTCACTATATAGGCTATATAGTGCTATGTAGTGCAGACACTTCTCTCAAGACTATATTGTTCACATAATGAGTGTCATTGCATGACCATTGAATATCCATAACTGGTACAACACCATGATGTAGCATGAGTATTAGTCTGTATTGATCTTCTCGCCATCCATCTCAATATCCACATCCTTGAAACTATCTTCAGGCTCCTCTTCCACCTCATCACCCTGTTCTTCAACTACCTCATTGGCCTGTTCTTCATCTATCTCTTCCTGTCCTTCTTCTCATTCCTCAAAGTACTCTCAAATTGCATTCTTGAATGCACAATCAGGGACTGCCTGCTTTGTGTCTGCCATAGTAGCAGATGGCATGCCCGCATGCACACTGTCAACTATATCAGAGTGAGCCAATGTATTTAGAAACCTGCAAGTGACCTACCACCCATTGTCATACACAAGTTGCAGCAATTCAGGAAGGAGGCCATATTCCACAGTCGCGGTAGCAAACTTGTTGAGACAGGCCAGATGGCTATTGTAAATACTATACCCTTGTAATTGTCTTTTGAGAAGTTGATCAGTTCCCACTTGCTGGATGCCCATTTGTCAAATCCACACTCAATTTAAAAACTTCATGAGAATGACAAATCATAAGTAAATTACACCTACCACCATGAGTGTGATTGCAAACACAATATGAGGGAATGGATAGTAGTATTGTTTCCAACAAATTGCAATATCATTCTTGTTCTTAAATAATGACTTGCTGATGACTTGTTGAATCACAGGTTCAGCGTATATTCTCCTGTGTTGGTCAATGGTTGTGCCATGTGTTTTGACATACATTTGAGTGAATGATAAGATGGTTACCCAAGGAATTTACATGGAAAACAAAGGCCTTGTCCTGCTTGAGCCTGCACATAAGATCATGATTTTTGATTTGTACCTCGTTGTCTGCACTTGTGTTGAATCCGAATATTGTGGTGACAACAGAGCATGCCTTTGTCTTGAACTGCCCCTATATGTTTGAGCTTCATTTTGTAATCTGTCATGAGAGTGAGCATATGCACTGAATAAAATATGTACACCTACTAGTCTGGAAATTGCCTTATTAAGGGCAATGTCAGTCTTGTGGTGTTTGCATGCACGAGACCATACACCCTCTGCCCATTTAAATTCCTTAATGCCATCAGGGAATGGGTCCTCAGTGAGCATGTGGGCATCATCATAGAGCTCAATAGTGGTATCAATGACAGAGCACATTGCCTCATCATAATTACTGGCCTTGGAGTTCTTTAGGTTGTTGTTTAGCATACCGATGGCAAGTGTTGTCAGGCTCAGAGTACCAGAGGAGTCTGTCTGTAAGTCCATAGACTTTGCATTGGAGACATCTCCATATGCCTCCTCATCATCACTGCTAACAATGTTGTGCTGTACATGTTTCCTTAGCACTGGACTTGGACTTGGAACCTCAGCCAGCCTGAGAAAATATACACTGGCTAGGATGGAAGATGTTGCTGGTATGATGAGATGTGGACTGGAGAATGGTGGTGGGAAGTGCAGGTGAGTCAGAGTGGCTATACAGTATGTTATCAGTGTACCATACATTTATTGTAGAGCTGACTGCCAGAGGGAGTCACCATTGCACCTGTGATTTTGGCATTCAATAAGACTAAGCTATCATCATTCAAAGGGGACAAAAGTGCCTGGCCTGTCTATCTCAGTATAGGAAATATCTTGAAAGGAGTTTGTCATCAGTCTGGGTGCCATGCATTCATTTTACTCAGCTACAGTGGCTCAAAAAAGTGTCCCAATGTTTGGCTATTTTGCAAAGACTTGACATTTGCAAAAGAACCAAAAGGTATAGTAACTATCAAACCACTATCCAGTTGGACCCTCACTATGAGCACTATGTTACTATCCAGTACTGGACAGCACTGGACAGTTAGTCCTGTTTTTACTGATGTAGGCTTAATCACACTGAGATTTCGAGGGAGTTTCTCTTGGGTAGATAGGGTGATGCTTTTCTGAATTTGGGGGTGTGTTGTAGATCACACAAAATCCAGTAGGCATCATTGGATGACATTGTTCAGAGGTCCTGGATAAGGTCCCAAGACACTTCAATCATTCTGGTATCATGAACAAAAGACTTTTGGTGTTTGATGCTGCAATCAACATTAGTGTTTTCCACCTGAGTTTTCATCCAGCATACAGACCAGGGATCTAGCATGTTCAATCATGAATGAGAGGATGTCTCTTCCTTTTATCAGGACTGCTTTGGGTGTTTCCGAGGGATTGTTCAAGCATCATTTGGTCCATCATCTTTCTTTGTTGATGATAGGGAGCATTGTATAATTATAACCTTTACCTCTGGTATTGGGAGGTTCACTCAGGTTTCATCTTATTCAGCCTCATTGTTGCAAAGGACAGCAAAGCAATTTGATTGCAATTACTTAGATAGTGGTACAGGAGAATGGCTGGTATACAAGGAGAAAAGACAAGTTCTGGATTATATCAGGAGTGTATTCTACTGCAGGTTCTGCCTGCTCTGCATCCATTATCATGGCATGAATTCTTTCAAACATCTCCAGAGAAACTTCTTGGCCATTGATTACAATGGCTCTGGCCTGGCAAGAGCAAGGACAAGGGGGGTGGTCAGCACAGGGCCAAGGTTTCAAACATTTGTGGCATACTCTAGCTGTGCATGCTTTATCTAGCTTCATAGGAGTGCCTTGACCAGTAAATGTACCAGTCATGTTTGAGTGAGGTCAGGCTGCAGAAGTGGCTACAGTGGCAGAGAGAGGACCAGCAGAAGTGGTGTAGCAGGGGCAAGGGATAAAGCAAGGGGTGTGTAGACAGGCCCTATAGTGTAAACCAATCTCTTTCTATTGGCAATTTCTGCCAAGATGTTGGTGGCTTTGACGAGGGCTTTTTCCCAGTCGTAAATGTTCATGGATTCTATCAGTGCTGGCTGATTCCTTTCTATGAACTCTACTATATCTGAATGGACCACTTGTCTTACAAGGTCTATTATGACCTGTTCATTGTACCTGATGTTGAACTCCACTTCTTCAGCATAGTGGTACAGCTTGGTGAAGTAATCCTCCACCATATCCTTGTTCTATTTTAGCCCCATGAGCTTTTGCTCCACTATGTGCTTGAGGTTCACCAGTTGGAAATTCTTCTTCAACCTTTCTTTGAAGCTTTCAAAGCTAAGGATGTGAACACCTCCTTGTGCCATCATAAGATTGCTGAATTTTCTAGCTAGGTTGCTACCTCGAAGGTATGACAGTACAATGAGGATTTATTTTGCAGCATCAACTCAAAGCCTGACAGGCAGAGGTTCATTATCCTCTACCAGAATACAAATTTCTTGTTGTTCCCATCATAGCACTCTGGTTTTGCCACTAATGATTTGCCCAGTTTGGGTGAGGGTGTGGGAAAGTCATGTGCTGCTGGGCAGGGATTTCTGGATGACAAGGAAGAGGAGGGTGTTGGCAGCAGGGGATGATGGGGTGAGGGTTGTTGTGGCAGTAAGGTTGCCATTGTCAGATTTAGAGAAGGTGGAGGTGGAGGTTCCACTGCTGTTTCTACTCTTTTTGCCACACATTGAATGCATTCAACCACATGCCTGCAGGGTCCATTGGTGGCACTGGATGCTGGCAGTGGAGGAGGGGGTTCATTGGAGTGACAGAGATAAGGCCTGGTGGGATTTGCCCATCTAGGAACCTAAATGAGGAATGTGCCAGCAGTTCTCTAGGTGTTGGGGCTTTCACAGGCAGTCATGGTGTCAGAGTAGAGGATGCAGTGTTAACTGCAATGTTTTTGATGGTGGCCACCATTGCCACAAATGCTATGCCCTAAGAGGGGCCTGGTGTTGATGTTGGTGAGCAAAAGCTCATTGTTAGTGGATGTAATAGAGAAGGATAGTGAGTATCTCAACAAGTAGGTTGGTTGGTTGGAGACAGTAGGTAAGAATGTGCCAAAGCATGTAATATAGGTTAGAAGGTTGTGAACCAGGTTGATGTGACATGGTGAATAAAGCCTAGTGAAGGAGGTACCAGGAGTGGCTGGTAGCAAGTGGAATCTAGGGATGGAAGCTACTGAGGAGCACTTGGCTGCATGCTCATAATTATGCAGAATGTGAAACATTTTCACCTCTCGCCCTATAGATATTTATGATACTTAGCTAACGAATGATTACATATTAGCTAAAGACCACGCCTAGGCCTATGACACTGTACGTACATCATGGAACCTCCTAAAACATCACATCATCATTCCAGCATATTCCATACCAGCTCTAAAGCTGGTCCATGCCCATACCTCACATCTATAAGTAGTAGCAGGTATGGGCATGGACCAGCTTTAGAGCTGGTATGGAATATGCTGGAATGATGATGTGATGTTTTAGGAGGTTCCATGATGTACGTACAGTGTCATAGGCCTAGGCGCATATTCTGTAGTAGATATGCATTCTTGGAATTGTCCTTTTACACTCGTAATTTCATTCTCAGGTGACACCAAGTGTTGTGGGCTCTCTTCCTTTCAAATTCCAAGAATACCCCTTGGTCGCTGGACACTTTGTCCCCCGACCATCTTTCCTCCATCACCACAGTCTCACTGTTATCTTTAATGATGTGCCTGTACTTTCTCTACTCCCCTCTCCCCACATCCATCTCTTAGAACAATTGTAGACCCTGACAGGTGTAAAACCCTGAAGGAGTTCAATTAGCAATATGCGTAATACCAGCCTACTAGGTGGTTGTGAGTGTCAAATACAGGCTACAACCAGGGGAGAAGATAAGGAGATCAGAGAACTGTTGGCCCCAACTATTTGCATCTATCTCATCTCACCTTCTGTTGCCCCCACAGTCTAGAAGGATCCGTTGGCGTTCGTGATACATGGACCGAGTTACACTCACTCGTCAAGGGTCTCTTTCTAGAACCACCTTCCCCCACCATTCCATGTAATTCCAGGCATGCTGCCAAGCACCACCAGGTCGCTTCCATTCTCTGATTTCACTTGTTGCCAGCTGCCCCTGGCACGAGCTTTGTTGGCCTTTATCCACCATGTTCTGTCAGCATAGTACACGCCCTCCTCTCATACACTGCCTGCTTTGGTGTTTTTGTACCCCCCAAGTCCAATCCAACAAGTTACTCATTAGAGTACTCACCAACCTTCTCATATTCCTAAATTAACAATATCAATGAATTATTTTAACTCTCCTGCACCAACCCCCGGTCCATCCTACCAGAGTACCTTCAGGGAAATGGCCATGGCACTTGGAGACATCAGGGCTGACACATTGGCCACACCCACCCCTCACCTGTCACCCATGGAGGCATCCATCCCTCAGAACCCAATGGCTGCCTTAGCACACAGTATCCTCCAGCCTGGAGTGCCCCCTGGCCTCATCCCCACCATGCCCACAAACCCTCTCCTCCACTGCCAACACCCTGTTCCACCGATGGACCTGATTGGAACATGGCTTGCTGCGTTTGACGCGTGGCAATGAATCTACATCAGAGCTAGAGTGGCAGCCAGCCCACTGCATTCTCCCCCACCTAACCTCGTGCAACAAACACTCCCTCCTCAACCATCTCCACTGTGACAATCCCTCCCCAGCTCCCCGCCATCCCCTGGAAGCTCACAGGAACCAGCATGAGGTTTCCTAGGACTATCTCCCAAGCTGGGGAAGTCTCTTGCCACCAAGCCAGAGTACTATGATGGCAACAAAGAAAAGTTCGTGTTATGGTGGTGAACAATGAAACTATACCTCTCCGGGTTTGAGACCAACCCCCACGACTATCAGAAGATACTAATTGTCCTCTTCTACCTTCAAGGTAGCAACCCAGCCGGGTGATTCAAAGACCTCATGACAGCACAAGGAGCCATCCACATCCTCACCTTCATGAGTTTTGAGGAGAAACTCAAGAAGAACTTCCAGCCCAATAATCTGAAGTGGATAGTGCAACAAAAACTCATGGCCCTCAAACAAGGCAAAGACACAGTAGAAGATTACTTCACCAAACTCTACCATTATGCCAAAGAGGCTGAATTTAGCATCAGGTATAATGGCTGCATCATGGTCAATCTCATGAGAAGGGTGGTTCACTTGAATGTGGTGGAATTCATGGAATGAAACCAGCCCACCCTCATCAGGTTGACGGATGTGCATCAGTGGGAGCCAGCCCTGGTCAAGGCAGCAGACATTCTCATGGAGATTGCAGACCAAAAGAGGTCAGTCTACACGACAGGGCCCATATACTCCCCTCACTTCATCCTCCGACCCCGATACACACACTCTACTGGTCCTCCTCCCATGGCTACAGCCACTCCTGTAGCCAAACCCCATCCCAACGCGACTGGCACCTTTGCTGATCAGGGCATGCCAATGGAACTGGATAAAGCACAGGCAGCTGGCGTCTGCCACAAGTGCTCCAAACCCTGGTCTTGCGTCAACCACCCCCTGTGCTCTCGTCCTCGTCAGGCAAGGGGAGTCATTATCAACAGGCAAGAAGTGGCCCTGGAAATGTTTGAGAGAATAAGGGCAATGATGATGGATGCTAAGCAGGCAGAACCTGTAGTAGAGTATGCCTCAAATGTCGAGAATAATCTGTCTTTTCTCCTTGTACAATAGACACCAGCTGCTCTACTATATACTACAATAAGTCATTGCAAGAAAACCACTTCGCAGTCCTATGCAGTGATGAGGCTGAATCAATGGAGGTCCAGATGAACCTCCTGAAAGGAAAAAAAAGTCACCATCTTAGTTGTCCCAAATCCGAATGGAAAGTAGGGTTTCACCCGTTGGTAAAAAGGGACGATGAACCCAACGACTCACCGACAATACTGCGAAAACACCCTAGAGAACCCAAACGAAAGAAAGAGATGTCCTCTTACTCCTGGCTGAATACACTGAACCCCTGGTCCATACAATGGATGAAGGCTCAGATGGAACATCCCAATGTTGAACAAAGCCTCAAACACCTGAAGTCCTTTGCCTATGATGCCAGGACAATTGAAGTATCTCAGGACCTTGTTCAGAAGCTCCGAGTAATGATGCCAGAGGATGTGTACTGGGTACTAAGGGACCTGCAAACCTCCCCCCCCTCCGATTTCGAAAAGCATTCCCATGTGCAACAAAAAGAAACTCTTTCAAAATTCCAGTAAACTAAGTACTTTGAGTGGAGAGCGAATAGAAGTTAAGGCCCTTATCGATTTTGGATGCACTGTGTCATCAATCCACAAAGACTTCATTGCTGAAAAGGGGGTGTAGACACACTTGTTACTCTGTGCTTTAACAGTGTATAATGCCAATGGCACTGCCAATGCTGGAGGCAAAATTGAAAAGTTCATCACCATTGAACTCCAAATCCAAGGACACAAGGAGCAGATTGCCCTGACAGTGACCAACAGGCGGCTGAACACCATCTTCCTAGGACACAACTGACTGAAGATGCATAACCTGGCCATCGACTGGAAGACAGGACAGATCTCGTTCTGATGTGCAAATGACAAGGTAGACTGCAAGGTGTACCCCCTGAACCCAGGAGAGCAGAAGGAGCTTGACACCTTCCTCGAGGAAAACCTTAAGTCTGGACACATATGCCCTTTCAAGTCTCCCTTCGCATTAGCGTTCTTTTTCATCAAGAAGAAGAATGGACGCCCCTGCCCCATGCAAGATTACCACAAGCTCAATGTGGTAACCTGTTGCAACCGATACCCCCTCCCCCTAATCGCCAAACTTGTTGACAAACTAAAGGCAGCAAAGTATTACACCAAGTTCAACATGAGGTGGGGGTACAATAATGTACAAATGGCAGAAGGAGATGAGTGGAAGGCCACCTTTTGGACCAACCATGGGCTCTTCGAACCTCTCATGATGTTCTTCGGAATCACCAACTCCCCAGCAACACTCCAGACGATGATGAATGCACTATTTAAGGAGCTGGTAGACCAAGGCATAGTGGTCATCTACATCAATGATATCATCATATTCACAAGGATGATAGAGGAACACTGAAAAGTAGTATGAGAGGTGCTACAGATACTGTGAGATGCCCACCTGTACCTAAGACATGACAAGTGCAACTTTGAAGTCCAAGGAACAGAATTCCTGGGACTCATTGTCACATAAGACAAGGTTAGAATGGACGTGAAGAAGGTCTCTGCCATTGCCGACTGGCCCGTCCCGACATCCAAGAAGACGCTTCAAGGTTTCCATGGATTCCTCAACTTCTACCAACAATTTGTTAGGAACTTCACCATGATAGTGTGCCTGTTCAACGCACTCACGTCGGTGAAGAAAGATTTTGTCTGGATAAACACTTGCCAGAAGGGAATCAAAGACCTTAAAACCATGATCACGAGTGTGCCCACCCTTGCTATGCCCACCAACAACAATGCCTACCATATTGAAACCGACGGTTCTGGCATTGGCATCAGCATGGTACTCTTCCAAAAGCACGATGGGACCTGGCACCCCATTGCCTTCATCTTCCATTCCCTCAATGACACAGAGAGGAACTACCACACGGCAGACCTCAAGATGCTCACCATTATCTATGCCCTCAATGAGTGGCATCAATATCTCCTCAACACAGCAGACCTGATCAAAATCCTAACCAACTATAAGAACCTCGAGTTCTTCTGCTGCCCTCAGAATCTTTTGTGCCATCAGGCCCGGTGGCAGCAGATCATTCAGGAGTACTCCCTGACCATCACTCACTGCTCGGGAAAGACAAACCCCGCTGACCCTCTGTCCCAGAGGCCAGACTTCAAAAAGGGGGTGGAATGCAACAACACTGCCCAAACCCTCCTTCCCGATACCCTTTTTTCACCTCCCTCATCCCCAATATCCATCAGTGCAGTCACCCCACCCAACACTCTCTCAAGGATAACAAAGCTACAGTACAAACTTGAGAAGTTTGCAAGAGAGGGGCTCGCAAAGAGCAACACCCATTGGATGAGGAAAAACGGGCTTGTAATGTGGAAGGGCCTCACGTACGTCCCAAATGATGAAATGCTATGAGAGGACATCATCATAGCAAATCACGACCACCCAATCATGGGATACCCCGGTGTAAAACAGACGTGCGACCTCATTATGAGTGAGTACTACTGGCTGTCACTCTAAAGGGACATCAAGGGATACGTCAGGGGCTGCGATGTGTGCCAGAAGGTGAAGGCCAAGATGACCTCCCTTCACACACCACTCCATCTGAACAAAATCCCATCCTCACCATGGGAGATCATTTCGGTAGACCTCATCAGCCCCCTCCCATAGCTGCAAGGAAAGAACGCGATCCTCGTTATAGTCAACCACTTCTCAAAGATGATTCACCTCACCCCAGTTGTGAACACCATCACATTGCAAGGAGTCACCACTATCTTCCATGACTAGGTGTTCAAACTCCACGGAACCCCCTAGAAGGTCATATCAGATCAAGGCGCACAGTTTGTGTCCTCATTTATGAAGGATCTGTATGCACTCCTTGACATCAAGGCCAACCTGTCCATGGTATACCACCCACAGATCAACAGGCAGACGGAGCGAGTCAACCGAAAGGTCAAAAAATACCTGTGAGTCTACATGAACCACAGGCAAATGGTATGGGCGGAATGGCTCCCGCTTGTGGAGTTCATGCACAATTTGCAAATGATGAGGGCCACCGGTGTATCACTGTTCCTACTCAACTATGGGCAACAACCCTTGATCTCCGACAAGTGGGTTGAGGTCCGGAATGAGTCAGCTATGGAGTTTGTGAAGAAGATAAAAGGTCACCACGAGGCAGCCAAAAGTGCATTGGAGAAAGTGACTGCAGCCATGAAAAAGAGTCATGACAAGCGAGCCACCCTGTCACAGAACTTTGCAGTTGGTCAGCAAGTCCTCTTTGAGGGGACCCACATCCACACCAACCAACCAACAAAAAAGTTCATTGACAAGTGTTATGGCCCTTTCAAGGTGAAGCAGAAGGTAGGCAAGGTGTCATACAAGCTGGAAATCTCAAAGACGTGGCGTGGCATCCACCCTGTCTTTCATGAGTCACTACTCACACTGTACCACGCTAGTACTGTGAAATCGCAAACCAGACCAAAACCACCACCACCAGTGATTGTCCAACAGGAGGAGGAACACAAAGTCCAGGAGGTGGTTGATTTAAGGAAATGTAGGGGGAAAACTGAGTACCTCATACACTGGAGGGGCTACCTGTGAGAGGAACACATTTGGGAACCCAAGGCAAACGTCGGGAATGCCTTGAAGCTTGTTGAGAAGTTCCACACCACCAACTCCTCAGCGATCCACTCCCTCACCAAAGCATGTGATTGCCCAATGTGCACACACCAAACCACCCTCTTCGCCAACATGACCTTCCGTGCCTATGCCACATCCCTCAACCACCTATCCAACCACTTGTTCAAGATCCCACAACTCGGCTTGCAACCAACACTTTCCAGTATCATGGTTGACCGGGAGTTTGACCCCTGAAAAGAGGGTAATGAAACATTTCCCTATAGATATTTACGATACTTAGCTAACAAATGATTACATATTAGCTAAAGACCATGCCTAGGCCTATGACACCATACATACGTTATGGAATCTCCTAAAACATCATGTCATCATTCCAGCATGTTTCATACCACCCCTAAAGCTGGTCCATGCCCATACCTCACACCTATAAGTAGTAGCATATTCTGTAGTAGATACACATTCTTGGAATTGTCCTTTTACACTCGTAATTTCACTCTCGGGTGACACCAAGTGTTGTGGACTCTTTTCCTTTCAGAATGGTGGGGAAGTGGTTCTGTAGAAGAGACCCTTGACAAGAATGAATGATTGGCATATTAGAGGAACCAGAGAATGACTTCTGTACTACAGGGAGGGTGCATATGGAGAGAAGTCAAGATAAATTCTACTAACAAAATGTGCTACTTATATACTATGGGATATGCACATGGACCAGGTTTAGGGCTGACATGGAATGTTTTACATAATTGTTCTATATGACCTATAATATATGATATAATGTAATGGTCTAGACGAGGGGTTAGTTTGTTGTGTAACTGCTTTGTGGAATACTTGTTAGCTAAGTACTTGTAAATATATATAATAGAAGGAAAAATATTTCATCTGCTGCACAACATGCTAGGTCTCTAAATGAATCAGGCACTGCCTGGAGTTCTATCAGGATTATTGAAGTAGAGTGAGAGTAGGGGTGCAACATAATATTTTCTGAGTGATGTGGGAGAGAGGTTGGAGTACAGAGAGCCTATCCTTTTGATGGAAAAAAAGATGGTGTATATGGATGTGAAGACTATATGTTTGTGGTCTGCTTTGGACAAATGTACCCTGTGTTGGCAGCAGGTAGGAGACTAGTGTGGATAGATGTGATTATATGATCAGAATCAGTCACTGTCAGATAGGATAAACTATCTAGTAGTGCTCAGCTGCATATCAGGAATTATATGGAAAATGAGAAAGTGGTCCTATAAAAAACTCTTGATGAGAACATAAGATGCCTAGAGCAGGTTTGGAATCAGAGAGCAATGCTCTAGCTACAAGGGGGTGTGCAACTGGAAAAAGCAAGACAAATTCTAGTATTGCACTATATGACATTGCAGATAATTATGTAAACCTGTCTTGACTAGTGTAGGAGAATATGGATAGCTAGACACTCAGCTGATGATGGGGGCTAGTGTGCTATGCCTGATAGCAACATTATCTGTATTAATATAGTATATTTATATTTATATTGTATTAATTATCCCTTCAGTTACAGAAAATTATAAATCTATAAATCTATAATAAAAATGCCATGAAGAAAATCATAAGAAAAACCATAATTAAATCCTATTTAGTTTGTAATTTTATTTTGTAAATCAATTATCTTTTGCTTAATTAGCTAATAACATAAATAAAAATTC
>JAGTXK010000184.1:0-12169 GCA_019096195.1 Boletus sp. NGJ
AAGACGAACAAGATGAATTATAAAAGAAGATGAAAACAACGTTGCAACAACAACAACAACCAAGAAGAGGAGTCTCCTTCGGCTGTTCAACTTATACCTAAGAAACATTCCAGTAAAATGACATCCCAGAAGTTTGCATAAGACTGACCCCCTACTTGCAAACACATCATCGGACTGGTTAAAGCAAATACATCTAGAATTATCACACGGTAAATCGTTGGAGACTCTGTTTACGCTCTGGACGAAAGAGGTAAACTCTTCTATAGACATCGTCATTGACAAGACACTTAGTCTCTATCAACAAGCATCCTATTATTCTGGGGGCACATTCGATCCTCTGCTCACATTCAACGCCGCAACCTCGGCCGCAACCAAAAACAACAGGGAAAAACTCTATCCCCGAAAAGTGGGCTAAAGATGCTTGCATGAAGCACTTGGGACAAGAATAAGAAAACTTTAACCCAGTATAAACATCCAGTATTTTCAACCCAACTGGCAAATACTGCAGCGAACACGAAAGGCTTTCACTTCATAGTCCACGATTACGGTTCAATACATGTACAAATGTCCTATAACACAAGCATCCAAATTACAACCTTACCCAACAAGAAGACCCACCTATGAACGTGAAGGAACCTAGTGTCGTCGCTAGCACCTCCCACCTCGACTAGGAACGTCAAGAGAGGAATCAGAAATCTATACACATTGAATTCGTTTCGGTCGTCTGCAAGTTACTAGAACCTAACCGAGTGCTAAGAAGACGACCTCCAAGAATAAGCCAAGAAGAAAATGTTTCCCAAGACCATCAAAAACCGCAATTACGATCACGATGGCATCACAATCTAATAGATCCAGAAGCATCTATAACAATACTGCATTTCAACGGCATTAGGAACAAACCCCTTGAAATACTTTAAGAAACAACGCATCCTCATCGCAGCGTGGCAGGAGACAAAAATGTCATTGCATATATGCAACATTAGCATTCCGAACCACTGAGTTAAGGAAGACCGAGCCAGAGAAGGAAACAGTTTTGTTTTTCTGATCAAAAACTCCATCCAAGACCATTACACTGTTCTAACCGACAACGCTTCAGTCACCTAGAATGAGAACCGATCGCCATCACCTCAGAGAAACACCATCATAAACCTGCAACTTAACATCAGAAAACATCAAACATATTTGGGAATAGCGTATAATTAGACGAATCCAAACAAGGTAGGACAAATTACGACCCAACAAGTTCGTACAGTCATCAATCAACCAACTCATCATGATAGAAAACTGACCGTACTTTACTGAAACTATACTCAACTTGTCATTGAAAACAATGATCATTCACAACATATAGAAGGTTGGTATCAACATTCGAATCATAAAATCATGGAAATCTACAACTTCAGAGACAAGCATTCAAAACGTCATATAGTCAAACACTGAGTTCTTTTAAGAGGGTTTTGCCAATACTTTTAATCTCTACAAAGGAAATAGATTTGCCAAGGAAACAACATTTCAGATATTGGAACTTCAACAGACCAATGCCACTACTGTTCCCCATCGCCAAAATGCTGTAAAGGCAAGTCTCCCCCAATGAAACCAAGGAGCACGACGACAGCATTAGCGAATACGTCAATAAATTAGATAGTCTGTAATCTAAAGCCGCATCTTCTCAATCACAAGCAATCAGGGGAGTTGGAAGAAGGTGGTCATTGCCAAACCGAAAATTGGTTAAAATCATTACAAAATATAGGTTTAATAGCCAAAGACTCCAAAAGATATCTTATATAGAACAATAACAAATAAAAAGAACTCACATCTTTGAAGTTATTTAAAGCTGTCGTCTACTGAAGCTGATATTTTGAAAAAGTTGATCATTCTGCATATAATACTTGTGTTTTCACTGTGGAAGTTATCCAGGAAAGGATCGACATTTATGATTTTGTGGAGTCGATTGCATCATAGAATTAAGTTTCAATGTGGTAACATCTGAAATGTTTTCAAGAAAACAATGAATATGAAGTAATTTATTAAATTTAAAATATTTACTTACCATTTACTGAATCTAAAATATATTATAACTATATTTCTGTGAACACGAGGAAAATTTGTTGCATTTGCAAAAATTGTGTTCTTCTTCTTGATTCAAGAATTACATCCCTAAGAAAAACCATATTCAGAGAGAGTCAAAGCTTCTCACAATCGGATGTTTTGTGTCGATTTCTGTTTACCGGAATAGTATGCGTTTAGTAAACATGGATCTAGAAACAATCTTTTTTAAAAAAGTTAAAGACTTTAGGTAGTCACATAGAAAACGTTTAGTAAATGTTTGCATAGAAAATGCTTCAGATAAGCATTTTGTATCATTATATTTAGTAATTGTTGTACTTCGATTTCTAGCTGGGAGGTGTTAGTTACTTACATATTTTGTTACTTACATGTAAGTTACCTATGCCCACCCTGCATAGGTTGATGGGGAATGCGCCCTAAATTTCTGGAGTGAGCCCAGCGAACGGAAACTTCTGTTACAGAAAGGGAGTTAGTTTCTGAATAGCGAAGCGAAGCCACTGCGAAGCGGAGCTTTCAGAACAGTCAAACATAGGTCTATGTGGGAGTGCGTTCTACATTTCTGGAGTGAGCGCAGCGAACGGAAACTTTTGTTACAGAAAGGGAGTTAGTTTATAAATAGCGGAGCGAAGCCACTGCAAAGCGTAGCGAAGCGGAGCTTGCAGAACTGTCAGACATAGGTTAATGGGGAAGTGCGTTCTAAATTTCTGGAGTGAGCGTAGCGAACGGAAAACTTTTGTTTACAGAAAGGGAGTTAAGTTTATAAATAGCGGAGCGAAGCCTTTGCAGCGTAGCGAAGCGGAGCTTGCAGAACTGTCAGACATAGGTTAATGGGGAAGTGCGTTCTAAATTTCTGGAGTGAGCGTAGCGAACGGAAACTTTTATTACGGAAAGGGAGTTAGTTTGTGAATAGCGGAGCGAAGCTTGCAGAACTATCAGACACAGGTTGATGTGGAAGTGCAATCTACATTTCTGGACTGAGCGCAGCGAACGGAAACCTCTGTTACAGAAAGGGAGTTAGTTTATGAATAGCGGAGCGAAGCACAGCTACTACAAAGCATAGCAGAGCTTGCAGAACTGTCAGACATAGGTTGATGTGGAAGTACGTTCTACATTTCTGGAGTAAGCGCAGCAAACGGTAACTTTCTGTCACAGAAAGGGAGTTAGCTTATGAATAGCACTGCAAAGCGTAGCGAAGCGGAGCTTGCATAACTGTCAGACAGTGATTAAAGATTTTAGTCTTTGTATTAAATAAGAATCTAATTTACATTTTTAAAAACAGTCTGGCGAATTTCCACCCGACAGTGGACATTCGCCACTATGGCGAAATTCAACTGATGGGCGGAAATTCGCAAAAGCTTTGGCGAAATTCCACTATATGGATGGAATTTCGCCATATGGCGAAACTCCCTTAAAGAGTAAAATTTCGCCATAGCTTGGCGAATTTCCAACCGACAGTAGACATTCGCCACTTGGCGAAATTCCACTGTCGGGTGGAAATTCGCCATCAAAAATTTAGTTGTGGCGAATGTCCTATCACTTTGATAATGAACGTAGCAAACATCAACACACCTTACGTAGTTTTCAAAAATTTTGGGTTCGCTGATGAGCTCGCCCGAAGATGGGCGAGCGAGCATATAAAATGTGGAAGAATAATTCATAGCGACTGAGCGATCCCCAAAATCAATTGGACTGCATGTGAACCCAGATAAAACCAAGTATCTCTTGTCATCCAGATACGAGAGCTACTATTCAAGCCTGGGTCTAACCTTCAACATAGAAAACTACAAATTCGAAGCGTTTAGAGTTCAGTTCTAATCTTTAGTATATACTTTGGCTCCAGTAAACTGGCATCCTCCTGGGGTTGGCTCTAACCAAAGGTGAATTTCACATTTTTCACATGTTTTCGTTCGGTAGCTTCAGAGTACAAGGAGTTCACGTATCTTGGCAGTTCAGTTAACTCATCTAACACTACCTCAGATTAGATAATTCTGATACGTGGGAGTTGACAGTGGGCGGACTGCGAACGGCTTCAAAATCATGGAGGCCAATGTTTCGAAGCGAACTTTCAATTCTCGATGCAATCATGTACTTTATCTTGGATACGTTTACCTTCAACCCTATGTGATATGTCTTCTTAATCTCCAAAAAGCTCCACGACTTCTTCCCGCAGTGTCGTTGTCATCAGCAAAAACTAGGAGCTGAGTAGACTTGTTGTAAAATACATCCTTTCACACGATGGGTCTTAGAATCGCGGAGAATTTGTTGCAGGCACATGTTGAAAAAGTTTACAAGTGCATCGCCTTGTCGGAAACCTTGCATGGTGGTAAATTGATCCGATGTCTCGTTGCCGATTCTAACAACACTTACAATGTTTGCTAATGTGAGCTAACAAAGCCTGTTGATTTGCCTGTCACCACCAAACTTGAACAGTTCAGCAGCAATACCATCGACACCAGCACTCCTGTTGATTTTACAGGCGCTGGACGGCTTTCTTCTTGACTTTAGCAATGATAGGTTCTTCGGTGTCTAGATCGTCATAAATTGGTGGTTTGTTGAGAGCAGCCATGGATGTTTTAACTGCATCTCCTTTATGTGTCAAGATAATACTCTAGCCAGCGTTGTTTTTTTAGCCTTTTGGATTTCGGCGATGGTGGGTGTCTCAATCTCTAGATCGTCATAGACAGGTGGCTTTTTGAGGGCGGCCATAGATGTTGCAGCAGCCTCACCATTGAGGTTGTTCCGAAAATACTCTGCCAGCGGTTCATAGCTACATCAGCACTCAATAGAAGATTGTTGTTCTTATCTTTGCAGGAAAATGTAACTTGCTTTCGGCGATTTCGTTCGTTCACTGATCCTGTTGTAGATCATGATCATAGATACTCCATCAGGAGCAATCCAGGTAGCTTTATGAATCTCTTTTCTTTCCGAAGAATGAAATGCTTACAATCATGTTCAAACTCCTTTACCACTTCGAAATCATGAGGACCAATTGTCGCCTTCTCAATCTCCAAAAGGCTGTTCTCCATGTCCTTCTTTCCGCCGTCCGACGATGTCTCTTGTCACCTTTCTTGTGAATTGGATTAATCCAGCTGCAGTTCCATTGTTCGATCCAGGATTCTTCTGTCCAGATTGTTTTGATGATCTGACGGCTTTGGGGACTTCAGCGATGGTAGGTGCTTCGGTCTCTAGATCGTCATAAACTTGTAGTTTCGTGAGAGCAGCCATGGATGTTTCAACTGCATTTTCGTTAAGTGTGTCTTGATAATACTCTAGCCAGCGTTTCATAGCAACATCAGCACTTAACAGAAGATTGTTATTCTTATCTTTACATTGGAGTGTTACTTTCTTTCGCCGATTTTGTTTGCTCGTTAATCTTGTTGTAGAACTTTCTCAAATCTTTCGTATTTCGATATCCTTGAATTCCTTTCACTTGTTGTTCCTCGTGTTGTCTCCTCTTCCTACGAAATAATCTTTAAACCCGTTTCCTTTTTGCAGAAAAATTCTTTGTAGGTGTTGTTGCTGGAGGATCTTGTCTTAGTCTGGAGCCATTTTAGCGCGAGCTTCGATCGTACTCTCAAGCGCTTTCTTCACATTCTTTGTCGAAACCATAGTTACCTGTGGCTTGGTGGCCTTTTTTTCCAAGAACTTGAGAGACGACATTGGTCATTGCCTCAAAACATGATTCCAGTGCTCTTCCACTGACATATAGATGTGGGGATCAAGTTCTTCACTCAGCTTTGTCGTATACTCTCGGGCTATCGCAGGTTGTTTCAGAGCTTCGATGTGGTGTTTTTTTTGATGTGCTCGATGCTGTTATGATCTTATTTGAGATCTTTGCTTGAAACTGGGCTTTTACCAGGAAGAGGTCAGAACCAATTTCCGCACCTTTCATAGTTCCAGAATGCTAGAGGCGTGTCTCTTGTCGATAGCTACGATTCCACTTGAGTCATAGAGACTCCATCCGGAGCAACCCAGGACGCCTTATGAATCTCTTTTCGTCAAAAGAACATGATCATACGTATGATCATGTTCTTTTGACGAAAAGAGATTCATAAGGCGTCCTGGGTTGCTCCGGATGGAGTCTCTATGACTCAAGTGGAATCGTAGCTATCGACAAGAGACACGCCTCTAGCATTCTGGAACTATGAAAGGTGCGGAAATTGGTTCTGACCTCTTCCTGGTAAAAGCCCAGTTTCAAGCAAAGATCTCAAATAAGATCATAACAGCATCGAGCACATCAAAAAAAACACCACATCGAAGCTCTGAAACAACCTGCGATAGCCCGAGAGTATACGACAAAGCTGAGTGAAGAACTTGATCCCCACATCTATATGTCAGTGGAAGAGCACTGGAATCATGTTTTGAGGCAATGACCAATGTCGTCTCTCAAGTTCTTGGAAAAAAAGGCCACCAAGCCACAGGTAACTATGGTTTCGACAAAGAATGTGAAGAAAGCGCTTGAGAGTACGATCGAAGCTCGCGCTAAAATGGCTCCAGACTAAGACAAGATCCTCCAGCAACAACACCTACAAAGAATTTTTCTGCAAAAAGGAAACGGGTTTAAAGATTATTTCGTAGGAAGAGGAGACAACACGAGGAACAACAAGTGAAAGGAATTCAAGGATATCGAAATACGAAAGATTTGAGAAAGTTCTACAACAAGATTAACGAGCAAACAAAATCGGCGAAAGAAAGTAACACTCCAATGTAAAGATAAGAATAACAATCTTCTGTTAAGTGCTGATGTTGCTATGAAACGCTGGCTAGAGTATTATCAAGACACACTTAACGAAAATGCAGTTGAAACATCCATGGCTGCTCTCACGAAACTACAAGTTTATGACGATCTAGAGACCGAAGCACCTACCATCGCTGAAGTCCCCAAAGCCGTCAGATCATCAAAACAATCTGGACAGAAGAATCCTGGATCGAACAATGGAACTGCAGCTGGATTAATCCAATTCACAAGAAAGGTGACAAGAGACATCGTCGGACGGCGGAAAGAAGGACATGGAGAACAGCCTTTTGGAGATTGAGAAGGCGACAATTGGTCCTCATGATTTCGAAGTGGTAAAGGAGTTTGAACATGATTGTAAGCATTTCATTCTTCGGAAAGAAAAGAGATTCATAAAGCTACCTGGATTGCTCCTGATGGAGTATCTATGATCATGATCTACAACAGGATCAGTGAACGAACGAAATCGCCGAAAGCAAGTTACATTTTCCTGCAAAGATAAGAACAACAATCTTCTATTGAGTGCTGATGTAGCTATGAACCGCTGGCAGAGTATTTTCGGAACAACCTCAATGGTGAGGCTGCTGCAACATCTATGGCCGCCCTCAAAAAGCCACCTGTCTATGACGATCTAGAGATTGAGACACCCACCATCGCCGAAATCCAAAAGGCTAAAAAAACAACGCTGGCTAGAGTATTATCTTGACACATAAAGGAGATGCAGTTAAAACATCCATGGCTGCTCTCAACAAACCACCAATTTATGACGATCTAGACACCGAAGAACCTATCATTGCTAAAGTCAAGAAGAAAGCCGTCCAGCGCCTGTAAAATCAACAGGAGTGCTGGTGTCGATGGTATTGCTGCTGAACTGTTCAAGTTTGGTGGTGACAGGCAAATCAACAGGCTTTGTTAGCTCACATTAGCAAACATTGTAAGTGTTGTTAGAATCGGCAACGAGACATCGGATCAATTTACCACCATGCAAGGTTTCCGACAAGGCGATGCACTTGTAAACTTTTTCAACATGTGCCTGCAACAAATTCTCCGCGATTCTAAGACCCATCGTGTGAAAGGATGTATTTTACAACAAGTCTACTCAGCTCCTAGTTTTTGCTGATGACAACGACACTGCGGGAAGAAGTCGTGGAGCTTTTTGGAGATTAAGAAGACATATCACATAGGGTTGAAGGTAAACGTATCCAAGATAAAGTACATGATTGCATCGAGAATTGAAAGTTCGCTTCGAAACATTGGCCTCCATGATTTTGAAGCCGTTCGCAGTCCGCCCACTGTCAACTCCCACGTATCAGAATTATCTAATCTGAGGTAGTGTTAGATGAGTTAACTGAACTGCCAAGATACGTGAACTCCTTGTACTCTGAAGCTACCGAACGAAAACATGTGAAAAATGTGAAATTCACCTTTGGTTAGAGCCAACCCCAGGAGGATGCCAGTTTACTGGAGCCAAAGTATATACTAAAGATTAGAACTGAACTCTAAACGCTTCGAATTTGTAGTTTTCTATGTTGAAGGTTAGACCCAGGCTTGAATAGTAGCTCTCGTATCTGGATGACAAGAGATACTTGGTTTTATCTGGGTTCACATGCAGTCCAATTGATTTTGGGGATCGCTCAGTCGCTATGAATTATTCTTCCACATTTTATATGCTCGCTCGCCCATCTTCGGGCGAGCTCATCAGCGAACCCAAAATTTTTGAAAACTACGTAAGGTGTGTTGATGTTTGCTACGTTCATTATCAAAGTGATAGGACATTCGCCACAACTAAATTTTTGATGGCGAATTTCCACCCGACAGTGGAATTTCGCCAAGTGGCGAATGTCTACTGTCGGTTGGAAATTCGCCAAGCTATGGCGAAATTTTACTCTTTAAGGGAGTTTCGCCATATGGCGAAATTCCATCCATATAGTGGAATTTCGCCAAAGCTTTTGCGAATTTCCGCCCATCAGTTGAATTTCGCCATAGTGGCGAATGTCCACTGTCGGGTGGAAATTCGCCAGACTGTTTTTAAAAATGTAAATTAGATTCTTATTTAATACAAAGACTAAAATCTTTAATCACTGTCTGACAGTTATGCAAGCTCCGCTTCGCTACGCTTTGCAGTGCTATTCATAAGCTAACTCCCTTTCTGTGACAGAAAGTTACCGTTTGCTGCGCTTACTCCAGAAATGTAGAACGTACTTCCACATCAACCTATGTCTGACAGTTCTGCAAGCTCTGCTATGCTTTGTAGTAGCTGTGCTTCGCTCCGCTATTCATAAACTAACTCCCTTTCTGTAACAGAGGTTTCCGTTCGCTGCGCTCAGTCCAGAAATGTAGATTGCACTTCCACATCAACCTGTGTCTGATAGTTCTGCAAGCTTCGCTCCGCTATTCACAAACTAACTCCCTTTCCGTAATAAAAGTTTCCGTTCGCTACGCTCACTCCAGAAATTTAGAACGCACTTCCCCATTAACCTATGTCTGACAGTTCTGCAAGCTCCGCTTCGCTACGCTGCAAAGGCTTCGCTCCGCTATTTATAAACTTAACTCCCTTTCTGTAAACAAAAGTTTTCCGTTCGCTACGCTCACTCCAGAAATTTAGAACGCACTTCCCCATTAACCTATGTCTGACAGTTCTGCAAGCTCCGCTTCGCTACGCTTTGCAGTGGCTTCGCTCCGCTATTTATAAACTAACTCCCTTTCTGTAACAAAAGTTTCCGTTCGCTGCGCTCACTCCAGAAATGTAGAACGCACTCCCACATAGACCTATGTTTGACTGTTCTGAAAGCTCCGCTTCGCAGTGGCTTCGCTTCGCTATTCAGAAACTAACTCCCTTTCTGTAACAGAAGTTTCCGTTCGCTGGGCTCACTCCAGAAATTTAGGGCGCATTCCCCATCAACCTATGCAGGGTGGGCATAGGTAACTTACATGTAAGTAACAAAATATGTAAGTAACTAACACCTCCCAGCTAGAAATCGAAGTACAACAATTACTAAATATAATGATACAAAATGCTTATCTGAAGCATTTTCTATGCAAACATTTACTAAACGTTTTCTATGTGACTACCTAAAGTCTTTAACTTTTTTAAAAAAGATTGTTTCTAGATCCATGTTTACTAAACGCATACTATTCCGGTAAACAGAAATCGACACAAAACATCCGATTGTGAGAAGCTTTGACTCTCTCTGAATATGGTTTTTCTTAGGGATGTAATTCTTGAATCAAGAAGAAGAACACAATTTTTGCAAATGCAACAAATTTTCCTCGTGTTCACAGAAATATAGTTATAATATATTTTAGATTCAGTAAATGGTAAGTAAATATTTTAAATTTAATAAATTACTTCATATTCATTGTTTTCTTGAAAACATTTCAGATGTTACCACATTGAAACTTAATTCTATGATGCAATCGACTCCACAAAATCATAAATGTCGATCCTTTCCTGGATAACTTCCACAGTGAAAACACAAGTATTATATGCAGAATGATCAACTTTTTCAAAATATCAGCTTCAGTAGACGACAGCTTTAAATAACTTCAAAGATGTGAGTTCTTTTTATTTGTTATTGTTCTATATAAGATATCTTTTGGAGTCTTTGGCTATTAAACCTATATTTTGTAATGATTTTAACCAATTTTCGGTTTGGCAATGACCACCTTCTTCCAACTCCCCTGATTGCTTGTGATTGAGAAGATGCGGCTTTAGATTACAGACTATCTAATTTATTGACGTATTCGCTAATGCTGTCGTCGTGCTCCTTGGTTTCATTGGGGGAGACTTGCCTTTACAGCATTTTGGCGATGGGGAACAGTAGTGGCATTGGTCTGTTGAAGTTCCAATATCTGAAATGTTGTTTCCTTGGCAAATCTATTTCCTTTGTAGAGATTAAAAGTATTGGCAAAACCCTCTTAAAAGAACTCAGTGTTTGACTATATGACGTTTTGAATGCTTGTCTCTGAAGTTGTAGATTTCCATGATTTTATGATTCGAATGTTGATACCAACCTTCTATATGTTGTGAATGATCATTGTTTTCAATGACAAGTTGAGTATAGTTTCAGTAAAGTACGGTCAGTTTTCTATCATGATGAGTTGGTTGATTGATGACTGTACGAACTTGTTGGGTCGTAATTTGTCCTACCTTGTTTGGATTCGTCTAATTATACGCTATTCCCAAATATGTTTGATGTTTTCTGATGTTAAGTTGCAGGTTTATGATGGTGTTTCTCTGAGGTGATGGCGATCGGTTCTCATTCTAGGTGACTGAAGCGTTGTCGGTTAGAACAGTGTAATGGTCTTGGATGGAGTTTTTGATCAGAAAAACAAAACTGTTTCCTTCTCTGGCTCGGTCTTCCTTAACTCAGTGGTTCGGAATGCTAATGTTGCATATATGCAATGACATTTTTGTCTCCTGCCACGCTGCGATGAGGATGCGTTGTTTCTTAAAGTATTTCAAGGGGTTTGTTCCTAATGCCGTTGAAATGCAGTATTGTTATAGATGCTTCTGGATCTATTAGATTGTGATGCCATCGTGATCGTAATTGCGGTTTTTGATGGTCTTGGGAAACATTTTCTTCTTGGCTTATTCTTGGAGGTCGTCTTCTTAGCACTCGGTTAGGTTCTAGTAACTTGCAGACGACCGAAACGAATTCAATGTGTATAGATTTCTGATTCCTCTCTTGACGTTCCTAGTCGAGGTGGGAGGTGCTAGCGACGACACTAGGTTCCTTCACGTTCATAGGTGGGTCTTCTTGTTGGGTAAGGTTGTAATTTGGATGCTTGTGTTATAGGACATTTGTACATGTATTGAACCGTAATCGTGGACTATGAAGTGAAAGCCTTTCGTGTTCGCTGCAGTATTTGCCAGTTGGGTTGAAAATACTGGATGTTTATACTGGGTTAAAGTTTTCTTATTCTTGTCCCAAGTGCTTCATGCAAGCATCTTTAGCCCACTTTTCGGGGATAGAGTTTTTCCCTGTTGTTTTTGGTTGCGGCCGAGGTTGCGGCGTTGAATGTGAGCAGAGGATCGAATGTGCCCCCAGAATAATAGGATGCTTGTTGATAGAGACTAAGTGTCTTGTCAATGACGATGTCTATAGAAGAGTTTACCTCTTTCGTCCAGAGCGTAAACAGAGTCTCCAACGATTTACCGTGTGATAATTCTAGATGTATTTGCTTTAACCAGTCCGATGATGTGTTTGCAAGTAGGGGGTCAGTCTTATGCAAACTTCTGGGATGTCATTTTACTGGAATGTTTCTTAGGTATAAGTTGAACAGCCGAAGGAGACTCCTCTTCTTGGTTGTTGTTGTTGTTGCAACGTTGTTTTCATCTTCTTTTATAATTCATCTTGTTCGTCT